>OZ023247.1:7136020-7542510 GCA_964006365.1 Trididemnum miniatum | reverse complement strand
ACTGTAGTTCAGTTTTGCTGGTCATCAGTTGAGAGAGAGAGAAAGAGATTTTATTTGGCGGATACAAAAACAAAACAAAATAAATTACGAAATATGCTCGTCACAAATTATAACAACTAAATGTAAAACGAAGATACACATAGCATAGATAAAAACACATAAAAATATAGAATTCGTACAATGTAGGTTTCGTAATTTCACAAAAATTTGAATAGGTGGCAAGGAGTGCCGAAAAAAACCCAAAGGTTATCAAGTCAAGACACTCCTTGTGTCAAATAAAAATATTTCCATGTGTGACTTGCTATATGTAGAAGAACAAAACTGCACTTAAAGGAACACACATATAAAATTTTAACGCATCGCAATAAATATTCCAAAATTAACTTAGTTATCTACACAGAAATGACAGTTTCATTTCTTTTTTGAATGCAATGCAGTGCTTAATTATAAAATTAGGATGCAATTTACCCCATAATTCAACTCCTCTATAAGCAAGTTGCTTTTTTCCAAACATTTTATTAACTCGTGAAAGAAAATAGTCAAGCGATTCTGTTTGCAGCGGAGTATCACTAAAAAGCATTGCTCTTAAAATTTTCATTTGAATCACTTTTATTACATTTAAGTCTTTCACGTTTGCAGTGCCCCATAATATGATACCGTATTGCATTCTGCTGCACACTAAACTGTAATATAGCATGTTAAGGGTTTTTTGGTTTACAAATCTACGAAGTGTATAAAAAAGCCCTGCAAGCCTGGCGAGCTGCAGAGACAAATGATTAATGTGCGAAGACCATTTTAAAGTATCGTGAATAAACAATCCAAGGTATTTTACAGTTGACATAGTATGATATAAAGGTAATAACGAATTTTTCAACTACAGGCGTTTTAGGTTGTTTGTTAATTACCATGAAATTAGTTTTAGAACAATTTAGCGATAACTTATTTTTGCGAAACCATCGATCGGTCTTAATCACTTGCTCATTTACTTTTTTCTGTGTATTCTCGAGATTATGGTCACTCATCGTCAGCAAAGTGTCATCCGCAAACAACGCAGTATCAAATTTAGAAGCAAGAGGCAAGTCATTGGCATACTCTAAAAATAAAAGCGAGCCTAGACACGATCCTTGTGGGACACGGCACGATAGTTTGAGTTTATTTGATGTGGAATTCAAAATAGTAGTATGTTGAAATCGATTTGTCAAATAACTTTTTAGCAAATCATGTGGAACTCCTCGTACCCCAAAGTCCAACGTATGGAGCAGAATGGCATGGTCAACATTCTCAAACGCTTTCGACAAATCAATAAACAAACAGCAACTGTATAAATTTTGATCTATACTTTGAATTAAAGAGTTATAAATTTTGCTAATTGCGAATATAGTGGGTAAATTTGGGCGAAATCCGAATTTATTTTTATTTAACAAATTATTTTTATTCAAATGATCCAACAGTCGATTATAAACAAATTTTTCTAGAATTTTATCAAAATGTGATAATAGAGATATTGGTCGATAGTTGGTTGCTTCAAAAGTATCTCCTTTTTCAAAAATACGTAACACCTCCGCAATTTTCAAACAATCAGGAAAGTTTCCTGTTTTAAAACAGTTGCTAAACATGGTGCATAGAAAGAGAGCAAATGCGTTTTTTCCAAATTTGATAAATTTGTAATTCACGTCTATTTTTGATTCGATAATAAGACATAGTTTGGCTATGGGACGTTTTATGAGTGAATGTCCGGTTTTGAGAAGATTTAGCAAAGCGGACTGTTCTTTTGCGATATTTGTACGTCTCTACGACTCCTCCGAAACACCACTTGCCTCTAGGTAAGGAGTTGTTAATGATGAGTAGCCTACAACGTTGTCGCATTGCATGTTTTGGTGGATTTGACGCCACTTTTGACGTTCCTGCAGTTTGGGCAGGTATTCGCTGACCCATCGCCACCAGAATTGATCGGATATGAACTGGATTTGTGCAAAGCGACCACGAGCATAAAAGTCCTTTTTTTGATAAACCCCGGTAGGAATGAGGACAATACCGCGAACAAAACCGAATGGCTCGGTGTGAGTGGTTCACTGTCTTTTGGATTGAATATGATCGGTACTAGAGGTTGGGAATTGAGGATTGCTTCAATTTCACTCACGATGGTAAGCGGGGTATCATCAGTTAAAATTTGATCTTCGAAGATGATGGAAAAAATTCGACGCACCGATCGAATCATTTGGTCGCACGGTGTAATGACTCCCAGTGGGGGACTAAAATGCCAGTTAATCTTGTGTTGCGATAAATAACCATTTGTTTGATGCTGATAAAGATCTTGTAGTGATTCGCGCAAAACGCGTTCAGCATCAACAAAGTTCGTGCCATTGTCGTCGTATACGTAAACTCGGTTTGAGCGTGTGCCGATACGACATCTGCAGAAATCGACATCACAGAAATCTTAAGGCATCTGTCGATAAATCGGCGCAAAGCTTTTAAAAACATGTTAGTGTCCAGTACGGGAGCAATTTAATGTGCACAGCTCGCAAGGTCAAACAAGTGAATAAACATCCGTAACGTTTCGCTTGACTGCGGCCTTGCTTCACCAATAAAGGACCGAAGTATTCCACTCCGACGTGGGTGAATGGTGGGATACCTGGTTGAATTCTGCCATGTGGTAAATCGGCCATCAATTGCTTCTTTGCTTGCAACCGATGCGTTTCATTTCTTGCACATTTGCCGATGACGCGATGAATAGCTGAACCTCCTTTAATAATTCAGTAGTGCTGTCGCAGTGAAGTCCACGTATGTCCTACGCTGGAGTGTCCAACTTCAAGATGCTGTCTGTAATAAACAAATCTGTTCGGTGCAAATTATTGAAGAGTGTAATTGGATGCTTATTGCCATATTGGAGTGGAGCACGCTCCAGCCTACCTCCGACGCGAAGAATGCCGTCAGCCACCACAGGACGCAGCTTCTTCATAGAGCGCGGGCAAACGTTTCTAGACCACACCGAATTCTTGCTGTAATATATCTTAACTAAAGAAGCAAAGTGTTGAGATTATTTGATTAACTGCGGTTTCGTGTAATGCAAATCGTCAGCTGAGGGATAACGTGAAGAAGTTTTTAGCGAAGTAGATTGTGTTTCTAGGGTTTTTCTAACACAGCCAATCGTACATTGTTTGTATCTTAAGCGCCAAGTGGTAGTCTTCAACAGATTGAAAACCGAGGAATATTTATGTAGTAGTCGGTTGGTGGAAATATCGGTATTATACGTGACTTTACTGACAATCACTTCCTGACTCTTTAGAATGAAGTCGGAACGTCATTAGTCTTGGTATAACGTATTAGAGGGCCACGTTTCTGAAGGTTTCACAAAAATGAAGGGTCAGAAAAGCAAAGGTTCAAAGATAAAGGTTTGTCTACAGTGACCCCTCTAGAGGCTAAATCAGCCGGGTTTGACTTTGATGGAACGTGTCGCCATTAAGAAGAGTCACCATGCCGTTCAATATCGAAAGCCTGTTAGCAACAAAAACTGGAAACTTTTGTTTAGAATTACAAATAGAGTACAATACTGCAGTGGAATCGGTCCTACAGCTCGTCAAATTAAGTTCCCTTTTTTTGAGTTTGTCTAATTTAACAGATAAGACAGCGGCAGTGAGCTTGAGTCTAGAAATAGGAACAGTTGTCACTGGTGCAAGTATGTACTTTCCAATTACAAAAACAGCAGTGAATATTGCCGTGGACATCAACCAAGCGAATATAGCAAAATGCACCGTATGCACAAGATGAAGCATTGGCGAAATGATGGATTTCATATGTAAATATGTCATGAAATTCGTCAGGCTTAATGCTAAGCCACAGTTTTCATTTTTAAACTTCAGCGTCGCCAATTTCACAGTCCCACCCAAAGCCTTGTTCACAAAAATTTTGCAGAATAAGCTTTGGCTCAATAATACCCGGAGCCACGAACCCTAAGAGGTCATATAAAGAACTCATGGTTAAAAGAATTCCGCGACCTGTGGTAGGTTTTTCGGGTGGAGAGACATTAAATCCAAATTCATTATCTTCAACATTCCAGAAAACGCCGAGCACACGTTCCTTGACTGTTCAGTTCATGGTGTTGCAATGACGAAGAACGCTCGGATACTGGAATATATTCTAAAACTTCATAATTATTATTTGTCAACCATTCAGTTAAACGAAATCCTCCTTCGCTCATTAAGTTCGGTAATTTTTTAGCCACTTCCTTACCTTTAGAGACAGTTGGAACAGAACAAAGGCAGTCGTCTACACAGAAGTTATGATACGCAATGCTAGTAATAGAAGTATCGAAATCCTTGCCAAAGTCGTAGGCAGTTTGCCGCAATGAGAAAGCAGCACAGCTAGGGGAAGATATAACGCCGAATAGATATACCATCATTTGGTAAAGGACAGGAGTTCCAGCTAAGTACCCGTTCGGCCACCACAGAAATCTTAAGGCATTACAATTGTTAGAATGAACTCTGATTTGATGAAACGTTTGTTCAATATCAGAAACTAGGGCAATTGGGTTTTCTCGAAAACGTATTAGGACACCCACTAGACTCGAGAGAATTGGTCAAAACAGGGCCTTGGTATAATGCTTCATTAAAAGAAAGGTCTAAGTGCTTTGGGCACAATCAAAAACGACTCTAACTTTGTTAGGCTTTGGGGGATTTAAAACAGGGTGATGTGGTAGATACCATTGTTTATTGTTACCTTTCACCTGATTAGGGGTTATTCGTGAAGCATGTCTTTTGTTATATAAGTTTCCAAAACATCTATATACTTGTTAGTGTTACACAGTACCGTGTCTGAGGCAAGTCTTTTCTTCAAGCTGACAAGCCTTCTTTGTGCCATCACATAACTATTATTCGGCAGCTGCGTATCAGGTCTCCACAGTAAAGGTGATTGGAAATGTCTTGCAAGATGTTCAGCTGAATTAACCAAAATATTGTATGCAACACGATCCTCCTTGGAGGTGGAAATATCAAACACGCAGAAGTCTCCTTTCCAAAATCAGTTTCCCAAAGACGATTAATTGGAGACTGAAGATCAGAATCAGCGTGGTCAAAATTCATGAAGTTGAAACAATTTCCTGAAGCTGAAAACGATAGAGAAGGTCCAAATGAAGACAAACCAAATGAAGACAAACCTTATAGAAATTCCACTGCTATAGATTGGCCACGGGCACCCTTACCCACACTGCGCATGCAAAATACTTCAAGCGCTTCGGCCCCTGTTAGTAAAGAGACAGTGGCATCCCGGACATGTGAAAATTGGAGGCCATGAAGGTGAATAAAATTGTCTACATCCTTAGTAGAAGGAACAGCACTGGGCGTCACGGATATCTGCAATAGACAAAACATTAGGTAAATCAAACGTTTCATTTTCATCAAGCGAAGATACTGTTAGACTGCAGGTGCATCTTACATCGCTTATGCTTCTTTGAGCCCGTTAAGGTGTGCTGTAGTAATTAGTCGGAGGTGCCAGAAGTACCCAGGACATCAACTAGCCATTGGTTCCAAAAGAAATGAGTGGAACCCTGGTCCAAGAAGGCGTATGTAACTACTTGATTGCCGCCATAATAACCTTAACGAGAACTATTGTCATTTGAAGTCCCCGTCGAACTGAAAGCCCTTGTATTTGAGTTTTTTTCGAGCGGTAAAGCATTGGAGCTCTGTTTGGATGTACTACATGGTTGCTTGAAACTGACAGGATGGAACAGAGTATGGTGAAAGGTCCCAGTGCAACCCTTAATTGAACGAGTGTTTTGCTTAGTGCAGCTCTGAGTGCGATGAATGAAACTAAGACACTTTAACACATTTTGTTTTGCTTTATAAATTTTAAGCGTTCTGACAAAGGCGCATCTCTGAATCTTTTACACCTCATAAGTCCGTGGTTCGATTCTTTGCCGTAGAAGCAAGCAAACGGATTAGAGTTCGATGGTTTAAAAACAATGACGTTGTAAGAGTTGCCCGATTTTTCCCGCTAAAAGTGGTTTGAATCTTAGACGTGGATTTAGAAGTCTGAGCACTTGGCACTCTGAGGGTCAGAAAGACAATTCACGCACCCTCTGCTTTCTGCATTCTTAAATAAGCTTTTGACGAGCTGAGATACAGTGTACAAGTAATTAAGACTTCCATCGAAGTGAATATCTTCCGAAGTGATCAACGTTTTCTCTAAAGTTTCTGCATATCTTTTAATGCCATCGGAATCATTAGATTACACCGTTTTTGTGAATTTGAGTTGCTGTTCGGATGCGTCGGCAATCTCGCATGGTTCACCATATTTCTTTTCTAGCCGCTCCTGAGCTAGTTGAAACCCATTGGCGTATTTATTTGAAAAATGTTGAAGCTTTTCTCGAATCTTTGGTTCGCAATTTTGTAAAAAATAGTTCAGTAGTAATTCGGCATCACGCACTTTAGGCACATATGTTTGTTAAAATTATTCATAAAGGTTTTAAATTTTAGTAAGTGTACATTAAACTTAGTAAAGTCAGGTCGTGGCAATATCGGTCGTCATAAATTTGATGAATATTACTTAACTTATGCCTTGGTTAGTACCATGTGATGCACTCAATGGCATCTAACATGGTTGATTCGCCAGTAGCCACAGAAGCACGCGGAGCTAACCCTTGTCGATTACCTACTAGAAGGGGGCGTGATGATTTACGTGAACGACAGGAGCAGGTTGTAACGCACTCAGCTGGCAGCAGATTTGAGTTGGGACAAAATTAGTACGCGACTCTGGGTTGATAAAGTGTTCAGACAATCCAGGTAGATTATTGATCGAAGCTGACGAGCCAAAGCTCGTTTGCTGTGCCTCTGAAACAATTCGTGGTTCAATCATTGAGGTGACTTGCATGTTATTGACATGTCTTCGATTAAACGTCGGGTTAAAAAAAAGGGAAGCAACAAACTCTGGTGCCTTGGCAAAAGGTGCAAGTCATTCCTTTAAATGGGTGTCAAATTCTAGTTCATTTGTCCAGATTGAATTAATTGTACGATTGCCCAACCTTGCAAGATTTATGAGTATCTATAAGCTGACGACATAAACCATCAGCAGTAGCAGCAAGTTCTCGCACTATATCCACATTGCTTTTATTTCTAATGGATATACACCGCTCAACAGCTTGATATTTAGCATTTAGTTCCTTATTTAGTAATTATATGACGTTTTTAAATTCGTCGGTGTCACCAGATATCTCCTCCATGATTGGGATCATAACAGATAGTCACTCATACAGTAATTAAATACAAATATTCGAAACTTTATGTAAGCAGTGGTGGGCAAGTTACTTTTGAAAAGGAACTAGTTACAGTTACAAGTTACTTTGCAAAAAAAGTAACTTAGTCACAGTTACAAATTTAAAAAAGTAACTAGTTACAGTTACAAGTTACAGTTACCTTTTTGCATGCGGCAAAACCCAAAAAACATTATCAATTCTTAACATGCAGAGCTGCATATGGTGTGTGTTCAAACCAAAATCATTCTGAAATCACACGAAAGTGCGATTCTGATGCGATAAACGCTACAGTCGGTGGCGTAACTAGGGTACCCTGCGCCCGGGGGCAAAAAAGAATTCTTCGCCCCTGCTTTCACTACGAATTTTCCGCAAATCATAAAAATGACAGTGAAATTTTTTGTTTCATTCCGAGTTGCTAATAATTCGCGGTTTGGAAAAGAACAACGAAGGTGAAAAATTAACAAAGCAAGAAACCACGAACCGTGGAGATCAGTGGCGCACCCAAGATTTGGCAAAGGTGGGACACAAGTGGGGGTCTGGGGGCTTCGCCCCCAACCGCCAACGGATTTTTAGTGATTTTTATTAGAAAAACATTCATTTTAGCGTAGCTTTTTTGTCGAAAAAGGACACACCGGTACCTGTAAGTAACTATTAACAACACGTATCAGTGTGTTCCAGGGTTGCCTTGGTGGGGGCACCTGGATGGGCTCGGCCCCCATAGTTCTAAAAAAAACTGTTTGTAGGGGGGCCCAGGGGGGCACTTAAAATCGGCCAAGTCCTTACGAACGCTTAGACTTTCGAGCTGAGGTTCTTAAACTGGGAGGCGTAGGCCTAGAAAGTTTGCAAGGGGGTGTGAGCATAGCAGTGACTAAATGATTGAACGTATATTTTCAAATCGTTTTTTCGTCAAACATCAAAACTTGTTTCCCCGAAACAGCTGCATCCTTCCCATTAAGTCGATTAAGACATTGCAAATAAATTGTATTTTCTGCACGTTTTTTGTAGCGTGGTGGGCAGTGCCGTATCAAGACATCTTCAAAGTTCGGTCCCCGCGGTCGGGGGAGGCATTTGCAGGGACCCCACAATATTGTTGTATTAGACTCAGAATTAAAAGTAAACAATTTCGACGAAAATGCCGTCAAAAAGTTGTCGAAAAAGCCCTATAATAGTAATGACATGATGTAAATTGCAATTTTCAAAAATTTTTTCGGGGGAGCATGCCCCCTGACCCCCCCTAGAGTCATCATTAACTTTTTATTCTGCTTCAAATTCGCTCTGATTTTGCCACAAACCGAAAAAAACTGGGTGTACGAAAGTTAGGGGCGTCCCTCCGGAATAAATTTTTGGTACTTCCCTTGAAATAATGCTGCTAATGAGGAAAGTTAGTAACCGAGGCGAAAAAGCGCGAAACTGCCCAAAGGCTTGTAGATATCAAAGGGCCTCATCTGAAGCTTTTTCGGAGGGAGCTTTTTGTCATCTGAAGCTTTTTGTCAGTGACATGGTCTAGCGGTACCGCGCGCAGGTGACAGATCCTACGTGACGGGTTCGATTCACGGCTGGAGCCGATCGCATTTGACATATGAAACGGGTGGCTGCTGACTCGAAGAGCGCAAGCTCACTTCGCAGTCTCCCTCAATTGCTGTTAAATTTTCAGTTTAATATAATTTGAAATTCAATTTGAAATAGGGAAGGGGCAGCGGTCTTCACACGTACTGGTGGTGGGGCGTGGGCAAAAATAACTAACGCCAAAGGGAGCGTGACTAAAAAAGTTTAAAAACATCAGGTATAAAATAATGGAGTTTTTGCATTATGCAGGGCTCCTCTAGTTCGAATTTTATCAAGACACCCCTGGTGTGTTCTTCTTCTGCAGTATAATTTACAACAACGTCAGGGCCAAAGGTGCGCCTATGGTCCGTCCAGTTTTTTTTAATGAAAAAATTGAAAAGTAGCCATGGACGCCCCCTCGACCCTCCCTTGTTACGCCACTGGCTACAGCAATAACAATTACAGTAATTGTCTTTCAAAAACGATAACATTTCACAGTGATTATCACCAAGCCCACAGCGCTTCGGCTTTAAAATGTCTTTTGCGATTATCGCGGGGAGTTAGTTTTTGACTTTTGTTAGGAATTTTTGTTCTTAGTTTATACGGACCCGCAACTAGAGCAAATGCTTAGGGAGGCGAAAAATATTTCAGGGAGAGCCAAATTACCTATACCGGTATCATGTATTAGTACGTTGTTATTAAAATTAATTGTGTTCTTAAATTGTGTTATTAAAAGTTATTAATTGTGTTATTAAAAGCGTTGTTAAAATTAATGTGTTCTTCGGCTAGTTATTTTGTTATACGTAGTCATTTCTATGGGGCTTCGAAGATAATTTCGGCGACTTCTGCTGTTGACTAAATTTGCTTTTCACCCGCGTATGATACTTCGTTGTGTTAGCTAATTGTATTCTTACCCGCGAACGCTTCCTGCTTCGCCGTGTTTCTGCGGTTTCCGTAGTCTTGAATGTAGTAATTGAGTTCTAGGGTGGTATTACAAGCTTGTTCGTATTCGTTTTCGCCGTGTCGTTCGGGTGCGGCTCGGTACAAGCTGATTTTGTTCGTATTCTTTTCAACCGAACAAGAATAAGAACATTCGGGAGAGGTATTATATACTCTGTTCGTGTGCGTATTCTTTGTGCTGGAGATAGTCGAACAAAATTTGCTATTCTGACCTCACTGTAAACTAATTATTCCGTAAGCTAATACAATCCTTTGGCGTCGTCTCAAAGCACTTGTTGCGTTGGTTGTCCCTCGAGTTTCATGCTCTGTTATTTCTATAGTAGAAATAGGTGGGTTGGGATCCACAATACGACGGCACGTGTTATGAAGAGCACAAGATGTTATCATAATTTTTGCAATTTTTGTTGGACTATAACACAAACTGCCACCGGTATGGTCCAAGATTCTCCACCTAGGCTACTCTTCAAAACTACAAAAGCTCGTTCAATGAAACAACGAGTTTTTCTTTGCGCGACATTGAAATAACGTTCGGCTGATGTTGCAGCAATAGGTATGGAAGTCATTAGCCAATCTCTTAAAGGGTAACCGCTGTCACCCAATAACCAACTCTCCCCAAATTTTTGTTGATCAAAGTCGTCACTCACTTGAGAAGCTTGCAGAATAAAAGAATCATGGCTGGACCCTAGCCACTTAGCTGCGACATTAAGAAACACGACATTAGCATTGCAAATCCCCTGAATGTTGATTGAATGAAATTTCTTTTGGTTTACGCAGGGAAACTCGTATTGATGAGGCGCTATGATGGCAATGCGCGACCCGCTCATGCTGCCAGTTACTCTGGGAAAACCTGCTACTTTATGAAATTCCCTTTTTGTTCGTAAAATTGCAATGCTGTTGCTGGGCATGTAAATGAAGTTGGGAGCCATTCTCACCATGTCTCTGTAGAATCGCTGAAAACTTGACTTACTGTTGGTTGAGAAACCTTGATAAAATCTTTGCCACAGTTTTGGAAAATTCCTGATCCCTAAGTTTTTAAGCATCTCAGAACAGTTTGCTCCAGTGAAAGGTCGGTTGATCGGCATCCTAAAAGGCCCATTCTATCTTGTAGTAAAGAACAAATATATCCTATTTCCGACCTTTTCAACCTAAATTCTTTAATTACTTCCTTTTCCGTCAAATCACGTAAACTGAAATTCTTTTCTCTTTTAAACGAAGTTCTTCGCGGCGTATTAAACTTACTTAGCAAAAAATACCTCCCAGCCATGCTTGCTTTGCTAAAATGCTTAGCCTACCAGCGCTAATAATACAAAGGTTGCAGTCCCGAACATTTCTGAAGCGTTACGAATGGTCTTGACCGTTCGTATGATTTCACGAATGTTCTTGCGTTTTTCACGAATATTTTTTGTTCGTGTTCGGGAGAAGCGAGCATATAATACCAAATTATGCGAACGTTCGCAGACGATCTGAATGCCAAAGATTTTTGTTCGTACGAAGAGCATGTAATGACCCTCCTGGTTTTCTGGATCTCGAGCGCTTTCTGTCTTGCCGCGCCCTTCTGATCAGCAAACTGTATACAAGCTTCGATTTTTGTTCATTTAGTTAGAGCTGGTTTTGACTCTCGTAATTGTGCACCTGATGAGTCTGAAAGGACGAAAAAAATGATAACCGGTTGCTCTCTTTCGTGCACTAAGCGCTGGTGTACACCCGGCCCATGTCGTGTTCTCACTGCTCGGTGTCGCAAACAATCGTTATGTCTTTTTTCAATGCTAAATAGTCGTTCAGCTGCAGCACTTAAAAGCAGTGGCGTGGCGAGAAATTTTAAAAGGGGGCTCATTATTTCGACATTTTTTTAAGAGAAGTTTTTATAAGGCAGAACTTATTTGAAGCTGACTGCGAAACAAAAAAGGTATTGGGGGGGAGGGAGATTGGGGGCATGCTCCTACGGAAGAAATTTAAAAATTTATATGGTGTAATGGCTATTTTTGTGGTTTTTGAATAATTTTCAGGAAATTTTGTTTCAATATTATTTTTTGACCTTGATTCTGAGTGCTTCGCCAAATATGATGCATTTTGTTCGCCCATTTTCGATTATGCGTGCTTAAGTCGTGAGGCTTATTGCTGTCGAAAAGGTTCGAAATTATGAAAAATTGTATGCATCAAAAACATTTTTGAAAATGGCTTGTGAGGGGGATACCCTAATCCTACGCCCCTCGATCAGCCCCTGGCCATAAGTTACAGAAACCATCAAAAGAGTCTGGCATACTTCAGTCACTTGGCACCTTTCATTTTGTTCTTTTTTACTAAAAGACAAAGTCAAAAGGGGAGTGCCTCCCTAAATACGCATATGACTGGAAGGAAGAGCACTATCACAATGAATAAAAACTTCCATGAGTTTTTCATGCATAAAAGAGTTTGCATCAACAGTTTGTGAGGATGGGGCGAAAAAGAACTCCTCTTCTTTATCGACATTGCTAGATCTTCGTCGCGTGCGAACAAACAGCCAAAAAAACTATCACTAGAGTTAGCATCACTGCGTCGTTGTCTGTGTCACTACTTGTCGAAGTATCTAGATTCTAGAACATTGCCGGTTGCCTTGTTTAGTACATCGATCATTTTGCTTTTCAATTCGGCCTCAGTTTCAGTGAACCAAGCTCATTATTACTAATGGAGTGAAATGAAATATTTTTTTCCCGTTTTTTAGAGAACGAAAATGCCTCGTAAAAGTAGCTGTAACTTTTGAGGTTCCAAAGTGGTAACTAGTTACAAATTCCGTTACTTTTGCAGAAAAGTAACTTAGTTACATATGTAAGACACTTACGCGAAGGGCTGGCTATACTTCCGTATCTGTACATAAAATACAACAGCAGAACTGGCTCCTGTCGAAACTCGCTGCGTACCACGTCAGAACGATTATGATCTTAAGAATATATTGACACGGAGAATAAATGATGCGCTTGTAGCGGTTTCTAAGAAACAAATATAAAAGCTCTAAATTATGAAGAAAGAACGAAAAATGGCAGAGACTAGCACAAAACATTAACATTCCAAAGGTTTGAAGCCAAGCAGTGATAGAGCCAGAAGTAAACGATGAATGCTATAAATAAAAATTTCTCACAGCGGGTTCTAGGCGAAACTTAAGACAACACAAAAATAAAGAAATATAATAGTACGAACCAGTGAAAGGAATTTCCAATGAGAAGTTTCACAGCAGTCAGAAACTGAATAAGACCAAATTCAGAATTGTAGAACAGAATTTTGAGTCTCAGAAACTCGACTCGTCAAGACAACTGTCCTATTCGAAGTTATACTGGAATCGACGTTGAAAAAGTAGCATGCAAAAGATTGCTACTGTAAATTCAGAAAAGAAAGCAGCTGCACAGAAAAGGTTGCAAATTGCTCCAAGGATTGAAGAATAGCCTACTTTATATAGGTCACATTTGAGGCCAAATGAAGAAAACGTAGCAAATCAGAAGAACTCGGTTTGATACAAATCGAAATAATAATTAAGATCGACAGAAATAAAACGCGAATAATTAAGATAGGTCTATAACAATTGCAGTCATGTTAATACTGTTCTCGATGAGTTTGACCTATGTTTTAGTGATAATAGTAATAAAAGTTATTTTATACCGCAGTATTACCAAATTGTGTCTTGTTTGAAGATGTTTTATGTTAATTAATGACCCTCAACTTCTTATTGTTTAACGCCCCTTCTGCAGCGACTCTCAACACCAATGGCCCTCTGCTCAGCAAAAAAAATTGTTGTCGGTATTTCATTCATAGTAGGCTGACTACAGCCGTGCGCTGGTCTTAAAGGCCAACTAAACTGAATTTAAATGAATTTTTAAATGTTAAAAAAAAATTCAAGGTATGCGGAATCAAAAACGCGATTTCAAAATTCGGGCCCTGGGCCGCGAAAATGCAAAAAATTCGTTTAGTATCCACGCGACTCCGGGCAACTCCGAATTGGCGGTTCAAAGTAGTGACGTCACTGGACCTAACGCTGATTCCGCAGCTAATGGAAAATCAATATACTGGGGTAAGAAACGGTGGTTGGTGAAGAGATGCGTCGCTGTTTAAGTTATTTTCAAGCTTTGTAAGTACTAGACATGACATATCAAGGTAATGCAATTGCAATATTGTGCCAGCTATGCAGTTAAGAAACTGAAATTACAGGTAGAAAATGGTAGGCTACGGTAACCAGGTAACTGACTTCTGAAACTGCATTGTCATTCCAACGGCCCAGGTCGCCCAACAACTAAATACGCAGTAAATAGGCTACGGTACATTTTAAATTCTGATTGATGCTAAGTGGGCTTAGAAACTTGATTTTTGATTTTGATTTCTTCATCTTTATCCTCCGAACTTCACGCTTTGCTGGATGCGCCTGTGCTAGTACGATACGGTACCAGCAAAAGCTTATGAAGTACCGGTATGGGTGGATTGGGTGGGCTTACTGGGCTAGTCTAGGTTAGGTGGGCTAGTCTAGGTTAGGTAGTCTAGGTGGGCTTACTGGGCTAGTCTAGTTACTGACTCAGTCACCATAAGATAGGCTACCAGTTTCTAATATTTTCTAGCTCCTACAATTGGAAACAACTTCATTTATAGGTAGTTTTATTAGCCAACAATCTGCCCTCATGATGTGATGATGCATAAGGAATCTTTTTCCAAACAGCTACCGGTATGGTTTGGCACAGCTACCAGTACCATAATAAAAAAAACGGCTGTAATTTATATCATAGCAGGTAGGCAAGCCTATTACACAGGTGCAGTGTACCAGAAGTGTTACCGAGTATATATACCCGTAGCCTAAAGCCTATTGCACCATTGCACAGACTGACAGAGCAGCAGAGACAGCCAGCAGTTGTGGCATCATGATGACAAATATCCATTGCCTAACTGCGTAGCTGGCCCAACATTGCAATTGCATCACCTTGATATGTCATGTCTAGTACTTACAAAGCTTGAAAATAACTTAAACAACGACGCATCTCTTCACCAACCACCGTTTCTTACCCCAGTATATTGATTTTCCATTAGCTGCGGAATCTGCGTTAGGTCCAGTGACGTCACTACTTTGAACCGCCAATTCGGAGTTGCCCGGAGTCGCGTGGATACTAAACGAATTTTTTGCATTTTCGCGGCCCAGGGTCCGAATTTTGAAATCGCGTTTTTGATTCCGCATACCTTGAATTTTTTTTTAACATTTAAAAATTCATTTAAATTCAGTTTAGTTGGCCTTTAAATTTACTACTGATCACGTCAATGCATTTACGCATGCCCTTGATTTCTGGAGGTCTACAGTGAAGAAGCACTGCTCTATGCATTTAAGCATTCACTATACTTGAAAAAACTTGCAAATGATTTGGGTTAAATGAAAAAGTGACAGTTCAAATAGGGACATCTACTGGTATTATTCACTTCCATCTATCGCTCTTCAAAATGCGTGTATTTTTGTAACAAAATCAGTAGCACTAACTAACTAATGACACCAGGCTAGCTGTTGCAGCAGTGGCTTAATTTCCTTACTACACTTCCCTAACATTCAATTAATCTTGCGATAACTAGGCTACCGCAATAATGCCTTAATAACCAGCAGCCTCAGTATTTATATGAGACCAATTAGTGCTGGCTGCTGCAGTAGTAGCCTAACTTTCTCTATTACCAGCACTAACTGACTCTTAACACCAAACTAGCTGCTGCAGCAGTAGCCTAGTTTCTTTACCGCACCGTTTGTTAGATTTGAGCACGCGCGGGTTCGGCAATCACGCTCCACCGCTCTTCTAACAGAAATTGAATTTATTAGAAAATTTTGAATACGCGCCTTGCACAGAAAGTCGATGACAGCTGCGGGCGGCTGCGGTTTCTGCGTAAAAACAAAAGGACAAAAATAAGCCACCACACCGAACATAGGTCAAACAGTCAAAAACAAAAAAAATGTAAACTAGATTCGCAAGCACTGAAACTATACCAGCACTGCGGCACACAAGTCAGTACGTCACACTCACAAAAAAGGAAAGAACGAAAACCGTATCCTACCGGTTCTAAATCCAGGAACGAGCAAGAGTCCCGATATCAAAGCAGTATCAACAAAACAAACAAACTTACCAAAAAATTCTTGGCCAAACCTGGGATCTTGCATCCAACACAAAAAAAACTAGCTCAACACTAGAGCTCAAAATTCTGTTCTACAGGCTACTACAGCGCTAGCCTGTGTAATGCAGTGTGCAACTACCACAGCACTACCGTCACTGATTCTGAACAAAATACTCAAAAGGTGAGACGGCCCTATCCTATCCCCTAAATTTGCCGCTATGCCTAAGCTACCTAAATAGTAAAAAAAAGATAACCTCAAACCTAACTAGTCTAACCTATCCCTGAGACTCTCGCAGTCGCATACAACTAACCAAACGCAAGCCAGATAAACACCATGCATTATAACGTCATAGACCACACAACAAACGATCATTCCACAATCATTCTTCAGTCACACACACACTCAAAACAACAAAAATCTTCGGGGAAATCGACACCGTTCTCACACTTCATCTATCTTGCGGTAACCACTGTAATAATGGCTTAGTAACTAGCAGCCTCAGTATTTATATGAGAGCAATTCGTCTATCTTCTTTTCTTTTTACCGCACCACGTGACCGAATCTCAGGTTCGAAGATTCCGCACCTAAGCCCATACAAAGGAGCGTTTTTGCTACGCCATTTCGCCCATACAAAGGGAAGAAATCTGATCAATAGGGTGAACTAACCCTGTAGTGTTACGTCATCAATGCTTTATGGAAGTTTGAATTACGTTCAATGAGACGTGTTAAGGCTGTGTCAAAGCAGCCTTTTTGGTGGTTATTGAGGTGTAAAGCTTAGAGATTGGCTCTATTTAGTTGCAATCACATAGAGATACTGGGTTTAATGAAAGATATGGGATGTTACGGGTTGCATACAGCTTAAGCTTGTAATACAGTGGTAAAGGCTTGTAGACTTTAGTTATACCTTATTTGAACTGATAGATTGCGTAAAAAGAAAAACTTTTAAGCTGTTGATTGCCGGTACCGCAGCTTAGCTAGGTTTGTAGACTAGTGGTAGCTTTTTGTAGCCCACTAGATGTAGTCGACTAGGTACAATAGCAGAGTACCGGTAGTGTACTTAAATAGAAAATTTTGTTAAGGCCAAACTTGTGTTTATTCATGTAAACTACAGGTGCAGGTTACCTAGGCTACAGGTACGCACAGAATCAGCTATTGGTACAGTGGCGTGATAAAAAAAAATTGTAGAGTAATAATAATTCATGGGAAACCTGCCAGTGTTCCTGCAGTTGTGTATAGCCCAAAGCCTACCGCCTTGCTAGTGAAATAAAAATTTTTTTTTCATTTCAGAGCAAGTGTTTATTCTGGCCAGCTTTTCTAATCATGTAGCCTACCTGTTTAAAATAGTCACGAGCCGCCACTGCTTGTGAGCGTCAAGCGAGACAAAAGAGAAAAAAGATTCGTTAGCGCGTGCTTGTGCGCTTGATAATGGGAATCGTAAGCGAGCCGAATCCTTCATGATTATTTTTCTCTCTGCTTGTGACGGTCAAGCCAGACAAAAGAGAAGAAAGATTTGTAAGCGCGTGCTTGTCTGCTTAATAATGGGAACCGTTAGTGAGCCGAATCCTTAATGATTACTAGCAGATATTTTCTCTCTGCTTGTGAGCGTCATTGGCAAACAAAAGAGAAAAATATCCGTCGTGTGGTATTTAATTGTTTTGATTCTGCTGCTCTTTTTAGATTTTCATAGATTTTGATTTGTGATTACTAGGGCAACCAGATTTTGACCCAAAAAATTTAAAATTTTGACGTTGTTTTTGACCTAAAAATTTTCTCACAAGAAAAGCGACAACATGTTTAAGCAAGTAAAAATAATGCTGAATAGTTTTTTATGACCGAAGTACAACAAAACCAACATGAACAACGAACAAATTAGCACTAAAATTGTTTCAATCAAATTAGTCCAAAGGTGCAAAATAACTTTTTTTCGGTCCAAACAAGTTAAAAAAGGTCCAAATTTTGCAAATTTGTACCCAAGATTGTCCAATCTGGCAACCACGCTTTTCTTCACTGTTAGAATTAAGCTAATCATCAAAACTCGATCTCCGGCTTCTGCGATATAACAATGAAATTCTGGAATTATTCGAAAACGATTGTGTCGTTATAAACACAGTTTACTACTTTTATGCTCGAATGGTGTTTTAATGTGCCTATGTTGAAAAAAAGCTACCAGTTGGCTTTCCACAAGCTGGCAGCCAATGATTACGACGTAATTTGTTTCATCTATTTATTAAACAATGCATATTATACAATATAAACGACGCAGATATTGCATCTTGACTAAAAAAGCAGATTTTGACCTTATTTTGACCCAACGCAACATTTTGACCTAATAACTTTTAAACTACGCCTAGTTTGAAGCTAAAACATGCTTAGTAGAAGTTTACTGACTTTCTGAGCCAGGTAATAATATTTGACTTTATTGACTTTTTTTTTGCCCTAGTGATTACCTAAACGAATACAAGTAACGGATAAAAAGTAGCGAATATCTTTTCTGAAGTAATCACTTGGAACCGTTACTCAAAAGTAACGGTTAAGCACATCTCTACTGGCAAGTGGCAATTAAGCGTCATCGACTCATCGTTTGTTAATTACTACCCGAATTAACATTTATCTCATTCTTTATTGTGACGTTTGAATCGGTAAAAAGCGAATAACTTTTCTTTGAAAAAAATTGTTGTCCGCGACTTACCAAGCAATAATGTTAGCTGATAGCACCTGCGATTCTTACTCTGAGAAGATTTTTGCTTTAAATATTAATATTGAGTTAACTAACAACATATCACATTTACCCCCGAGGCCCCAAGTCCTCAGCGCCAAAATTTTAAAAGCTTTGGTAATTTCTGCAAGTGAAGACCTTTTTTAAAATCGAAAATATTTTTTGTCAAAAAAAAAACTTTTAAAACAATGTAAATTTGTGGGACCCCGGGCTTCAGCCCGCTCCGCCCTCCCCCCTCTTTAATCCGCCACTGTGTAATGGCTATTTTAGTGCTTTTTGAATAATTTTCAGGCAAATTGTGTTTTTTGATTTTTTTGATTGATTTCTTCATCTTTATCCTCCTATCACGAGAAAGCGACGGAGGCGCTATGCGTAGGACGAATCCAGACTCGCTTAGGAGTTGCCTTTGTTTCCAAGTTTTCCGCTTGAATTTTCTTCTGACTTCTTTAGTTTGCTGCTTGCCAGATTCCACCAAGCAGAGATAATCATCGTGAAGCATCTTATCCAAGGACGCAACAACGAGACTAGTGTTTAAACTGTTTGACTTTAATTCTGAGTGCTTGGATAAATATGATACATTTTGTTCGCACATTTTTAATCATATACGTGCTTAAGTCTTTCCCTCCTTTTGGGTGGGATGCCACCCATACCACCATGTCGTGAAAAGTGACATGTGACGGAAAAACTCGTCATGTTAAAGTTAATTCATTTTGTCAATATGATACATTATAAAGCTACGAATAGTTTGCTGATGAATGTAATTTTGCAGCTATGACAATTGTTTACATTATTAGGTTTTTATTTTTTCTTTTATCTTTTGAAGCTAGTCAGTTTTTCTTTGCGTTTCGTTTAGCTTTCCTTTCGGAATTAATTCATGCTGGTAGTTTTCAAATGTGAATAGAGGTCTGTAGAGTTCATACAAAATGTTGGTTTCCGGATGTCATTGTATTCATCTGAGTGAGAGATGGTTTTGTAATGGGTGCGATCCCACCCAAGTGGAGGGATCGCACACTTCTACGGACCCATTTGCCTTGAGCACAGAATTATCATGCGTTTGCCATGCTACGTCTGCGTGATTGTATTACCGTTACACGGCAAAGTCTTTCGATAGAGTTGATTGTTAGGTTATAATTGCTGCCTGTACATATACTTTTGTTGCACTCCTACAGAATTAGTTACGAAGTTCAGTTGTGAGTAGTGTAGATTTACGATTTCGTTGGTTTCAGATAAGACATCATAGTCGAGCAATATTATGACATACGCGCTTTCGGTTACTTTAGTTTTGAAATACGTTATGACCTTATTACAGCTATAAGTTGTTGATATATTTATTTGATTTGCTTTCCTAAAATGTCACGGAAAACGAGAAGAAGAGAATTTTTGCTAAGTTTTGACGAAATAGTGCAGTTGTTGGATTTTGATGACAGTGATGAAGAAGCTTTATTTGAAATAGATGACGAAGATGAAGTAGTGCTGGCTGAATCTGTTCCTGATAAAGAAGATGAGGTAAGGACCGTCGATATTGTTGATCGTCAGGTGCCAGAAGAGGAACCTCCTGCCAACACTGATTCAGGAACAACAGTTGTTACCAATTTTTGCTGGTCAAGAAACTTTCCGCCAGTTATTCAGCCAGGAGATGATCCTCCAGATAACAGTGCTATTGAATGGGGTAAAGTTATGATTCCTTATGAGTCGATGCCTACTCCTGCTGCTGTTTTTGCAGATGTTTGCAAGTTAGATGAGTTGGTAAACGACATCTTGGTACCCCAGTCCACACTCTACATGCATCAAAACGGCAAAGCATTTGAAATTGAAAATGAAGAAATGAAAGCATTTTTGGGAATGAATGTTATGATGTCGTATCATGTCTTACCTGAAATTCATGACTATTTTTCCAATGAACCTGACTTACGAGTTCAACCCATTGCTGAAACGATGGTGAGAGATAGGTTCTATTCCATTCGAAGATCACTACATTTTTGTAATAATGATGAAGCTCCTGATAAAAAGGACCCAACCCATGATAGAGCCTGGAAACTACATCCCCTTATAAAACACTTCAATGCTGCTTTCCAAAATGCTATGAGTCCAACGTTTGAACAAGCTATTGATGAAAGAATGACCAAATTTAAAGGACATCATATTATGAAACAGTACATGAAACAAAAACCGATTCAGAGAGGCTTTAAACATTGGTGTAGAAATGATTCAAGGACAGGATACCTCTACCAATTTGATATCTATGCTGGAAAGAAGACAGCATCACCAGAGTTTGGGTTAGCAGAGAACGTTGTGCTGGAACTGACAGATTCTCTAAAAGACTCATCCTGCAGAATGTTCTTCGACAATTTCTACACTTCTCCACAACTAGTTTACAGGTTGATGACTGAAAGAAAAATCTATTCTTGTGGAACAGTAAGAGAACATAGACGCGGGCTGCCAAAAGATATGAAGGCAACTAAAGATTTGAAAAAAGGAGAGATGGATTCAAGATACTACCATGGAATGTCAGTGGTGAAATGGATAGACACCAAACCAGTGATGATGATATCATCAATTGACAATGGCGATCCAGAAAATACAGTGAATGTCAAAAGAAGAAAAAAGGGCCATGAAGGAAAGGTTGATGTAAAAGTCCCTGCTATGGTCCAAAGGTACAATAAATGTATGAGGGGCACAGATCTTTTAGATCAGAAAACAACAGTGTATGCTTTTGACAGAAAGAGCCCAGGTAAATACTATTGCCGACCGTTTTGGGATTATATTGACATGGGTTTAGCAAATTCTTTCATAGTTTATGAACAAATTGCTGCCAAGTTTTCAAGTGGAAGCAGACAAAATGTTGCAAAAACACAAAAAGATTTCAGAAGAATGGTTGCTATTGAGCTGATTGGCGACTTCTCATCACGAAAAAAGGCACCTTTTAATACCAAAAGATACAGAAGCCAACCGCAGCACAGAATTGAGTATGCAGAAAGACTTGAAAGGTGCAAAAGGTGTTATCGAGAGAAAAAGAAAGACAGAAAAGGCTTCATTAGATGCGTTGACTGTGATGTGTACTTATGTCTCAACAAGAGCAGAAACTGCTGGGAGCAGTTCCACCAAGGGCAATAAGAACAAACGATTTAGTTGTACAGAAACATTTTTTGTATGAGAGTTTGAAAATTACGCTGTGTTCTTTCTTCGCTTTTTTGTATATCTGTGGTTGTAGTTTTTCTGTGTTTGCTGCTATTTTAACCAAACTTAAAAAAAAGAACAAAAATGCTTCAAGATGGTGTGCAGAAAACAAGCTGAATAGGCGACCAAGTCGAAAGCGCAAAATGAAGTAGTTGAAAAAAGCTGTGTTGTTTGAGAAAGGTAACGCTTCCCTCCGCTTGGGTGGGATCCCACCCAAAACAACTTTGAAAGGGTACGCACCCCCCAAAACTTCAAAAACATCAAAAATGTTTCCAAACCATATTTTGCAATGCAAACTAACATGCCATGATGAAATTATGTAAAATTCACGAAAAAAATTTTTCCGGGAGGGAAGGACTTAAGGCGTAAGGCTTATAGCTATCGAAGAGGTTTGAAATTGCAGAAAAATTGTATGCATTAAAAATATTTTTGAAAATGGCTGGTGGGACGATGCATATTCCTCAACCAACCCGTCTGGATTCGCTCCCGGCCATAATCTACAGAAACCATCAAAAGAATCTGGCATATTTTAGTCATTAGTATTGTTCTTGTGTACTAAAAGGCAGAGTCAAATGGGGGGGGGGGCATGGCACATTGGCATCGCCCCTAAATACTCTACTGAGGGCCGTATTTAGACAATGAGAGGCCCTAGGTTATATGATCACACTGATTGGAAGTGCAAAAAAAGGTCTTTACGCCCTCAGATGTCCCTGTTTTCACTGAAAATATCGGTATAGTGAAGAGCAAAAAAAGGTATACACGTCCTCAGATGTTCTGTTTTCCGCTGAAAGTATCGGTGAAGAGAAAAAAAGGTCTTCATTGTTTGTGGTGAGGCCCCCATTTTCTCCGATTCTAGGTTTCAGCCTGCTTAGCCTATACGCAAGGTTATCACCAGTCCACACCAAAACATAAACACGCTGTTGTTGCGAGGACGAAATAGCAGGTTACCAAAACGTCCGCAGATCCCTATTTTTTCCGCTAGAAATTGGTGAAGACCAAAAAAAAGGAGGTCTTCACGTCCGCAGATTCCTATTCTTTTAAAAATATCACAAATCTGCAGCGAGTGCAGCCAGTTTTTTTCGTACATGTGGTGCCACGTAGCGCCTACGTGCTTTTCAATATACTGGCACTAAAGTCTTCGTTGGTCTACTTGCGCAAAAAATCGTCATTATGTATCTACTGCACATGCGCAAAAACTGAATTTACATGAGCACACTACACACATACGATGTTATACCATAAAAGAGGTGAAAAGTGTGTAGAAGCACAGAACTTCAAACAAATATGATGTTTATACAATCTTCGTTTTAAAAAGAAAGAAACGAAGTTTATTCTGCAAAGCGCACTAAGACGATCTCATTTAAGAACAGAGCAAAAAAATTGCCTATATGCAAAATAAAGCAAACGAAAAACTTTAAGCCATTGCAGCTTTAAGTATATTTATTTAACTTCAATGCCGCTTTATCAACTCGTTTGACTTCATATTTCGACATCCAGACAAGATACGCTAAAAAATTAATCTGCAAATCAAAAATTAAGTAGAAACTTAAGTTCACACTTGTAATAAACGCATTTCGCTGCTGTAGAGCTGTAAAAAATCAATTAAAACCTTTGTTTTCTCGACAGCTTTGCGATCTTAATTGCCAGGTTTCAAATTAAGTTTTAGCACATCATAATTAATGTGAGGCATTAATTTTAGTTACGTCAGCAAAGTCATATATTCTTTGCATTAAATTGTCGACTATTCTGCGAAATACGCAAATGGACGAAGTTATAACGTCATAAACAATAACTGCAGTAATTGAGGCATTCTGCAAACGGTACTAACTACATGTGATAATTTTCTCTTATCCAAAGTGCTGAGTAGATTTTTGATGCTAAGAAAGCAAATTGTAGTGCTGCATTTTTGAAATTCCCACAATTAGCTTAGTATTTCAACGGACTAAACTCTTGCCTTATTTAGTTTTCAGCGACAAACATGAAATTTTAGGACGGTAACTGAAATAAGACAACGATATGCGTTAAAGTAGTTTCATTGCTGCCTCATTTAGCCTACTTGTGTTTTCTATCGCAGCGCGGCAACAAAACCGCGATCGCGGCAACAAATAATGAAAATTATTTGCGAAAAATACACGTTTCAGGGGCTCTCTCTACCAGCAATGCTGTCAAGTTTCATCTTCAAAATCAAATCTTCATTATACTCGCGTTATTACGCTGAAGCGTGTGACGAGAGGCGGGGCCCATCTCCGGGGCTTAGCGCGAGGGCAACACAGCTCTGAAGAAACGTTGCAGGGGTGGCAAGCCGTTGGCGACACTGCGTTCGATTTGACCGACCCGGGATTCGAACCCTCACTGCTCGCACCGATAGCGATTATTTGCCTTTCAGTTTTATGAACAATTAGGGATCACTTCGGCAATTTCTTTTCCCAACGATTCAGCGCTGCCGAAAACTTCGTGTCATCCCTGGCTTAATTTAACTTCAACCCCAAAATAAAAAATTAATTTTATCAAACAAACGTACCGATGGGCATGTACCGCCCTTGAAATTGGAACCGATAAACGTTGAAAACAGTTCAAAACCTTTGGGGTAATTTCTGAATTTTTTTTCCCAAACCAACTTTTTTCAAAATTCTTTCTAAAAGTTTTGAAAGCCAAGAAAACAAACTATTTACTTTTGTCATTAAATCTTCTCTATGGAGATGAATAGATGACTTTGCACAAAAGCAACCATATTATGATTGAACGTGACGGCATTGAACGAGAAAGTGACTTTGAGCTTCGAAACGTCGCGCCCACAACGGCTGACCTACACACGTGCTTCATAAGAATTTTGCGAAATGTTTTGAAAAATAATTCCACAAATTCTGAGCATCCTCAATTTTTCACAAAATAAAAAATACGTCAAAAAACAACAGAAACATACGTTGACAATTTAATTTTACCCAAGTAAACACTGATAAAAATAAAACCATAATAACTGCCTTGGGTTTGAAATGGTGATGCTGATTCATAGGTGCTCTGTGCTCAGTTGATGACCTCATAATAGTGACTTGACAGAGTAGCCTACTGACATGTAGTCTAAAACAACAGTTAAAAGAAAAAATCTGTTGCTCTATCGGTATAAAAAGAATAACAGGTAAGCTCAATTTAAATTTGTAGAAAAAGTTTTACTAGTAATAAACTAAATTGACCAAAAAATTAAATCTTCATTATACCACTGAGCGCCTAAGCGTGTAACGACTAACGAGTGGTGAAACCCATCTTCGCGACTCAGCGCTTGGGCAACATGGAAACATCGCAGCGGTGGCGCGCCGTTGGCGATATGGTCCGATTCGGACCGGCCCGGGAATCGAGTTCACGACTTCCCGCGCCGGTAGCGATGTCTTTAACCGACCGGCTAATAACAAGACCTTAGTTTATTTATTTGTTGCATTTATCAGTAGCACTTGCGTTATTTGTTTGGTGGCTTTGTACGAACTACGGCCACTGCCAAACAAAGCGCATTTAGAGTAACAAGTAAGGTGCGATCGCATTAACTGAGACATTGAGACCTTTGAGACTTTGTGCAGGTTTATCTTGTTATTACATCACATCCGCGCAAACTCATGTCACAATGGGATAAACCTGCACAATGTCTCAAAGGTCTCAACGTCTCAGTTAGTGTGATCGCATCTGTAAACTCTATGACGTTGAAGTTAATAAGTTAGCTTTGCTCTGTGTATACTCAAATACCAGGCTTGCCAGATCTTCTTCCAGTGGCGTAGCGAGAAATATTGAAAGGGAGCGCTGCAAAAGCCATCTAAAGAGTGTGGTATATTTTAGTCACTCGGCAACATTTGATTTGTTTTTTACTAAAATGCCAAGCCGAAAAAAGAGGCCAAGGCTGAATGCCCCCCTTCTCCCCCTAAATACGCTCCTGCTTCCTACCCTTATTTTTTCGCGCCCTTTCGATTTACAAGGATTTCATATCACTTTTACCTGATAGTACGTAACATGCATATCTTTGAATAGTAGCAACAGCTGTGTTAGCTCTGCGATGTCGTTGCATATTATTTTCTCTTAGGGTAATCGACAACAGTTTTTAATATTTGTGGATAAAAGATGACGTCATAATACGTCATCCCTTTATATAACAACACTAGAAAAATCGATACTATCGTTTTTTTTGTTTTTTTTTAGCTACCACTATAATGCTTTAAGCAATAAATAATTTATCAAGCCTAAATGTGTTTCAATGTTTGACATTTAACTCACACCCAATGCCTAAACGGATGACCAGTATCCGAAATTTGATTCTCGTTTCTTGTTTTGTTTCCAAAGAATATTTTTCTGTGAAGACCAATTGAAAACATGACTCACTTCAAAACCAGTTAAACTACTTTCGATGATTTGTGATTACAGTTTGAAAACAAAACTAAAACCAACATGAAGAAACAATTTGTGTTAAAATGAACTGCTAATGCAAAGTCGGATGCGGGATTCATCTTAGGGGTAGTAGGGGCTAAAAATTGATGAAATTTTTGCAGTGTTTTGCGTCTAAAAATATCAAAACACCAGTCTATTGATATGTAGGGTATAGTCGATGAAAATGCGTTCATTGAGGTCTTACGCCTCCTAATCTCTCAAAATTTCTTTGTTCTTGTCCAAATGTTTGATGCTTCGATACATTTATGACTGGAGCAGAATGAAGTTGCAGGCAGTAAGCTTTATAGCTATTTTCTGGATGCAGTAAAGTGATCTTATTGCCCTGTAATCTACTCTTGGCAGACTTTGATGAAGTATTTTCCCACGCATGCTTGCAAAACTTTATTTATTTTTAATCACTAAATCATCACTCACGGACATAAATTTATTCCCAGCCTCTTCAAAAATGGATGATTTCAACTTTTCCAGAAAGTTTTCATGGTAACGCTTCGAACAATCATTTACCAAATTCAATTAGTTGAACTTTAACGTACTCCTAGAGATTAGGAATGGTCGACATTACGAGGTATTCTCTTGACATTAGCAAATCATAAAACATCAAATTCAAGCAAAAATTTCAACTCACTGCGACTTTGACAACACTTTTGTTTTTCACATCTTTGCAGAATGAATCATCATTGACAACCAGTAATTAACAGATGTTTGAATTTTCAACATTAAAACTTAGCCGAGACATAACAGTAACGCTAGCAAACATGCCGTCATTACCGTGCCGTGCCATAACAAAAAAGTTTACGAAAACTTTTTTTAAGTAGGCCTAATGTTTGGACTGTGGCGTGGAAGCCTTTATCAGTTTTTATCGAATAGAGTAAACGGTAAGCAAGCTGAGCCCGCAGCCATGAAATTTTGTGTAAGTAAACGCATAATAAAGCTCTGCTGCCTTGGTTTGAAAAGGGGAATTACCTCGGATGTTATCCACGGACACAGAATCCAAGATGTAAAAAAAACGTCTTTAAATTATCGAAGTATTCTGTTTTTATTCCGCTTTTATGCCGCATCCGACTTTGCATTAGCAGTTCATTTTAGCACAAACGAAGCTTTTGTGCCTTATTAGCAAAAATGATATACATGAACTTGTGAACGAGCCGATGCGTGATTGCAAACGTGGAACCCCTAATTCCAAAGACACTATTAACATCTGTTAGATTGGATTTTTATTCTTCTACATTATCACCTGCAGCAAAAACCAACGGAATCGCTGCATCAAGTTCGCTTAGGACAGGGGTGGGGAACCGGCAAAGCACAGCAGGCCGCATTGATTGCATAGTGTTTTCAGCGGGCCACATTTACTTTAAATTTTATAATTTACCCTAAAAATTACGTCGCAAATTTATTAAGGATTCATGCTGAGTCGCTTTTTACCGTAAAATCAGAAACTTTTGCGCGGTTTTTATGTCACAAATATAGCACGTAGTGGAATGTGAAGGAGTTTCTAAAAAAAATGTATCTTTTCTGTTCTACCGGTGTGTTGTACACTTAACAAAGCCCTTGACGCGGGCCACATTAAAAACTCAAGCGGGCCCAGGTTCCCCACCCTTGGCTTAGGAGTTGGCTGCCACCTGCTCACCGCAGGCATAACGTGTTTTTTCCTACAGCACCACAAGCAAGTTAACCAGTTGGTTCTGCACAATGATCCTTTATTGCTGAAGGCCAAGCCGCAAGGAGGGGTGCCACTCATTTTCGGTTTGACCCGACAAGGGAATCAAATTCCAGCGAACCACATTAGAACAGACGCTCTATCCACTAAGCATATTAGTAACACCAGTAAAATGAGTAATTACTAGGACTTAAAATATGTGCGACATAATTTAGCTCTCAGTGCTGTGCCACTCTGTTCGCCTATTCTACAGTAGTTTGAAGTTCTTGTTTAAACAAATGTGCAGAAAAATAAAACTTCTTTCCCTGGACACAACGTGGTTACACTTAACGCTGGCACTGTGTTTTCAACGTGAAGTCACCATTTGCCAATTTAATGCTTTAGCCAGGAATGCAGTTTAGGAAAATTTAGGAAAGAACATAAGTAATAAGGAAAAGTAAAGCCACAGTAAATCTCAAAACTGGACGTTTTGACAGCATAGATTCAGTTGTCATCATCAGCAATGTAAGCAAAGCAATGCAAAACTAAAATTTTCTTTCAGAAAATTTCCTTTCAGTTTTATACTTTTATATTTACTGTACTTCTTACGCTTATATTGGTGATGATGACAGCTGTATCTATGACGTCAAAACTACAGTTTTGAGATCTACTCTGGCTTATTTTTTTTTTGAAGCTGTTTTTGTCCCATATTTATTGTATACTATTATAACTAATATACGCAGTACTATTAGGCGTATTTGTTTTTTCCGTGTACTGTGCGGTATGCTGTTAAACAATTATTTAAAAATTTTAAAGAAACCGTGGGCCATAGTGGCACCGCCACCATCTGTCTATGTCACGTTTTTTTATCTTTCCTCCAGATTCTGTGAAACCATGGTGCTAAACGATAGATAGCAAGACAGATGATGAGAGAATGAGAGAGAGATGTTTTAATACTATATCACAAATATTCTGTAATCAAAAGACAATAATACTAAGTATAAATGATAAATTCACAAAAAGATAAACATATATTTTGGATGGCCGAGTAAACGAAGTTTTACTTTGCACTCAATGATTCACAGCACGTGATTTTTGATGAAACATGTTGCTCGTTTCAAAATGCGTGCTGTTTTTGTGAATGATGAGAATTTCGGCGCAAAAACAACCGGAAAAAGCCCCGGATATTACTCATTGACAAATATT
Organism: Trididemnum miniatum; assembly: GCA_964006365.1. Classification (NCBI taxonomy): domain Eukaryota; kingdom Metazoa; phylum Chordata; class Ascidiacea; order Aplousobranchia; family Didemnidae; genus Trididemnum; species Trididemnum miniatum. Next base: position 7,513,502 of record OZ023247.1, on the reverse strand, counting down.
CTAAACCGCAGTTAGCACTACCAATGATGTAACACCAAAACAACACCAAACGTTGGTCGGTGATATCTACTTACGCATGAAGTTGCCAGCGAATAATTTAGGGGGGCAGGGCCGGTTTCAGGCAAAATCTGCCCCGTTTTTATTTGCCTTTAATGATTAATCTTAAAAAAGGCCTTCATGGGTCAAAAACGAGGGGTAGTGCCCCGTTGGCCCTCTTCCGGCTGCGCCACCGCAGTTACTCATCGTGTTATTCATTTTTTAATTTTTTTTTCATGCAGTAGCATCACATTATTTCAAATGAAATTGTGGGAGACTGCAAAGTAAACTTACGATCTTCGAGTCAACTGCAACCCGAGCTATTATGTCAAATGCGATCGGCTTCGGCTTTGAAACGAGCCTGTCACATACGATTGTTCGCGCGTCATTTGCCCGCGGTACCGCTAGGTCATGTCTCTGACTAACCGAAACAAACTATAATGAATGAAGAGTAAATTAAAAATTTTAAGCCGGAAGCATTGACATAAGTTGTCCAAACTTTTCATATTCTAATTAGCTTAACCTAAGGGTTTACTCTCAGTATATTTACGTGTATTTCAGTAAGACACCGTCGTACTCGCAGCTTCATGTACAGTATTACCTCTACGCGAAGCGGAAATATGGTGACTTCGAAACTTATCTATAGCTTGATAAAACCAGCGATTCCATGGAGACAACATTTTAAGCTTGTACTGCTTCAAAACAAAAGGTGATTTTTCTACACATGCACAGGTTATGAAAATACATAGCCTATTCATGAATCATATTTTCGCTTTTGTTAAATAAGTCGTGAGTCGTTTAGAAAGCCTTTCAGTTTTCTATTTGGGCTACATTTGGTAGTGTTAATAAAACTCTACTGATTCGATGCATTTGGTCCTATATCTTGCTTTGTATCCGAGCTGAAACTCTGTTTGTTCAATTTTTTCCAATTTTATTGTAAACTTTACTGTAGATATTTTTGCTGTAAAGCCAAAATTTGAAGATTGGGCAGCCGAAATTTTGTCAAGATTTGAAAAACTCTTTTAAAAAGCTCATTAAACAACTCTTAAAAAAGATTTTTAAAAAACTCTTTAAAAATAAGACGATTAAGCACACATCATAATTTTTATTATCATTTTTTTATTGTTCTGTTCATATGACATTATTCTTTGATATCCATTTCAAAAAATCTCTTGAAAATTTGTGATAAAAAGTAACTTGTAAATTTACGCATTGAAACTGGTTTATAACAGGTCTGATATTCGGTTCAAGCATATGTTTTGAAATCGCTCGTGCAACACAAGCACGCACTGCGGATGTGGGATACGGTAGAGCGCAGTAAATCTATACAATATTGCTGCAGTTTTCGTATAGCGTAGACGACAGAAAAAAAGACTGACTGACTGACGAGTATAATAAAGACGGACGTACGTACTATATTCATAGTGCCAGACACTGGCACTTATCTTACCTCTTTAACAGTAGCAAGCGAGCTGAGAAGAATGATTACTTTTTACAATATTGTAAATTGAAAAGGCAACGGTAGTTTACGTGAAAAGCTTGGTTCATTTTGATTATATTAGCTTTATGAGCAAGAAATTTGAATTTCAGGACGTGAACGGCGTGCAAGTTTAAATACTCTTAAATTTGAAAAAGTAGCCGTTAGATTGGTATCTCGACACGGCTCAATGGAAGTCTTCAAAACTCGAACTGTTTCGTATTCCGTAGACCTCGTATTTTGTGCCAGTTCTGCTAGATCAATTCAAATCTTTAAGCGAAGTGAAAATTAACAGGCTTTATGCTCAAATACTGATTTTTTTGTCTTTGTATTTCGCGTAGCTATTTATCTACTAGCCCCTAACTTGAACTGATAAAAAATCCACTTGGACTAAAAAAAACAACCCCTTACCACCTAAGTCGATAAAAAAAAATCATTCTAATTAGCGCGAAGTTGGTCTCCCAAAAACTATTCGATGCGTACTGTAAGTTGGCACGAAACCACATAACGTATAAAATCCTGAAAATGCGAAATGTTTTTACTCCCTAGGGCTGGACTTGATCGTGGTGTGATGTACACCAAAAAAAAAAAAAAAAAATACAGGCTAAAACAAAGTTCAATAGGGTAAGTAATTTTTGTTCATGAACACTTACTATCTTTAACCATGGATTCAATGTTAAAAAGTGCCTTCTGACGTTTTCGCTTGGGTTGAAACAGATTCATATTTAGAGGAGTTAGTTTTCATGTTTTCAATCGCAAAAACAAGAAGAATCATAACCTAAGCTGAATAGCTAGTCGCACCGGTACGGAATTTTTTCAGATTAAATGATGAAATGCTCTAAAAATATCATAAAAAATACTGCTCATTCTGGCTTTGTGGTCAAGACTATTTACATGGCTATACTGCGTAGTTGCTTTGTATACGTGAAATTCTCCATTGTCGATAGCATGATAGTATCGTCTACAATCTATACTGACGCATTTTGCGTCACGCCGACGTTCGACGATCTAATCTCAAGAGACATCTGCTTTAAATGCTTCGCTTCATTTCACATGAAGTTTCAGTTTGGTTTTTACCTAGAATAAAAGATACAATTGAAAAACTACGATTTTTTGTATACAAGGCTAAAACATTCATTGTTTAATTTGTTTTGTATACAAGGCTGAAATTTTTAAAATGACAATATAAGTTATTAAACTTTGTACGACAAAAAAATTTCATTATGAAAACTTCTTTAAACGATGTGCATAAAAAACAGCAGTTGGGACTAAAATTGCTTGTCCACCGATGTCCCGAGCCATCACCACACTCTTCAGTAATTGAAAAAAAAAACTACTCTATGCTCTCCTCTGTTCTCTCCTGTGGTAAAAATATTCCAATTTTTTGTAAGCATGCCGATTGGAACAGTGATTTTTGGACAAATTTGAATCAAAGTGTAAAACGTTTTGGTGCAAAACGAAAGTTTCCCTTTCGGAAAACTCAACTTCGAGGCAAAAATTTGGATGAAACTTTTTTAAGCTCTTAAACCTTTGGGCAAATTTTTTATTAAAATTTATATTTGGGTGAATTCGCACTTGTTAAAAACTTAAAGGGAATACAATAAATATGGGACGAAAATAGCTTAAGGAGGAAAAATAAAGCCGCTGTAAATCTCAAAACTGGACGTTTCGACAACATAAATTCAGCTGTCATCATCAGCAGTGTATGCAAGGCAGTACAAAACTGTAAGGATTCAAAACTGTAAGGATTACAGTTTTGTACTGCCTTGCATACACTGCTGATGATGACAGCTGAATTTATGTTGTCGAAACGTCCAGTTTTGAGATTTACAGCGGCTTTATTTTTCCTCCTTTAAGGGAATGGTGTTGCTTTCGATCAGACCATGTAAATTTGTCTATTTGTGGCGCAAAAGACAAAATTAACTTCATCAATTTATCTTTACGATTTCTTCAGCAACGTGTGTGAGTAGCCTATTGCGATTGTTTGGTAAAACAAATTACAAATATTCTTCACATATTGATTTCAACCAGCAGCTGCTTTCAGAAACTTTGATTATAGGATCAAGTCTTAGTCTAGCGTAGTATTTATAATAAGCATTTGCATTCATGTAAAATGCCACTGGAAATCTACGTTTTTTCCAGGAAACAGAAAAAACTTAAATATTGTTCCGGTACTAAAGGAGGAAAAAACCAAGTCACAGTGATTCTTAAATTTTTTTTCCTTTGAAGCTACTTTCGTCCCATATCTATTGTATTTCGAAGTTCGTTGAGGTACTATGTTCTTCAGAGCTTCATCTGTTCGGGCGCATATTTGGGATTGCGCGTATGTAATTATGAACTGCCGCGCTGTTGTCAAGGTGTTAAAAAAAACGAAATGACTCTATTGGCTATACTCGTGGTGATACTGACAAAGTTTGCTAGGAGTAGTTAAATCAAAGACTCCACGTAGTCCCTAGTCTATGGGTTTCAAAGAACGTTTGCATTAGCCTTGCATCATAACTTGAGATAGTGTACTCTACATGGTAGCTCAAAAGCCAAAACCGTAATTTCTAATTTACTGTAAACTGATTTTGTTCCAGACGTAATTGTTACTGATTTTTGAAACTGTTACTGATTTGTTATTGCTATTTATTTATTTTTGTTTTTCTCAAATGGCCCATTTGAAAGTGAAGCTCCGGGAACAAGATCCAATTGGAACAGACTCGTCCGCAACTCTGGTCAACAGGGAGGACCGGATATGCGAAAATGTAAGTTCAACTAAAACCAACTATATCTTGAAGGAAAATTTTTCTCTAAAACTACAAGCGAAAACAAAAATTTTCCATGACATTTTGCCTTGAATTATTTATAATCAGAAAGACGTCAAACGTAGACCAAATAAAGAGGAAAGCAATAACAAAATTACGCTTACTGACTTGCCATATTTTTAGCTTTAAAAAATATGTCACAAAACTGTTGAAATTGCCGGTTACTTTCGACACAATAAAAGCAAAAAATCAAGCCTTTTTTTTATCTAATCTTGCCTTTCTTGCGTGATTTGCGTTTTCTTTTTGAAGATTTTTCTTACATTTTTGGTAAACTTCTACCAAGATTATGTAGATCGTCGTGCAATGTTAGTAATGTGGCTAAGCGGTTCCACACGCAGGTGACGAAGGTTCGGTTCACGGCTGGAGTGGATCGCATCTGACACATGAACTGCAGGCCGGTGAACTAGAAAACGCGAGCTCACTTCGCGGTCTCCCTCAAACGCTGTCGATTTTTTAGTTCAGTGATGTGAAATAACCTTAGCATAAGCTAATAAGACACACCTCAGATACATGTTATCGTTTGATCGTTAAAACTTGCTTAATCATTTTGTCAATTTTTGCAGCGGGAAGATGACGATTCCAATTCGTCGACGGAAGAAATCAAATCATTGAAGAGAGATGGTTGGGACAATAAAGTACAATACATACTTGCCCAAATCGGCTTTGCTGTAAGTTTGCAAAGATTATAGCTTATCTGCAGTATAAATAGCTTTCACTTGCGATGTTCTCTGTAGAAGAAATGGACAAGCATGTCTAATAACTTTGGATTTTGCATCTTTTTATTCTCCGCCATATGCAGAAAGATTTTACCCTAATAAAATTGAAAGCAAAATTTTTTTCGATTTGTTGATTTTGTCATTGGTTAGTGATATTTGCTAGGGTGATTTTTATTGACCGAAGCTGAAACACTGGTGAGCTATGCCAATGGGTTCGTGTTTTACTCCTGGTAAACAAATGGTAGAATGGATAAAGGGTAAATTTACGGAGCGGTAGATTTGGGGTTTAACTCCCAGGCGAATCATAACAATAAGTTCATCATTGGTATTTCTACCTTCACCTCTAAACGTTTAGCTTTGTGGGAACAACGTGACAAAGAGAAGTTCATTTGTGATTTTGTGTACTGGGCAAAAATTACTAAGGGTAACCAAGTTCAAGTTTTCAAATTAATTGAAACTCATTTCAAATAGGTCGGTTTGGGAAATGTATGGAGATTCCCGTATCTGTGCCAAAAGAACGGGGGAGGAGCCTTTTTGATCCCATATGGAATCATGTTGATCCTGGAAGGAGTTCCTCTGTTTTATCTGGAAATCGCCATTGGGCAGCGCCTCAAGCGAGGAAGTGTCGGAGTTTGGAACAAAATCCATCCCTACCTCGGAGGAGTTGGGATTGCCAGCATGGTTGTAAGTGACATCATTGAGAACTTTGGCCCACAGGTTTCAAAAATAGGAGGAGAGTTTAATTTTGTTGTTTTACTTTTATTCTTTCAACGCTTCAAAAAAACATACACAACAAGTATTGCTCAGAGAGATATGCAATTCATGCTTAGATAACACTGTGTTGTAGGCGTTTTAAATGAAGTACAGTATTTAGTAGGTTAGTCTATTGTCACCGTGGAGTAAAAAACAGGTAGTCAAAAGTCAAAAATATATTAATGCTACATTGTTGGGTTGGTCGTTGATAAATTAAAACCTTGGGATCAACATTTTTTACCTCTTTTTGAGAAGACTTAGGATTGTACAGTATTTCAGCACTTACATTTCTGCAGGTTTGCTTTTTAATTGCACTTTATTACAACATGATTATCGCGTGGGCCTTCTTTTACTTTTTCAACTCCTTTCAAAGTCCTTTGCCTTGGAACGAGTGTCCTATGCATTTGAACCACACGAATCCAAACGCAACCAGTAAGTGAAATATCATTGGTTGATTCAGGAGAATATTATAGGGATTTACTCCCCCAAATTTTTACTTTGACGCATTAATGCGTGCGTATTGCGTAATGGCACTTTGGTACTTCTAAACGTACCAGGATAACGTATTTCGCTTCTGGACTATTCTCGAAAAAACTCCTGTATCGGCCCCCTAATGTGGATTATGAAAACTATAATCTAAAAAAAATGACTTTAACTCCCATGCTTTCAAAAGATTCCGCATTCTTTCCAACAGAATGAATTTTGGGTGAAAAAGTTACAATTATTTCTTTGATCTCCTGAGTAGCGTGAGTTTGTGGATACTATAGCTGATTATTAGTTTTGCAGATACAGTGCACCGGTAAGCAAACTGGGGTTTTTAAAGATTAGGCTCTTCTAGGCTTTATCTCGTCAAAAGTGTTGGAACACTCATCTAAAAGGTCAAACACTGGCTTTTATGACTAAAAATGCAAACGTTAGTTTTAGAGGACAATATGATGCAAGATACACAAAACAAAGAGCATTAGGGTCCCTATGGGGAGAGAAACCTATCATAAGGAACCAAAGTTGCTATCCCGATAAAAGTTTCTCTTTGTTTCTGTCAATATACTTTACAATTAACTGCTCTTGAATTCACAGCTTTTCTGTTTGTTTAAACACCATTGCTGTTTGTTTTAGCTGAAGTTGAAGAATGTACAGTTTCGAGTGCAACATCCTACTTTTGGTACAGAGATACACTTGACATATCACCATCTATTGAAGAACCTGGACTTCCAGTCTGGAGGATGTCCATTGCTCTTTTGGTAGCTTGGCTTGTGGTTTTTGTGGGAATGTTTAAAGGCATAAAATCCTCCGGAAAAGTGAGTAATAGCCTAAGAGATAAATTATTTGCTATGAAACTTCCTGAACTGAAACCCTCTCGACCTACGACAAAGTCTAAACATCATCGATCATTGAGCTTTTGACTGTGGTTTTCAATGTTTCTCATGAGTTGAAGGCAGAAACGTACGCAAAATTTTTGAAGGCTGGGGCAAAAAAACGGAGATTTACCGTACCGTAAAAAGCACGGTTTTTAAGGGAGAATGTTATGCGCTAACGGTTTTTGACGTGTATCAATAGAGGTCAGAGGTGAGAACACGCGCATAACACACTCCTGGGTAGGCCACTGGTTGGGCGAAACGAGAAAAGCATTTAAAGAATTTGCTTAAACTAAATCAGGACTCATTGACTTTAAAAAGTTACAAGCACTTCCTATTTGCGTTAAAGCTAATGCCTTGATCGTTTGTACTGCTCTTAGTGCGCTAACCTTACGTCACAACACACATTAGAAAGAATCGGTCTGGAAAGCAGGATACCACATAGGTGCTTTTTGTCCACTTCAGGTTAAGTTTGTGTCCTTTGTGTTTGTTCTGTAAGTGCTGTAACTACAATCGTATTCTCGTTGCTAGTCTTTTGATCATTTTAGCCATGCCTATAACTCTAGTTCAAGTGTACAAGAGGTCCTTGTAGTTATTTTTACAGCTAGGTTATATGTTCAATAAATCTGGTATGGAATTCGTTTGAGGCGACACACTTTACTTCAAATCATTTTGAAATTTGCTTTGCATTTCGAAATTATCTCGCTTCTGTTTTCAATTACCCTTTTCGCATTTTTACGAAAGCTCGCGTGTTACTACGATGGTCACGTGCTATGCGTGTTTACGCGCTTTTTTTCTCGCATCTGAAACCGTCTTAAGCTATTCAAAAAATAGCCCAATCACAAGCAGCACACCACTGAGTAGGATCGTAGTAAACAACAGACAAAACATTACGCGTATTCCACTATTCCAGTCAATGAATGCAAGGGTGGTAAAAAATTAGTGCATGTTACACAAATCGACAACAATGTAACTAATTTAATTGTAATCATAAAAATACTTCTGTTTACGTTAAAAAACATGCAAACATAATTCTATTTAAGTAAACAATTCCAACATTCTAAAAAGATTGCAATGATATTCTGAAAAGTTACAACTTTTTTGGTATTTATTAGTAAAAGTTTATTCAACGTTTTTACATTATATGTAAGGCTAATTACACAGCCACTTAGTGAAAACAGAAATCAACACTGCTTTTAGGTATTTCTTATTCATTTGCTAAGGCGTAAGCGAAAAGTTTTGAATCTAGTCACTACCGATAAAAAATAAAATTACAAAAGCAATATGTGAATGGATTTTCTGAACAATAACAACAACAGCAAGCGAAATTAATTATTTTTTTTCATTTTCCTTTAAATCCATTACATTGCGAACTGGTTTCAACTGAATAAAGCGCATTGTCCCACGGCAGACACCGCAAATCCGAGGATTACCTCGGATTATCAGTTTGCAATGTTAGTAATTTCCTGCAATCATTGCATGCCTTCACATACCGCGAACTCGACTACAGTGCGTGCCCGTCAAAACAGCAGATGAAGCAGACCAAAGATACGCTCGTGACTCCCTTGGGAATTTTGCTTTGATATCATTTCCAGGATATTTGTTCTTAAATGCCAATTAAATGAGACCACTATCGCTTGATAAAAGTTGTCGAGTGGTTCCAGGCAAAATGATTAAAATGACTGGGTCTGATTGGTAGAGATAAGACCTCGTAACTATGCATATATGATGCAAAATACCTTCTCGTAAATTTCTGAGGTAAAAGTAGGAACCGAGATAGTAAAAACTGGGCAATAATTTCACTTAATGGAAGAATAAAATGTCGACAGTTTTTCCCCTAAACTGATGAAAATTTTGAAAAAAGCTCAACAAAGGCAAAGTAAAAAAACAACAACCGAAACGAAAAATTGAATAATATTTTTTGCTTTGATTTTAATATTTGAAAAAATGCAAATTTTGCACTAAACAATTCTTAGAAGTTTGACTAGCGTGCAAAACGTATTAATGTTGACACTCATAATAGTGTTTTTTACCCGAAAACAGTATTTCGCAATCACTTCGGCAATCAAAGCTTGTTTTTGTTATGGCTAGTGCATGAAATGGAAAATTTTTGTTTTCCCCGATTAGGGCCAACGATGAATCATTTTTGTTTATTGTTTCCTATTTGCTTCATCATCACACTGTTGTTAATCGTGAAATTTTCAATCCAAATAGATTTTTCAGCTGGAATCAGCAGACATAGTTTCGAAGAAAGGAGTTAGCAATCAAGTAGTTCTTGTTAACCTTATCTCGAGTAGACTTTCTCTTCAAAGTAGTCCTTACAGCTTGTTAAAGTTCTTATCTTTTAAAGTAAATTAATTCCGGTCCGTAGTTTGCGGGGGGCTTGGGGGGGCATTGGCATTGCCCCCCCAAGCTTTTGAAAACTTTTTTTTATTTTAGCACCAGTATATCTCACAAAACCACGTAATCCTATTTTCAATAACCACCCCCCCCCCCCCCCCACTGCGACTGTTTAGCGTCTCATTCAGAACAGTTGTGGTTCAGTGGAATATTCACTTTAATGGCATTCGCAAAACAGTCACAGCTCAGTGGGATACGGGCTTCAGAGAGATAGCGGCTATGCCGCTACCATATTGCTACTGTTATAATGAATAAATCATTTTTATCTTATAAATGCGCTCAGTTTACGTTACAATTACGTTTACGAGTTTTAAAGTCCTGGTCTTAACATCACAGTAGATTTGTCGATAGTTGTTGTATGTAAAGAGATAGTTGTATGTAAAGAGATAGTTGTATGCAAAGAGATATGTTTTCAGTTTGGCAAATTTGCTATAATTGGTGATTAGTTATCTCAAAGCGATAGTCATCGTTTTTCTTGTCAACTCGTTTAAAGCCACCCCTAATCATATTCCGCAGCATCAAACGATAGCACCTGTCCAGATTGTCATATTGTAAGTATCTTTTGTTGCACACCAACACTGGCAACCATAAGTAAGTCTGCTGCGTACATAGGCGTTCAAAAAGATAATGCGTGTTTTCAGATTGATGTGAAAGTTTCTCAGTAGATTTTTGTGTTGTTGGAAAGCTGCATTACCAGAGTTTATTCTGTGGTTGATTTCTGAATGTCCTATTCCTGAATGGTTGTAGTCGATTTTGCATCCCAGATATTTAAAAGTTTTGGTGTTTGTGATCTTGATGCCTTTTAGTGAGTATATAGATTCAGAATAGTTGCTATCTGCACCAGAAAAATTAAAGATCATTGTTTCCGTCTTCTTGCTGCTGATAGTAAGGCCAAAGCGTTAAAAGAGAGTGCAACAGTTTCAAAAAAGTAACAATTTATGTAAAGCACTCCAAAGACAATTCAGGGATGCATTATTGTTTTCGTTGGTGACCTAATTATACGGTTGCAGTGGGCCTCTGCTTAGCCACGTTGAAGCTAAATTCTCCGTATTTCACCCTAGACGCTACGTGACATTCCCTGTATAGACTTCCCAATTTTTTCAAATCTAGTTTTCAGAACCATTGTATTTATTTATTATATCCATTTTTCATTCCTGAGCAATGCTTTTCCGGCTTATTTCCAAGTGGCAATTTCATCGCAAACTGGAAATTTTTCCTATGTGAATTCAGAATTTTGAAATAGTGTAGTTTTCCATGTCCAGTTCCCAACGTGGCAATGTTTTTTTGGTGTTTTTAAAAATGCTGCGCTTGAAAAAATTGATTCAGATGGTAAAAAAATCAAAACGAGACTCGTACTGAAACACTGATTGTTTGAAGCCGAGGTGCGAAATACCGAACTCACAACAATACTAATGCAAAAGCTATTAAAAATACTGAGTAATACGCACTCCAGCAAGGACATTGGACCTTGACGGACCAAAATTGACATTGCTTACTAGTCCACCAACATAGCCGTTTGTAACACTAAAATTTCACAGAATGTTTATTTCGGTATTTTTGATACTAAACTTACCCAAGTTTTTCTCAATAATTTACTTTAATTTTGACCAAAAAATCTCGTCAGATATGCGCCAGAATGCACGAAATTGACTATATTTTCAAAAAATTTCCTGGAGAGAGAATCCCCCCAGACTCTCCCTGAGAGGCTCGGCCCTAACGGGCCCTCGCTCTTCTGACTAAACTAAACGTCTTATCGAACCGTTTGTGATCAGTCCCCCAAGCTAAAATGCATAACTACGGCCCTGAATTAATTATTGCAGAGTGCAGAGTTCAAACATTCTTCTCTTCTTTTCGAGTTAAGTTTTACAGCCAGTCACCTGCATTAATATCGTTGTGGGGAAATCCGGCTGCAATGCATTAATTAAATATTTATGTTTTTAGATAAAGGTATGGTTTTACTATCAAATTTGGTCACGATCACAAGTCGCGACGAACATAATTGTGAATTTGACACCGACGCGTCTTGCTACAGTGCAGTCTGGTCCTTGAAAGCGCGGAAAAATACCGTTGCAGGCAGACAGGCATGAATGAACTTTTTTACTAAAAAATGTGGCCAAAGGCGCAGCGAGAAACTCGAAAAAGGGAGAGGAGACAGAGGAGAAGAAACTACAAAAGTTTTCAAAAGAGTCTGGCGTATTTCAATAACTTACAACATTTGTTCTTTTTTTACTGAAAAGCGAAGTCAAACGGGAGGGGAGGCATGGCATAATACTATTTCCTAAGCACGCTCCTAAGTGTGGCCTATGTGGGTAATTTTACATCAAGCTGTAAGTCATTTTACCAATTCTTTTTTAAAACTATTGAATAAAGAAATTAAGTCCTCTGACGAACGTGTTTTCATTTTGTTTGAAATTGTGGTTCTCTTAAAAGTTTCTCAATTTTTTGCTCCGATGAGTGCTTGGAATTTTTTAAAATGAAGCCTAGGATAAACCTCGAGGAGTTATTCAGAAATTCGATTACCCTGTGAGTTTATTTTACGCCCTTTGCACTTAGCAGCAAATTGCTTTCAACATTTTTGCATTTTAACAACAATTTTTTTTAGGATCACTGAAATTAGATTTTTAAAGATAGTAGATTTTGAATGACGTCACAGATAAACAAGATTAAGGTTATACAAAATTTCAAGTGATTCACAACAATCAGTCTCTTTTACGTCATTGCGTAACACGTCACAATGCGTGCCCATATACGTCATATGACTTCCCGCGCTTTTAAAACCGCAAATTCAACAGTTATCCACTCAGCATTTTTTAGCTTTGATGTCATGGAAAGAACTGACATGACAACCATGCGTCCTAGCATGTGACAAAAAACAACTACTGCAGCTCATAAAAATCTGTTTTAGCACAAACTGCTAGCGTCTTTCTGGTCCCTGTATGGGTGTTTGTCAAGCTTTGGGGGAGGGAGTTGAAGTGATAAATTTGTAAGCTTGAATGAGGTGTAAATAAAAATAGGGGTAATATCCGATCTCCTTGACATTGTAATACGAGGGTAGAAACTTATGCAAGGAGGGTTTTAAAGATTTCTCGGGTCTTCTAGCTTTCCAAAAAAAAACCCCTTGCTTTATTTTCAAAGACAACCTAACGAGGGCTTTCACTACCAGGCATCTGTAGACTCAAACCAAAACTGAGAAAGTGTGCGGGAATTTCTATTTAGAAACCTTCTAAAGTTTCTGCAGTGGTTCGTAAACACTCTCTTTGTTTTTACTCAAAGGCGATTAAAGTCTACCTTTTAGTGGTCTCACCTACACCTTCCTCTATAGAGCAATTAACATATTAGATGAGAGAACGGAAATGACGTCACGTTGCCAAGTAGGTGGCGTATTGTAAGCATTGATCCAAATTAACCGGTTCAAAAAAGTTATTGTGGAGTCGGGTTTTGAATCTAGCAACATTATTCTGAGCTCAAAAACTTTATCGTGAATCAAAAACATGATCATTATACATTATACTCGCGATATTACTCCGAAGGGTATAACGAGTGCGAAGGGTTATCTTTGCGAGTCAGCACCTGGGAAACACAACTCCAAATGTCGCAGCGGTGGTCGACGACACTGTTTTTGAGTGGTTAATTTGACCGTCCCGGGAAATCGAACCCCAGACCTTCCGCACCGATAGCGATGTAATTGACAACTCGAACTGAGCTGAAATAAAGCATAGCTAAACTCAGCATCATCTACATAATTTTATGACTCTGGTGTTTTTCAAATTAAGGCGGGAAACCGCTCGCTGGTTATGATAGAATCTTTTTGAGACAAATAAATACAAACGTCCGAACGTAGTCGTCAATAAAGGGAATTGTTCGTAGCTTTGTTCGCTGTCTTTCCATGCATTCGCCGAAGGATTTTATATCTGCTTACAGATTTTTTGCAAGTCATGGTCAACCTAAAAAAGTTTTCTGAAAAAGTCATGTCACTGGTGGGATTGGTCATAGACGCCCATCATACGGGTTAATTTTCTCATAAGTTATTACTCGCGCAAATTTATTTTCGAAACCGTTTTCTTTACATTAGGCTACTGCACAGAACAGTTTTTATGAATGGATTTATTTGAGGAGGTTGTGGCTCTTTTCATTGACATTTTTCACAATTTTTACTATTATGTATTTTCAATGCCGAAACGCCCAACGTATTGAAGAGAATGTAACGTGATTCAAAAATACTTGCTAGACGACGCCCAAAATAGAAGATTGAGGCAAAAATCACTCTCATTACCTTGCTTTAACTTTATTCAGCTTAAACCTACTTAAAAGTTTGCATATCTAAACCACAAACATGCAGTAATAAATCGAACTCTGGCATTAAGCTTCAAAGTAGGCCTACTGCACAATACTAAACTGAAATACAGTTGAGCAGTACAGATTTACAGAATCTAATACAAACTGCGAATGGCGGCGATCACTGCAATTTCACACAAGTTGTTGCAGTAATCTCCTCATTGACGATACGGTGTAGAGCAGGACAGAGCAGAATTATCGCGTCAAAGTTAAATTACAGAGAGTGTTTATCTTTTTTTCTGTCCCCGGTCCAGCTAGACTGTCTTTAGTGCAGCTCAAAAAAAAATGATAAAAATACGATATTTCAAAAACGAACCACAAAGTTTTGGAAAACATTTTTATAGAGTGGCTGATTTTGGGAAAAAGAACTGATGTTTTAGGTTGCTTTGATGCGGCTGCTATTGATGAAAAACTTGTGATTCATAAATTTCAATGAAGATACCGTCATTCGCGCGTTTTCTTTTGTTTTTATTGTGCCTCAAAATGAGAAACGTACCGGAAACATTGTTCCGCATTTATGATGAATATGCAGTAGCGTAGAATCCTGGCTTCCGGTTTCGGAAATTGCGTAAGGTGTGTGTTTGTTCGCTTAACTCTTTCTGATTGGCTGAGTATAGTGGGTGTTGTGGGAACTGTTATGGGGAGACACGTGCTAATAACAGAAAAATAGAAGTGCAAAGCTTCCTGATCGTAGGTTTTTGTTTACTGCTATACATTTGAAACTAAAACAACGCAACGTGATTTACCGTAAAGTACCGTCGCTTGTCAAAACCGTCAATTAGTCAATAAAAATTGCTTCAAGTTTTCTGGGAAAACACCCTCGCTCGGTAAACTTAACGACATTCTTCTGGTTGCTTACGCGTTTAGGCTATGAGCTGCCGATCAAAAATCTGTGAGTAATTGAATAGAGGGCGCGCAATAAGATCTGCGCCTACTACACGTGTGACAAGGCGACTTGTGCCTATAGAGTCGTATCGTTTGTGAACGAGATTGGTTACGGGCCAGGCAAGTCACAAAATTTATGACGTAGTCTGCATCCGACTGTTGTGAATTTGTGACAGATTATTTTTACACGGGTCAAAATCTTCGTAACCGTTCTATCATCGTTAGTCTCTCCGCACTTGACTAGTTCAAAATCTTTATTTTGTCTTAAAATGTGAAATTGAATAGAGAGCTCTATCACCATAAAAGCTGTACTACCTGCTGGACTTATAGCGTTAGAATGTTGTTAACGAGCGGGTAATTTGATAGAAACATTCACAAGCTTCCTGTCTCCATTTACAGTAAAAGAAATATACTACAAGACTTCAGTAGATCGTCAGCAAATCTGACTTTCTATCCATTATTGAATTAAATCGAACACATCTTTGGTCTGCTGTACTACAGATGTAAACCACTCGCAACGACAATGCTCAGTTTGTGCGAGGGGTTGACGTTGCCGCACTGGCTTGGGCTACGGATCCGGTTCGGGCTTACCCATGACACCTTTTATGATGCACATACTTCACTAATATCCAGTCCTACTACCTTGGCATTCATGGGTTACCGACTGCAAACAACCTATAGTAGATAAAGCGACGAGGTACCATTTTTATAGGGATGTGGAGACGTACGGCCATAGGGGGGCATGAGTTTTTTTTTTGCCCTTGTTGTATTCTGTTTCTCGAGCGTCTTTTTTATTTAATTTTTTTCTACTCAAATGTTTCAGTTCTTCTTAACATTTTTTAACTTTTTCAGGTAATTTATTTTAGCGCAACTTTTCCGTATCTTGTGCTCATCATTTATTTTTTTCGTGGAATAACTTTGGACGGGGCCATTGACGGCCTGGGACTCATGTTCACTCCTGATGTAAGTTTTACTTTTTGCTTCATCATTGATAGATCCGAATTTCTGCATTACATAAAAGTTTTCAACTATGAAACTAAACAGATGCCAAGAAAGTTGGACGAGTCAAGGAGACAAAGAGGATACCAGTTTTTTTTAACATCGCCCCCACGTTTGTAGTGATTAAGCGAGCATTATTGGGCTAAAAAAGATAAGCTTCTATCGCTTATTTATTATTTTAATAGATATCCCGGCTTTCTGACCCGAACGTATGGCGTGATGCAGCTACCCAGATATTCTTTTCTCTGGGTCTCGGATTTGGAGGAGTCATTGCTTACTCTTCCTACAATGATGTACACAACAACTGCAAAAAAGATGCTCTCACGGTTTCCCTCATCAACTGCGCAACAAGCGTGTTCGCATCGTTGGTGATCTTCAGCATCCTGGGTTTTAAAGCCCACCACCGTTCACAAACCTGCAAAGCTGAGTAAGCAATGTTTTGGGGTAAAAAGTGCTCACGGTTGCTACACTACATTAACTCAGGAGTTCAAGTGTAAATGAAAAAACATTATGCTAGGAGGTAAACCTTATGACTAAAATAGTAGCCTACTCAATAGCTTCTCAAATCAGAGCAAAATGCATTTTTAATTGTACAAATCGTACATTGAACTTATTGATTTGCTGATCTGGCATGAGTAGCCCTAGTAGTGTAAACGCAGGCCGTGAACACGAGGGCTGCGAGCTCGAACTTAAATTCGAAAGAATTTGATCATTTTGCCGAACTCGAACTCGAAAAAATATTTTTCTGAACTCGAACTCTAACTTGAACTCGCATAAAACTATTCGAGTTCATTAGAAAGATATTTAAATTGTTGAAAAGAAATGAAAGATCTCTACGAAATATAGTTTGTTGTTCATAGTCACAATCCGTGTAAATTGAAGTTGCCATTGCAACCTATAAAGTCCAGGGCTGCGAACTCGAACTTGAACTCAAACTTGAACTCGAAAAATATAATTCTTAGAACTCGAACTTGAACTCGGACTTGCAAATATCTCTTGAACTCGAACTCGGTTAAAAATCGATCGAGTTCGCAGCCCTGGTGAACACCATCATTACTTCAGGAGAGAACCTTCAGATTAGGCTTGCTGTTTTTTTTTCTGAAAATTTTCCACTACGTCATTTACCTTTAAAGAAAAGTTAACTGCACTGATGAGACCTAAAATTGCAACTATAGTGTTTTTTTTCCTGAAACTCTTATTCCTGTAGCAAACGGTACAGTTGGGAGGGTTTGGGGATAATTGGGTCCCGGACAGAAAAAATGGGCACCAGGACAAATGGGTCAGGGTTAGAGTTGGGTCAGGGAAATAATTGTCCAGGACCCATTTGTCCTAGAATCAGTTAGAAAAAAGTTAGCAATTTTATTACAAACAATACAGCCAAGAAAGAGCTAAAAGTGCTTGGACTGACGTTTCAGCTCGCTTAGCTCATAGCGTAAGCTTTCAGCGTTGACAATGGCAGCACAAGTAAGCCGAGGTAGCCTTAAACACTGCGAGGTAACTTTGTACTCTTTTGTAAAGCACTGGGGCTACGTGCCGCACCTTTTGTTCATAATTTTTTTTGAACTGCTTTGGTAGCACGACCGCTCGGTAATCTTTATTATGCATTAGGCAGTGAGAAGGATAGATGGAATGGGTTCAGGTAAAGCAAGTTATTAATAGCATCAAGACATTGAAAAATGACGCTATTATAAAATTGCTTAAAAATCCCCTTCGTGTGGTAATAGAAAAAAAATTGGGAATTTTTAATTCATGAATCATTTTGCAAAACAGGAAGGGGTGTTCAACATGTAACGTATGCTTGAAATACTCATATTTTTTGATTTCATAATGGTGCATTTTTGCAGAAACATTCAAGAAATTCGCAACTTTTTCAATCACCATTCTCCCGACCATTCTGTGTATGGGATGGTGGCGAATATGAACCTAGAAAATTATGACTGCTTCCTGGACAGCATAAACCGGATCATGATACAAGAAAACGGTACAGACTCGAACGCCAGCTTGCTTAATGTGAGTTTATACGTTTTCTTTTGTAACTTAAGAGCTGCAAATTTCTCCCGCCTACTACATTTCTTCAATCGACTATAGTCCTAATACAATTAGCCTACTGTAGCTTGTCTTGATTACAGCATGATTTATTGGAACGGTCGTGATAGCTACGGCTTGCATACGACAACTGGCACACCCTTCGATCAATATTCGTGTGTTCTTCCGCGAAAAACATGCCTACGACCTTTAAAATCCAGTCAAAACATTGGCATTTTTATAGAAAATATATGTTTTTTTTAGACCAATAAATATACATAACATACGAGCAGCCCAATAAGTCAAAAATGTTCAAAAAGATAGGATCTTGATAAGGGCAGAGCAGTGTGAGTCAGTTCACCTACAAACATAGGCGACGGTAGATTTGTACTTTTGCGAACAGCACAAGGTCACGACCAATGTAAACATAGAGAACTTACAAATTCGATTGTAATTTTTTACAAAATTTTTGTGCCGTCTGCAAACTTTCCTGACCTTCACTATATTTAACAGGAATGGAATAAGCAATTCGACTTGCTGCCTGATTGCTCAACAAAGACTGAACTCAGCAAGGTATGTACGTGGCAGCTCTTTCTTTATGTGTAAGGTAGGCTTATTTGTATAGTGCTGAAGTGCTAGTAGAAGTCATCTTATCATTTGTTTTATCACTGTCTGGACTGTTGAATGAATCACCAGAAAGGCATCTTAAATTTAGCTTTGATCAGTCAAACTTCATCGCTCCCTATATATCAGCATATATTACGCATCAGTATAATTTTCGAAACAAAACATAGCTGCCTTTCATCTTTTACCACGTGCTAAGCAATATCAAAGGCATTTTCGAGATCTATGTTCCTAGTTTCAAGAGAGTTAAAACTTTAAGATCTAAGGCTACAGATGAAAGGTAGTTTGCGGCCAGCATTGTTATCGATTTACCATAATTTGAATTTACAATTTACAGTAGAAAAACGACTTGTAAGTACTTGCCGGTTATCTCAGTTGTTACCCACATCGTTATCGGTGCCGTAGGTCTGGGTTTGATTCCTGGGCCGGTCCAATCAGACACAGTGTTGCCAACGGCTTGCCACCGCTGCAACGTTTCTTCGGAGCTGTGTTGCCCAGGCACTAAGCAGTGGAAATGGGCACCGCCACTGGTTACACGCTTCGGCGTAATGCAGCGAGTATAATGAAGAGGTGAATTTGATTTTTTGAAGGCAAGGTAAAACGGTACAATGTCTAACATGTAGGCCTATTGCTGATAATGACAGATAGGCTAAATCTATTTTGTCGAAATGTCCAGCTACTTTCCTCTTACCATAAGTAGCACCAATTTTACTGTTTTATCCAAAATGTGACCCAGCTACTTTAACGGGCAGTATGTACTGTATCTAGGCGGTCTCTGGTCCAGGCCTGGCTTTTATTGCTTTCACGGAAGCGATGATCCACATGCCTGGAGGACCATTTTGGAGCGTCCTCTTCTTCTCAATGTTGATCAACTTGGGACTGGGATCCATGTTTGGTACTTTGGAAGGAATTATCACTCCTCTCCGGGACCTTGGTTTAAAAATACCGAAAGAAGCTATTGTTTGTAAGTATTAGGATATCGGTGCCGTATATCTATAACAGGGGTTCTCAACCGGGGGTAAAGTTACCCCCTGGGGATAAATTTACTTCCTGGGGGTAAATTTTACCAACGGAGGGGGTAAATTTTCTGAATTAAAGACTAAAGAAAACTTTAATTTTCAGTATTGAAAAAGCCGTAAAGGCACATTGGGGGTAACTTGAACTTTTTTCTTTTGGCATGGGGTAAACAAAACAAAAAAGGTTTAGAACCCCTGATCTATAACTTAACTTTAAGATTTAGAAATCACAATAAAAAGTTAAAAAAAAACGTTTGACTGAGAATCTAAGACTAGTAAATTTTCAATTTTCTCCTGGAAATAAAAATCAACTAAGCGTTTGCCTTATTGTTCAAGCTAAACAAGTGTGGGCTATAAATTTCTTTTCTTTTCACTGGACGATAATATCTCTTCGCGCGTGTAAGAGGGAGGGAGTTAACGAAAAATAACTGATCTACCTTTTTAAAACCGTGGAGTTTCATTAAACTTAGATTAAAACCTGTGCCATTAAAATTTTTGGTCTTTTGCATTGCGTGCAATTAGATTAGGGACAAATAATTTGCAATTTTTGAATCGTGTATTCTGCATTTTTTATCAAAATCGTTGGAGCGAGGAAAAATTAACTGTTTCGAAAATGGGTCTCGTAAATTGGTAATGGGAAATGGGCGGGTTTACTAATGTTGTTTGTTGGTAAACTGCTTGTTTATTTGGCTCTCTGCATGTTATTGTTGACATTAGCAGCAATATTTGCGACGATAGAATTTTCTCAAATAACTTTTTTTGAGTAATTTCAAAAATATTTTTAAATCGTTTCTTATTTATTTACAGTAAATAATGGACAATATCTTTTACATTACCTCGCTCTCAGTAATAACATTCACTATTTACCAAATTATATTTTCTGCAATATCTCTTGAGAAAAAACATTCAGTACTTTGAAACGAAAACAAAAATACCTCAACGCAACACAAATTGGTAACAAGCTACATAAAATCAAAGTTTTGCAAAAACCAGCCGATGAATAGCTGATAATGTATTGTAAAAGACGTATAAGATTAGGGTTATATTTAAGAAGATCGAAAACCTGATGATGAGCAAAATAGTAGGCTAATAGGGGCCTTTAATGATAATGATTTCAATCTGTTTTACATAGACATGTATTCAGGGGCGTAGCCAGGGGGGGCAAAGGGGGCAATTGCCCCCCGCAAAATATTTTCAGTTACCATAAGCCTTTAAACAAAGATACTAATGCCATAACGTAAGTCAACTAACAACGTTAGCAGAGACGGATTAGGACCACTTGGGGGTACCCGTGTGTCCATGGGCAGGGTTGGGAAAAATCGATATTCGATTGCAATATTCTTTACTTTTTGTTCATCGAATGCACTGGAACCTTTACTTTTTTGAACGAGTATCAAATATGGCCTCGTCTTTACGTTTTTTTCGGAACAATTCGATATTCCATAACCGATTTTTTTGTCCAGGTTGCTTTATCTCACTTTAGTAAATTTAAAATAGTCGTCATTATGTCATTACTTTGTTTTTGCTGATAAATTTTTTTTGTACCAAAAAAAAAAGATATTTAATAGCAAAGTTGCTTCGCATATACTATGTCCGTCGTTAGTCTGTAAGTTACCGCATAATGTGAGACCATCACAAAAAATGCTTGGCGTGCACCGCTGAAATGCTCAGTGTAATATCGATTACAATACAATATTTTTTATTCTTTACTTTTTTAAACTACAGTACCATCGAAATCGTTTATTTCTTCGCTTTTTGGTGAACTATGGAATATCGATTATTTCTTTACTTTTTTGGGTATCGATTCCCAACCCTGTTCATGAGCGCATGCAAGAGAGGCTACGGTGCTATGGCTCCCCCTTTTTGGCTCTGTAATAAGGTGCTAAAACCTAACTTTCAGTCTATAATTTCTCAAACCAATAATGATCGCAGCCTTCTTTCACATATTTCAGCCAAGTATCTGCTTTTAGGCATAAGCAGCCAAAATATTTTTGCATTGTCTATAGTGACTGCACTCACTGCATGCCTAGGGCCATTTTTTTGACCTAAAAAAACTTATTTTTGACTTTATTTTTGCAAAAAATTTGACTTTATTTTGACCTAACCGTTTTCGTCTACTATTTATGTCTTGTTGCACTTTTTTCACTAAAAATGTTTTGTAATCCGCAATTTACATAAATTTTTAAAAAGGAAGGTAGCCTCCTCTGAACATTTTATCACTCCCTCAGTCTTGAAGCTAATGCAATAAAGCGATGCACGACGTCAAAACCTAGGTTGACGAGCCATTGTATGTACTGGTATCAATTTATAGCGTCAAAAAAAAAAATCAAATCTTCATTATAGCCTACTCAAAGGCGTAGCTACAGGTTCTGCCGCCCGGGGCGGTTCAAAAAATTGCCGCCCCCAAATGAGCAATAATTTTTAAAGCATTAATCAGCTGCAAATGCGGTCATCTATTGTTCTGCATGACAAAATATGCGTCACTTAAAAGCACGCTGACTGGCAAACTACAGCAGTGATTACGAAGCTAGTGTGTATTAACAAGGTTAGTTAGTTAGTGTCATTTATTTCCGTACCGTCAACACAACAATAATATGTAAAAATGATATGCAATGTCTGTGTCGCACCCAAGATTTGGCAAAGGGGGTCCATAACCGGGGGTCTGGGGGCGTAGACTTTAGCGGGCCCTATATGCATGCCCTTTTTCGATAAAAAAAATGCGCTAAAATGAGTGTTCGTTGGCGGCTGGGGGCTACACCCCCAGACTCCCTTAGCCTGCGGCGGCTGGGGACTTCGTCCTTAGACCCCGGTTGGTCCCCCTCCTTTGCCAAACCCTGGGTGCGCCAATGCGCGTGTCCGTTTTCGACAAAAAACTATCCTAAAATAAGCGTTTTTCTTGTAATAAACCTAAAAATCCGTGGCGCCTGGGGGCAGAGCCCCCAGACCCCCTTAGCCTTCGGCAGCTGGATGCTTCGCCCCCTTAACCCCCCGGTTGTGCCCCTCTCACTTTGCCGAATCCTGGATGCGCCACTGGACACACCTATGAAGTTTTGCCCCCCCGAAATTTTGGGCTGGCTACGCCACTGCATGTATTCTTTGAGGTTATATCTTAATTGCATCAAATGCTGCAGGTTTGCTGTGCGTTGTGGCCTTTGCGATTGGGCAGATGTTCACATTAAGATCGGGAATGTATCTTCTTGACATCTTTGACACGTATGCCGGCACGCTTCCCTTGCTGATGATCGCTTTCTTCGAAACAATTGCGGTGGCTTGGATATATGGGTTTGGCAAGTAGGACAAAAGTTTTAAAGTTTTTAGTCTAGCGATAAAACCGGTAAACCGCCCCAAGCGGCCAAGCCCGATTATATCAACGGAAGGAGAAAAGGGTTAACTGGCTGGATAACAAACTGCGAATAAGGCCACTTCACAAAAGAATCGTTCGCTCTTCAAACTGAAAATGTTTTGAAGCTGCTGAAATTTTTATTCAATATGAAAATAACTGACATATGCCCTCTTCTCTCTGGCGCATGAGTCTATGTCCCAGAAATTCATGGCTTCAGAACGACAATGGGACGAACAAACGGAGCTTTGTCCAAACTTAGCAGTTGTTTTTGAATTCTGGTAGTTATTTCGGGGCGTATAATACTGTATAATTATGGAAAGCAGAATTGCAGCGGACGTTAAAATTACTGTGTTTTGAAATGTGACTGCACGTGGTGTCGTGGGCCACAAGCTTGCTTAGGGTAAAACAGATGCTAACTATTTAATATTTTGGCAGATTTTCTGGTGATATCCACTATATGCTGGGGGAAAGACCAAGCTGGTATTGGAGGATTACTTGGTGCTTTTTGTCTCCTTTGTGCATGCTTGTTCTTTTCATTGCCTCCATCGTTGCTCTTGCCATAAAAACCCCACAGTACAAGGTCTACGATGCTGCTACAGGTGAGTGACAGCCGTGAGCTGCAGTATAACTACCGTAAGATTAACGAGTTAATTTTTGTTTGAGTCGAGTCGAACTGATTTCTCAGAATTAGTATTCACAGCTTCCCTGCGTAACGTTCAGCCTAAAAAAAGAGCGAAGAGAACATGTTGGTAAGTTTAAGGGTTGCGCCGTAGCTAAAAGCACTTAATACTTCGGGTGGTAATCTCTCCTTTCATTTCTTTGACCGAGTATCTAACTTTCAGGCGACGGTGACGGAAAAATTGACTATCCACAGTGGGCGATCGCATTCATTATAGTCCTAATCTTTTTGAGTATAATCTGGATTCCAATCATCGCGTTCCTGCGCTGGAGAGGTAAGTGTGAAAACTCGGTTGTTTGTAATTGAACTCAAGATCAGAAAGGTCCGGGTTTTGCATTAACGCTGAGAGCTAGACAATTAGGTTTTTGAACAGGTAGCTGATCATTTTTTTTTAAATTTTGTGTAGCGTTTTTGTATATTTTGCCGAATCGAAAAAGTGCGGCCTGCTACTGCAATAGAGGTTACCAGCGCTGCATTGAAAATTCTAACCGCCTACCGGTATCACGTTTAAACAAAGTGCTACTGAGCAAGGAAGCGGCTTGTTTTGCTGGGTATTCTAACCCAGTGCTGCCAACTCGTCAGCCAAAAGTTTTGCGCAAACAGACAGTACGCCAGATCATATTCTACTTGGAGTAACTTTGATTAAAAATTCATCATTTGTTTTATACAGGTATACTACGGTACATGCCTGTCGATTCCGCATCAAAAGCTCATCCTACTAATCAAAATGTATAAAGAATCTCCTAGTCAACAAAACAGTCAGAGGCAGGATGCTGCTATCCACAACAGAAGGCTGGGGAAGCTTCTAGGCTGGTAACTGGTGCTGGATAACGAGGAAAAAGCAAGGAGGATCAAGTTACAAGCTCCAATGAAGTGGAAAAAGCTTCCATTGTGGAGAAGCAGCGAGATTACGCGGAGAGTTAGAGAATCGAACTCGTAACCATGTGAACTGCTTGTTACTTAGCCAACTGGATTTTGCGAGATGAAAGAAAAAATTGGGATGCCTAGTGATTATAATGAAACCTGATCCACGATTGAGATAATATTGAGTCAAAATCACACGACTTAGTTTTTTTTTCAAAAAGGCGGTTCAGCAAAATCAAGCAATTTTGAGCGTTTTTGCAAATTACTTGTAACATCGGTTGAGGGTCAAAATATTAAAGTTTGCAGTTAATGTTTAGGCTTTCAGCAGGCTAACTTACTGCTCTAGTCCTGAATTTCTAATGCTACACGCATTGTCTCCACACAGATATCGTGATAGTGTTATTGATAGCATTTAAATCAAAAACGAATCAGTCTAATTTGAAGCAACTGAAAAAAGCTGGCCCACAAGTTACTCCTCAAACTTACATCTTGGAATTGGAGGAGAGAAATAAAGTTTTTCTACAATGTATAGATGACATAGTGAGCTCATTCAAAAATCTTTTGCAATTACTATACCAAACAAATAATGCATGTGTTTTAGAAAAATTGCTCTGTCACAAACACACAGCTCCAGAGCCAGCCCTAGAGTAATCGACTTTATCAGGGGGGCCAAGAGTTTATCGGGGGGGGGGCAAAATTTAAAATTAAGCACGAAAGCCGCTTTCTTCAAAAGAGAAAGCTTGTTAATTGGGGGGGCCAACCATATCGATTGGGGGCAGGCTCCCCTGGCGCCCCATAGCGCCGGCCCTGCACAGCTCTTAACAAAATCGAACATTGCTAGAGCTTATACTTTTTTGTTTATGCAGACCATCAGTATAAGACTGATTACAATGCCTGTACTGTTGCTGCTTAAATTGAAAGGTGCCTAAAAGCCAAATGCAATTAAACATTGCTGGAAGTTTTGTTTCCGATCTGGACTGATCGTCAGTAGCTTATCAGTCTTAAGTTTTTAATACTGTCGATTGTTTTAGATTGGATTTTAAAAGTTCTTTCAGTGTTTAATTTTATTTTGGATCAAGTGTTTGTGATAAGGCTTACTTTTCCAAGTTTGTCTATCACCATTACTTTTACGGATTTTTATAAGTAGCGAAGGTTTTCCGAAATTGCCCAAGCCTCGAGGAGTGTTTCCGGGATTTTTGTAAAAGTCTTTAAAAATTTTCCTTTTAAATCTGCCCGCATAAAGATAACTGTTGCAATCGTTTTTGTTAAATACCGGCAATAGTATGCTACCATTACTTTCGTAGCTTTCAATCACTAATTTCCAAGCAATTAAATCGTTGCTTGATTTTGCTCCATGTCATCTATCAAAAGGTCTCACAGTCTTTGAAAAAATATTTAGGCTGCGCAATGCCTGTTGTCAATAGCTTGTAAAACGTTGCTAACTTTTTTTTTCGAAATAGATCAAAAAACTTGGTCTGAAGTGCATCACAGCACTACTCGCTATTTTTTATTGCGTGTGTTTGTACAGAAAGTAGGCTATTAAGCCCATTGACCATTGTATGTTATATTGTTATAGCCTATGCTACTTTACTTGGCTTTCTTTTTTTGATGCATTCTTTTAGTTATTTATTGCTAACTATTTTCCTGACTAATGCTACTTTGTAATTTTTGTGTCATTGGTTGTCAAAATTGGAAATTTTTACTTCAAAAAATTTTCTTAAAAAACGCTTTTCACACAAAAATGTTACTGGCCCTCTCAAAATAGTGGTGTTTTCAAAAACTGTAAGGGGGCCTTTTTTGCGCAGGTAATTAGTTATAATAGCAGATCACCAACATGTGTTTAGCTTACTTAGCATCAAGCCCAGATTTAATTACTATGATGTTCAACTTGTAGCGTGGCCTATATCAGTCAGTTGATATCGGGTCGTCGGTTTTTTAGCTATTTTTTGAACTTGTAGCTATGGGTATCAGCAGAGGGAAGAAAGGAGGAGGCACTCAGCATCTTGCGTAAAATAGCCGCCCCTCATTATATAGTGCATTTGGTATTTTTTGGCTTTCTCTGTAAAACATTTACGATCGTCCAACACTTGGAGCCTTTTTACTTACCGGTACCCCCTAGCATGTATTTTATCTCATAACAGGCTAAAAGCGAACGATTTTTCACTCTATAGCTTTGAAATTTCTTAAAATTGTGTTAAATATCCGTTTTTTGCGATTACTATCGCCATGCTTTTTTTATTTGTTATTATTGTATTTTAGTTTTGCGTTTCATTACTCTCGTTGTTTCGCTGTTATTTCCTCGTTTGTTTCTGTTTGTTGTGTAACGTTTTTACTATTTATTTATGTTTTATGCCTGTATTTAGTTCTTTGAAACCATGTTTTTGATGTTTTAGTGGCGCGACCAGCAGGTGATTCACGAACTTTTGAATATCCCTCATCCAGTGGCGCAATTTCTGATTCACTTACAGTTCCTTTTTCACAAATTGATAAAAATGACACCGATTCTTTTCAATAGGTTTGAACTATCCCTAATTAACAGCTTCCTTTTTTTAACCACGCTTAAAAGTAGGTTACAATGCGGAATTTGGCCTGCAGAGTAGATTCTGTTGAATAAATAAGCTCCTAATTAGTCCACAAGGGAAATCAGGCGAGAATGATTTTTTACTTCTGGTCATGTCACGAGTTTGATCGTATTTTTTTTTCAGACATTTTGCTTTTTGAATTTCGTGAAAGTTTTCAACAGAAAAATTGTTGTAATAATGGAGATTGCGCGGTTAGCAGCGAAATTATCATGCATCACTGCAATTATTGAAACCCCAAGCTATCAAAATCAAAGATGTTTAAGGTATTAAACTATTGTACGTCTTTGTTAGCATACACAAAGTGCCAAAAGAGCTGCTACAGAACATTAACATTCCATGATGAACCTTAGCTGTAGCGACCCCGCTTAATGCGTTTAGCTTATTGAAAATATCTCTGCTGCAAAATTCTTAATTAAATTGCATGAAACTTGGTTGGTATTTGTTAATGTTTCAAAAGCAGAAAATGCAAAAATTGTATTTAACTTTCTACTATTCCTATTGTATTATAGTAGTAGGTCCATGATTTTTTGTGCTACTTGTGAATTGCATCGATCGTTGCTCGTGATATGTCAATGCAATAAACTTATATTTACTGTAAACTTGATCTGCAGTAACAGTGGGCTGAAGAGTTAGACAGATCAAAATCAACTGAATAATGCTGCAGCTCTGCGTTTAATAAATATAAAATAAAATAGCTTATCCCGCAATAAAATAGCTTATCCTGCTCGCACTTGCAGAAAAGCCAAAAGCCCGGAGAGGCAAAGGCGCCAGCAAGGCCTTACCAGAAAATTGACAGACGGGTAACACGCAAGGCGTATTTCATGGAGTTTTTGCTACTAATGTCCCGCGGCCCCGAGGCGCGATAAGCTCTCCCTGGAGATTTTACAGCCGAACCCTTTGTGCTGCGCAAAGACGTCCATTTCATTCATGAGGACTATTTCAGAAGAAATCAAAAATTGGAACTGTTAAAGCGAATTTCTTAAACGGCAAAATCTACTGAATAAAAGCAACTTCGCATTTTATTTTTACTTCAATTTCCAACGACCAGCAAGCAACACACAAAACTTTCAATTCCGTAACCACACCAGCAAAAATTACTACAGATGGACAAAATCAATAAACACAAAGCTACTTATTTATTAACTAGTTAATTGATCAAAAGTTACAAGGAATGGATTAACTTCAGATAACATGTGTTAACGCTTCTCTGGTGGTCAAATTAGTATCAAAAACCTTGAAAAACGCGATCAAAAGATAGGCGGAAGCATCATAACGAAATAGGAGAAAATTACTAAAATGTTACTCTAATAATATATTCATTGTAAATCAACAACACAATATAACACAGCAAAAGCACTCTCAATTTCCATAAAAAAGAAACGAGTAGCAAACTGCGAGTGTTTCAGCTGTGTTATATTGTGTTGTGGATAAATATTTAGAATCGTGTTTACTTGTGCAGCATTTTTGTAATTTTCGCCTATTTCATAAAAACGCGAACATAAACTTAATACTCTAGCCTAAATTCAATGATATTTCACCATTTACTTAAACGTAGCAAACTACAAAGCAAGTTCTCAGTCAGTAAGATCGCAAATTAGCAACCACGAACTCAAAAATAGCTGTCATAGCCAAAAGTTAATAAAAAAAATTTTTAGTGTTGCCAAAACCAAACGAGTAAATTGCCTTGCTTATCTTACAAGCTACACGTAGGCCTATCCAGTACCCAGGCTAATAATACAAAACTTCCTTACGTGATAACAATATAACAGAAGTCTGCACTATATCAAACCAAACACTCCGATTAAAAAAAAAAAAAACTCCACAAAAACTCATCCGCCAGATATCATATAGCAAAGAAATCTCAAAAAATATCTACTACATCACATGAATTTCAATTACTTTTTGAAGTTACAGGCAAATAAACAGTGAAAAAATCAAAAAATACCGTCAAGATTATTACAATATCGCAGCAACATTAGCAAGAATGCAAGATCACTACAATAAACAAAAGTTCAAAACATAATGAAAAATTGATGGTTAACTGGAACACAGACGGAACTTCGGAAAAGCACCAGGAACTTAATAAACAATTGTTGGATCTGGGTTCAATTCCCGAATGGAGAGCAGCTGTGTCCAATGGACACTTAATGGGGCTCGTAGGACCAAACACTGTTGAACACGTTTTTCCTTGATATACAGAGCCCTCCAAAACATCACCTAATGTTGGAGCGGTGGAGGCCCACAACTAAAAGACTAGATGAAAGCGTGGCGCTTGCAAAACTTTCTACCGCAGGTATTTTTGACAGCTTCTACATAAAAGCTTTTTCCAAAAAATACTTTTTTGCTTCGTTAATCTTGTTGCGACGATAGGTCTAGGTGGACAGTTTAAGGCGAACATACAGTACTTATACTAGCAATTAATGCATAACATAAAGGAATTATTTAAAAGTACAGATACAAATATCTGCGACATAATTATTGTCTATGCTAAAGAATTTCAAAATTATTGGTGGCTTAAAAGCTTCATTTAATTAAAACACAAGAGTAGAAAAGAAGTTATAAACATTAAACAGCAGCAGAGCTACAAAAAGAAGAAAAACATTTTTGTAACAAAAAAATTAAATAATTCACGTAAAATACTTTGATTGTCGACGACCTTTAACGAATTACGTTACTGCTTCGCAGGAACTACATCTCAATTTCGTCCTCTTCCGATAAAAGTGCTTCATTGAGGGGTGTGGCCGAATGAATACGCCCGACCCCATTCATTTGAATCTCATCATAATCTTTCATAAAAGAGGGGTCCAGTTTCCCCCTCCATTTGAGGTATCTGAAAAAAAGGGCCTCTTTTTGCACACCTTTGCCAGTTATTCACACAGCATATTATAACCCTTAAATTTCCTAACAAAATCCTGCCTTACTTTTTGCCGTGATCACCTCTGGCTGACAAGGAATGCAATGACGCAGTAGCGTTCTATCAAACTTTAAATCAAAAAAAAAACAAAAACAGGTCGAGATACAGAAAAATGAAAACTCGGCTACGATTGTAAACGGTACAGTTAGAAGTTAGTTAGCAATTTTATTGCAAACAATGCAGCCAAGAAACATCTAAAAATACTTGGGCGGACGTTTCGGCTCACATCTGGTGTCACTGTCAACGCTAAACGCTTACGCTGTGCAAGGTTTTAAGCCATGATAAAAAAAAAAAGGAAACTGAGACAGAACCTAGAAAAGTTCTTATAAGTCTCGTGTAAAATAGACGGAGTGGAAAAAAGAGAAGACGCGAACAACACAAACCCTGTTCGCAAACCGCGCTGTGTTTACAAACCCTGTTTGCAAACCGCACCGCGCCGCAAAAGTTTAGGGAAACTGACGCTGGTGCCCGCGCTGCACCGCAAAGTATATTTAGATCTATAATGCACCGTAGCTAAAGACTTGAGTAAAAACCAACAAAATTTTAAAAAATAAACCAATGTACAAATTGCTAAAAAATCACAAGTTTCAAACTTTGCCATTACTTTCTACAGTAGGAACACTCTAAATTGCATAAAACACATGTACCAATGAACCAGGTGCTAGTTATCAAAGAAACATAATGAGAGCAGATAAGGAGCTCTCACACCTTCTGGATACCACATTTTCGACCATTTCCTTCCACGCATTAAACTAGGCAAACTCATCACTTTTTATGCCATGAGATTCAGCAGGAAAAAAATTAGGTCAGCAACAAAATTTGCCACTAAGTATATATTCTAACCTTATCTTACTTATCGGACCGGTACTAAAGCACTTGCAGTTTGCTACTGGGGTTTTACAAAAAGTAAGGAGTACTAACCACAACATGTCAAATCATGTGATGAACTGATGAATGTCTTTAAATAGGGAGAAAATCTTCTAATTGCAGGATTGTTTGTGATTTAATACTCTGCTCTCCACTGCTTACTGCACTTGTACCACTTATCTGATGCTTTTCAGTCTAGCAGTTGCCATGCTTTTCCACTAACAATTCATCTTCTTTGGACTAGATGGTGCTTTTTTCATTTAAACATCAAGCATGTATTCACTCTAGTAGCGGTATTTCAAAAATGGGACTAAATGTATTATACAATCTCATACTTAATTTCTGAAAAACACATTACGAAGCAAAGCCAAAATAAAACACCACAAACTATGAGACACTTTGACTTACTTCATATCTACTGCTGCTCTTCTGTTACGCTGAGTCGCTGACCAGTTGGAAATACCGCAGCATTGGCATCGATTCAACAAGCAATCCTAAACTGCTTTCTACTTTTACACGGCTACCGGTTACTTAGTTTTGACTATTTTTATACTTTAAGTAGATGCTATTACTTCAGTAGATTTTTAGAATACTGGCTAAAACTTTGACCACCTCTGAATGTACGGTACCGATAAGACACCGTACCGGTTACTTCATTTGAAATAAACTTCAAGGTTTTGCATTTTAAGTAGGTAACTGCTAATAGCCTACCAATATCGGTAGTCTAGCACACTGCACAAGGCCAGCAACAGCCAACAGGTATTAGTATATACTAACAGACTAATGCAGACTACTTTGTTACTCCATAACACCAACAGACCCACACTGCTCAGACTGTTACCGCTACCGGTAGTCTCTGATTCTGAATTGCAAATTGTACCGGTACGGGTACCAAACCGGTAATAGATGGTTATCATCTAAAACGATTCGCCACAACGATTTGTGCAAAACTTTCCGGAGTTCTTGCACAAGAGATCGAAAATCGGCGACTCCCGTTAAAATGGAATAAAAAATTAAGGCACGTTGCGTGGCGCTGACGCGGCCAGCTGGGGCCGATTTTACACACTACGCTGCGCTGGGGGTCGAACAGCGTACGCGGCGCTGTTGCCATCTTTAGTGGAAAGGATGTGGAGTCCAAGTTAAGATCCGGTTTGAGTTGTTGAATGAACTAAGATTCGAGGATGAGGAGCTTGTATTCATCTGGGGAAGTGGGTAAGAATTTGTGGGTTGTTTAGGTCTACTTTATGGTGAGTGTTGGATTGGATATGGTTATATACTTTCGAGGTGTCACTGGTTTAATGCTCTTTTAAGCGTTTATTGAGGTTTCTGCGGGTATGGCCTACATAAAAAAATCCACAGGAACAATTAAGACGGCATGCTGCGTTGCTTCTTCTGAGGTGGCTTTGAGGATCTTTGGTATGGAAATAGTGCTTAAGTTTGCTTGTTGCATGGTTGAAGCGTAATTTGGAGTCTGGAAAATGTTTTTTAGTGAACTGTTACAATTCCTTCTCGATGCTGTGTGAAACATTGCTCAGGTATGGTGGTTTGATGGTGAAATGGTTAAATGACGTATCCAAATTCCTGCCCTGCAATCACGACACCAGCTTGGCTTATCTTACCAAATTTCATTGCTCCATCCACTAACACCTCTTCCATTTCCTCAC
Source organism: Trididemnum miniatum (assembly GCA_964006365.1). Lineage (NCBI taxonomy): Eukaryota > Metazoa > Chordata > Ascidiacea > Aplousobranchia > Didemnidae > Trididemnum > Trididemnum miniatum. The sequence continues at coordinate 7,481,161 of OZ023247.1, read as the reverse complement.
TAAATTAGCCAACCAGAATATAAAGAATCATACCATGGTCTCATTCTATGACAAAAGTCTCTTTACTAATATCCCAACCTCGTTCACCACACAACTCATTTAGACAACATGTTCAAAATCGAATAAAAAAAGAATAACAGCGCTGTCCCGCTCTATGGTAACTACGTCATTAATCAAGCCTTTGAAATCACCCCCCCCCCCCCACTTCACTGACCCAGCTTCATCTGCTGATACGTGGGTAACTGTTTTTTCACTTTTACTGAACCAACCTCTATTGACGTCTTTCTCAATCACCCGAACAGAATACACAAACAGGTCCAATTCACGAAAGAAATAGAATTAAACAACTTCTTAACCTTTCTCGACGTTTTTATTAAAAAATCTACAGGCACTTATACCACAAACCTACCCACACCGGTCTCCTCAAATGTTCCAGTTTTTCTCCCATTCGCATACCTGCAAATCGCCTCTGAATTTTAATCAATCAAACAACCTTTATGTCAAATGAATATCCCAATAGTTTCATAGACAGATGCATTACACAATTCTTGAACAAAAGTGCAAAAACTCAAACCCAAACTTGTAGACACTTCACCTTCAAACTACCATACCTGGGCAAAATTTCACGCAGCACCGAGAAGGAATTGCAGCAGTTCATTAACAAACATCTTCCAGACTTCAAATTACACTTCGACCACACAAGCAAACTTATGCACAATTTCCATATCAAAGACCCCCAAAAACCACCTCAGAAGAAGCAACGCAGTATACCGTCTTAATTATTCCTGTGGATCCTTTTATGTTGGCCAAACCCGCAGAAACCTCAATAAACGCTTAGAAGCGGATGAAACCAGTGAAACCTCGGAAGTATGTGACAATATCCAATCCAACACCCACCATAAAGTAGACTTCAACAACCCACAAATTCTTACCCACTTCCCCAGATAAATACAAACTCCTCATCCTTGAGTCCTGATTCATTTAACAACTCAAACCGGATCTTAACTTGGACTCCACATCCTTTCCACTCCGCCTATTTAACGCGAAACTTACTAGAACTTTTCCAGGTTCTGTCTCAGTTTCCTTCTTTTTTGCATCATGCCTTAGGACCTTGCACAGCGTAAGCTTTTGGCGTGGACAATGGCACCAGATGTAAGTCGAAATGTTCGACCAAGTATTTTTAGCTGTTTCTTGGCTGCATTGCTTGTAATAAACTCGGCTACGATTAACTCACGTGTAGATAGACAAGTTGTTGATGAGAGCAGCTTGACGATTAAAACCTTAAATAAACCAAGTCACTTACTGGTACATAAGGAAGTAGACAAGTCCCACAAAGCAACAAACTGTAGCTACATGCCAAGACCAAAACAAAGTGATGAACATAACCACAACGTTGGCTTTCCCGTTGCATCCTGAAACAAAAATTGCACACGTTTTAAAGTCTGTGGTGCGACAAAGACGTTGATTATGCTGTTTTTATGAAGCTGCTTAAAATTGGTTCAATTAATACATAATTGAAAATTGCTACCAGCACATTTTCGAGAGATTTCATGATACCATAGTCGTATTTACGTCTATTAAGTTGGAAACCATCATCTTTTGGGTTATAGGTGTGAATGGTTGGAAAGCATCTTTCGGGTTACAGGTCCACAGTGCGACCATTGATCAATTCCTCAAATTGGTCACGACGAATACGCGTGCTGTTATCTATACCCTAGGCAAGCTTACAAGAGCACATTCCCAGTTATGGCTACATACCATCATCTTCCATATCATGTTGCATATGTGATGCGGTTTCTGTGTGGCGGAGTTCAGCACATGGATCCCACTCATGATGATCAGGAGGATACAATATGTAAGCAGCCTGTCGTAACAGTAATTTAGAGCTAGGCATGCAAAATTCAATGAAGTGTATCAACAATAGGCTATCCAATGAATCGCTATGAGAAAAAAGGAGCATCGGAATTACCACTACAGTACTAAAATAAACCAAGCACATCAACAGCATAAGAAAATCTGTGTCATTGAACATTCATAGCAAAATAAATCACAAAGCAAGCATTGTATTATTTAGTCAATGTACTACAGTACAGGTATTAAATAGTTTGCCTTTGTATATGTTTTGACGTCAAATAAACCACACCAAAAAAAACTATCTTTAACGATGACAAAAAATAACAATAAAAGAGCAGAAAACGAAGAAATGAAAGAGTGTCTGAGCCAATGACGGGTTCTACAATATGCATTAGCCTCGATTGGTACTTATACCACAAGGTTAACCAGATATGATGGACAAAAATGCTCTGGTAAAAAATATATGCGCCAGATGCCCAGATGTTTACTCTAATGCAAGCAACTATACACGAACACTAACCTGCCAAAACCACGTTCCTTGTAATATAAGCAAGACTGAAGTCAACATTTCAAATATATGAAGCAGTTTGCGGTTGTTCATGACAAGGCAATGCATGAAAGTAACAAGTGCACCTGGCCAGACTGCTAAGACCTGAAAACATTGCTTTCAATATAAAGTTGAACGTTTGGATAACACAGATAGCAATAAAACTAAATTAAGATAATGAATTAGACACTTGTTTTTAAGCTTAAAAGAGTTGGTTAGGCGACGTTGTACGTTGCTTCACTTCAACCAAAGCAAAACAGTGATATGGTCAAAATTTAACCAGCTTAAATTAGTTTGAAAGAACAAGATAGCCAAAACGACAACTTAAAAAGCAATTACAGGTGGTAGGCTAAAAGTACCGTTAGTGCACTCACAATTAAAATGTATAGTTAATTCGACAATGTAATACTCTAGATACGATTCTTATCAAATGGTTTACGTATGCGCTTTCAGGAATTAGTCCATCGCATTGCCGTGAAACGATCAACTGAAACCACATCAGCTTTTGGTATGACAAGCTGTCAACATTCTCGTCGGGTGCGGCTGGTACAATGAAGCTAACGAATACTAATTTCGATCATTTATTTGCAAAAGTACGTGAGCGCACGTGACTACATCGCGTTTCATATTACGCAATATGGTAAGCAGCAATTAAAAGCCATCGGTAACTTACTAGCAAAATGTGAACTCTTGTGTCGATAGCTGACCTACCATGGAGATGAAAAAAAAACAAATAGCCTTCAATAAACAAAGCCAAAGCACCGAAAATGCGATCCACTCCTAAAAAAGAGCTGGTTTTTCAAAAAGTTTTTTGATTAAAGTACGCTGACAAGAAAAAAAGATGCAGTGTCACGGATACATGGTAAACCGTTCCATACGTCACGAATTAGAAAAACCTAGTTCAACTTCAACTGCTGTAAATAGCGAATTTAGAGTTAAGCAGTTACAGGCTAATTCTCCTTTCCCTGGGCACGAGAAAGTACCACAACAGAAAAGCAAAAGCGTACATCGGAGAGAATAACCACTCTAACACGAAGGAAATTTAAATTATAACCCGTCCACACTCTGCCTTTTAGCTTGCAAATTACGACTTAACATATGGCTAAACAACAAAGTAATCACATTTCAAGACATCCATTACATGAATTTTTGCAGCATTGTTGTTAACCCTCGAAATTCAATTGAAAAAACTTACCACGAGGCAAAATATGGCGAGCTGTGTGGCTGAGAATATCAGCTAGTCCTGATAACCCAAAGAAGAAGTACATGGTAGCATGTTGCCAGTTCATTGGGTGAGTGAAATCACCCCCATCTGTGTGCAAACGGCCCATGGGGGCTCCAGGGTAAAACAATTCAACCAGTATACCTATAAACAATGAGTGGTAAGACAAAACTCAATCGATAGACTGCTAATACAAAAAGTTGTTCTATGAAGATTTAAAAACTCTCTAAGAAGTCGACATAATTTTAATCTTTTGAATAACCATATTGATAGAGTTTTACAGAAAAAATTTAAATGTGCAATAAAAGTGAAACAAATGTTTTAACGCTGGAAAAAGGGAGCATATTTTCTAATATCATTTATAAGTGATGTGGACACTGGACAGTTTCAAGCGTATATTTAGAACAACTATCTCCTTAGTACTATATGGAAAAATAAACTATAAAAAACTCAATATCTACAATATCCTCTTCAGCCACTTGTACATTGAAGCCTATATTTAAATCATTCCTGTGATTGTTCATTATTGAGTTAAATTGCTTAAGATTTTACTCACCTATAGAAATCATGAACACTTTGATCACTCCTTCAATAACTATACCAGAACAAGCTAGACGTCCTCTACAACAATACGATACATCGCCCTGCGTCTTCGATCTAAAAATAATGTATCTGTTAATTATTCCAGCATACTGTTGGTGAATTGCTTTAGCATAAGTGGCAGATACAATCCTGCCATGAGTAATTCCAAACAGTTTTGCTCAATTTACTTACATCAAAAAATACTTTAATTTAAGTAAGTGAATTTGAAGTCGAGCGAACTAGATGGAATATCTTTTTCATTAAAATATCATCTTCATCAAAATGAATAATATTGATAACATATATTCCATATCATACTGTACCTTTTAAGATAGGATCTTGAAAATTTGAAGGCATAGAAAATTCCAAACAGGATGAAAAAGGTTCCAGGCAAAGTATGACCACCCCAACTTGCCATTTTTATTTAAAAAATATATACAAAATGAGAAGATATATGAGGCTTACACCCGTACCCTATACAAAAGTGCAATAATAGAACCAAAAACTAGTACTAACAGCAACATCGGACAACTGAAATGATATACTGCAATCATATCGATAGATTAAATGCTTGAGAGACACAGAAGAGATATTACACCACCGAAATTATTCTGCATGTAACAATAAACCAACTCATAAATTCAATTGCAAATACTTCACCATTGAATGACAACTAACTCTAGACAAAGAGACAGACAAACACTCAGTTTTCTGGATAAGGTTACATGCCAAGCAGAGTTTAACATTCAAATTCCAGCACCAAAAATTTTTAATTTTAATTTATAGTAAGTTAGCGTTGTGGTTAGAGTCATTGCTATTGATGTGGAAGGTCTTGAGTTCAATTCCCAAGCTAGTCAAATCGGATACCGTTGTCAACGGCTCAACACTGCTGTGACGTTTTTGTCTTACCATAACGTCAAGTTGTGAAGGTGGACCCCACCACTCATTACTCACTTCAGCCTAACACTGCAAGTATAATGGAGATTTGATTTTTATTTGTAGTCAAACCAGAAAAGCATGAAAGTTCAAGCAACATTTCACCAAACAAAACAGAACAACTGAATGTACTGTTACTTAACTTCAACAATGCTATGGGCAAAATCGCTTTTGACTGGGCCAGTAATCACTTGATGAACTAATGTTAGTTGAGTCTTGCGATTTAATATTTGGATATATGTTTGGTGGTAAAGCAGTCTGTTGCGGTATTGTGGGAGGTTCTGTTTTTACAAATGGCTTCCATCTGGAATTAAAAGAAGTAGCGGGCTCACTAGTAGCTGCAGATATATTTGTCACAGGCATCCACCCAGTTCGTGACACTTTTTCTTGTTTTGCTTTAGCTAACGATTTAATGTTTTTGTCTTGAATAGCTGCCTGCAAATTCTCACTTGCGCTTTTTAATTTTTTGTGATATTGTACAATGTTTTTTTGATAATATGTGTCAAGGTCATGAATGCTTCCAATATGCATATCATGTAAAACCTGATCGATGCAATCATAAAAACCAGTTTGTCCAGTTAATGCTTCGCCATCCAAAGTTGCTCGTAACAAATTGCATAAAGTTTCTAAATGCTGGTGAGTGGCATCCGTCAAAGTCTGCAATGCAGAAGCATATGACAAACTAAAACCTTTACTTGCGGCAATTAGTGAAACTCCTTGTTTTAGATTTTGATCAACATCTTCAAAATTAAGTCCATACGGAATATGGGAAACTGATTTTGTAACCGAACTTTGTTTGCCAGGTATATTTTCAGGCATGGAGTCCAGTACTGGGTTTTCCGAGACAGCGTCAGGGACATCTTTTGGCATGTTCAGTTCAGATAAATAAGCCTCTGCATCAGCAATATAATCTGAAAGTTTAACATTACTAACTGTGTAAGGACATAAAGTGGATATCAAAGGCTTTGCATCCACTTTTTGAATTTCCAACTTATGTCTATCTTCCAATGTATACGGTGTGGGTTTTTTCATTTCTAACATAGCCCTGGTAATCTGAGGTGCATCTTCGATTGAGAAAAATCTTCCCCAGTTCTTTTTATCGCTTTCCATCGCATGCATTAAACAGAGTATATAATAATCATAAAGTTAGAAAAAAAATCTGAAACATTAAATATAAATAATTTTCGAGGCTTGTTTGAATTAAGCCGTGGTACGGGGTTCGAGTTTGGGTAAGGGTTCGAGGTTAGGGTTAGACTCTAACCCCTACTATCTTTTTTTTTTTTTATTGGCATATTTATCCTCCTATCACGAGAAAGCGATCAATGCACTGTACGAGCTCGCTTAGGAGTTGGCGGCCATCTGTGTACCACACTAAGACGGGGGAATTCCGTTAGGTGCCTTTCCCAACAGCACAACAAGTAAACTTGCCGGCTTTCTCCACACTGCCCCAAAATGCTGAACGTCAAGCAGGGAAGCTGTGAATACCAATTTTAAAGTCATTGGTTTGACCCGACTCGAAATCGAATCTCAAATCCACCGATCCAGAAGCAGATGCTCTATATATACCACTCGGCCATCTGAACGATCACTCACCTAGCTGTCAAATCGTCACTGCACATTTTATACCATACATTACTGGTACCGGTTATCACAGGTAATTTTTTGCATCAGTTGTTGACAAAGTGGTCCTACAGTCTACGACATCACTAATACGCTAAACTACCGTATTGTACCGGTAACTGTCTATACACTGACGACCACCCTCCACTTTCCTTGGTTTTCCTTTCTCAGCTTATATACTATCATTACTATACAAATTCAAAAGCTAATACAGAAATAAGCTAAGCTAACAAGCAAGAATACAATTTTACACATTTTTCTTTTGCTTGCTAGCTTAGATTCCTACTGATTGAGATTTTTGGTAGGAACCGGTACTGGTTTACCAGCTTAGATTACTCAACTGCTGAATCTAGTCCACCTCAAATTTACACAAAAATGCATTTTAGGCAGTGGCTATGGGTGTCTCTATTTATGGAATAGTATGGCATAGTATGGAATAGTATGGTATAGTATGAAATAGTATGGCATAGTATGGAATAGTATGCACCCCTGTCTCCTACGGCTATGCCAGGGATCAAAACATGCTGAGACTCATATCCCCTATTGCCCCAAATGCTCTGAGGCCCATTGGTCCTAGAGCCCCAGTTATGCATAGGATATGCCCCAGTGCTCTAAATTAACATCTTATTCCTAGGGCTTATTTACTGCTTCAACCATCCTGTCCTGAGGACCTTTGACTCCTTTTGCCCTAAATTAGGCCTGAGGCACATTTAACCCTGAGGGCCATTCACCCTCAATTTGACTCTTTATATGGGCCCCTTTACTCTAGTGCCCCTACTGCCAAACGTCCTATCATCCATTTCTGCTATACTATACCACAATGCCTTACTTACTTTTCCATGCTATACCATACTATGCCATACTATTCCATACTATGCCATACTATTCTATACCATTCCATACTATGCCATACTATTCCATACTATACTATGCCATACTATTTCATAATTAGAAAAACCGGTGGCTATTTGTACGGGCCCTTACAAATAAGCACTCGGTTTATTCTACCGGCATCGCTTCACGTTAACCATGATCCAGAGAGCATGACGAAATACCGGTAATAAAATAAATGAAGTCCTTATTTGTACTGGTCCGTAAGAATAGCCACTCTGTACATTTTGACAGTAAGATACAAAATACTTAAAAGGCAGTGTCCAGAGCACCAACCCGGTTTCTATAATCGAAACACTGCTGCACCTGTGTACCAGACTGCTTTGTTTGTTCCTATATACATGACGTAGGCCTAGTTATCACACTGGACCGATTTCCATTATCAAAATGCAGCTGCACCAGACTGCTTGCTTGTTTTTATACAAGGTTTGCCGATGCTCTAGACCAGGGGTGTGCAACCTTTTTCACTGGGGGGCCACTTTCAAAAATTTTAACAACGTCGAGGGCCAGTCACCGTCAAATATGTATAAAATTATAAAATGCTAAACACAACCCGTGTATTATCTGATTATAGACGGTACAAATAGCTAAATAAATCGATTTTTAAAAAAAATTTTTTTGTCCTGCCATCGTCGAGGGCCACATTGACTGGCCTGGAGGGCCGGATTGCGGCCCGCGGGCCGTGGGTTGCACACCCCTGCTCTAGACACTTCCTACATATACGGGTAAATTAGCCAGCTCAGATTTAGACAATACCGGTAATCTGGTAGCCTACTATGCTAATACCGGTACATTTTAACAATAAGATACAAAATGGATTAGTCAACTTAAAATTTAACCAGCAGTACAATTCCTCTAGGTACGGGAACACTGCATTTGCATTAACCTGGAACTTCAAGTCTTGATGCGATCAACCTTTAGTTGCTACCAGTTGCCAGCTAACTCACAGAGACATACCTACCGACTAGGGATGTGCCGAGTCGAGTCCGAGTTCGGCCGAGTACGGAGTATTAATTGATACTCGGCCAAGTATTAAACCATTATCAATTTGACCTTTTTTTTTGCCTATTATGGGTCGAAATTAGGCCTTCTGTGGTTTTTTTTTTTGCTCTTCACCTAATTTTGAGTCCATATTTTGACATCGTAGATACTCGGATTCGGCCGAGTAATGTCGTGAATACTCGTTACTCGGCGAGTCCGAGTAATTTTCCTTGAGGCACATCCTTACTACCGACACCCTGTATAGCTTCCAGTTACCAGGATTTTGTTAAAAAAATACCGGTGATAATAATGTCGGTTCTTTAGGAGCACGGAGTTGTCGTAGTGTTTACTTTTTCAAATTTTCTGGTACTCAATTACCCTGTTTCCATGTCCCAAAAATCGTGGGCTTAAGGCCCGCGGGCTTTGTTCTGGTCAGGTGGATTCAAGCTTTATACGAGCTAATTTTAACATTATCGTGGGCTTTCTTGGATGCAAGTAAAGAGCTGGTTTTAATAAGCAAGGGATTTTGGAAAAAGGTGGCTGAAAAAGCCCACTTTGGACTCGGCCCACGTTTAGAAAGCCCACGTTTTGAGTGGACATGGAAACAGGCTGAATGTTATTTTCCTTGTAATAATTGTATTTTTACTTTTTATTGCCGTGAGTTTCATTAACTTACATTTCTAAGCAACGGTTTGACCCCAACCGAACCCGAACCGTACCTAACCCTAACCAAACCTGACCCTCATCGAACTAAGCCCTAATGTGTTCGTAGCGTTCCCAATTGCGTCGCTAGCGGTCCTTGTGATACTTGTGCTCCTGCAACTTTTAGTGATTGCTCAATTGCGCCACTAGCAGCAGAGGCGTAACAAGAGTTAGCGGAGACCCTGGGTATTGCCTAATGGCGAAGCACCAGCAATGAGCTATGATAAAATATAAAATATTGCCTGGAGATTGCATGCGTTTTTGGTAGTCACTCAATCAATCAATGAATCACAACTTTTATTTTTGACCGCCAACAATAACCAATCAAGATGACGCATGAAAGTAAAATGGCACAGAAAAAGAAATATGCAACAATCAATTCTTTTATTCTTGAAGCACGAATATAGCACAGAGCGACAGCGTTCCAGAAAAGAAACTCAAGAAAAGGAAGACACGACACAACGGAAAAGATCGTTAAAACATGCGCAAAGAAAAAAAAAAGTCGACAAAGAGAGAAAGAGACAGCAACTACGCATAGCCATGACACCCTTAAAAAAAAAAAACTCAAAAAAACAAAAGCAGAAGCCAAAGTACAAACGCAAAAAAGGAACGCAAAACGTTGAAATATCCAAGTTAAGAATAACTGTGCATGGTTGCACAGCCTAAATCCAAAACTAATAAATACGAAAAAAAAGAAAATGCAGCTATTATGTGTGTAGCTTACACCGTACAGCTACCCTTTAACCTTTAATTTCCAATAGATTTAGTACTAACCGTTTCTAGCACGTAACCCTTGCTGAGAGGAGCATACAGGTTGGGGAACATGGGGCTAAAAGTCACAAGGGTAAGTTGTCACAAGCTTATATTTAGCACAACCAGTGGAGGGAGCTGTTCGCCGACGTCATAACATCCGGGTACTCCACTTTCAATAAAGCTAGCTGGTTAGCCATTTTGTTTTCAGCAGCATTACCAAGTGAAAAAGCTAGTCTGAATTTTACCTTACTGTAAAGACGAATTAAGCAAGGTAGGTGTTTTGATATTGCAGTATTATGTATAAACATTAAAATCATCTTTTTGTTGATTTTAATAGTGGATAAAATTACTAACAGTTAAACTATGAGTTTCAGTTTAGAAAATTTAAAAGCATTGGCAGGAATGTGGAATTTTGAACTCGAAGTAGCTTTGGGGTATGTTGTCACAATGTGAGACAACTTACCCCAATAGTAGAGAATAAAATATCTTCATCTCTCATCGCAATATAGTGTATTTCTACCAAATTAGGTTTACTGTAGCCTGTATTAATAGCATTTATTCCTATCTTTATCTCTAAAATAAGTATTTCTTTGCAGATGCGTGATTACAAACGCAAAACAGAGCGTGGACAGTATTCCAGAGATGCGATGGAGGCTGCTGCTGCAGCAGTTGTTGAAAGTGGCCTGAGCATCAGACAATCAGCCAGTAACAATAGTGTCAATTACAAAACCTTAAGTCGGTATATATTCCAGTATAGGCTACAAAGCTAACAACAATAGTCTGAAGGATGTCCAACTGGATTACACATCTCACCGTCAAGTACTGACCAAAATCATGGAGGATGGTTAGGCAGAATATGCAAAAAAAGCTGCAAAAATATTCCATGGGATTACAGTTACTGATCTGAGGAAGCTGGCATATGAGATGGCACTGGCAAACAAGCTCACTTATACAGCCTACCATCGTTTTGGACAAAATATGAGATGGCAGGATCAGACTGGGCCAGAGGATTCCCTATTAGAAACAATACCATAAGCCTTAGAACAGCGGAAGCAACTTCAATCCAGAGAATGGCAAATTTTGACAGGCACAATGTAAAAAAACATTCATGGACAATCTTGAAAAGGAGCCCTATGTATGGACCAGATCAGATATGGAATCTAGATGAAACTGGTATGACGGCAGTTCAGCGGCCATGTAAAATTCTTGCAGAAAAGGGAACTAAACAGGTTGCTTCCAGTGGCGTACGCACGGGGGGTTTCAGGGGTCAACCCCCCCCCCCATTGACGACTAAAAAAAATGGAAACCTCTCTTTTTGAAACGATCCGCCTTTTTTCATACAAAGATTGCCGAAATTGCTATCAATTATCATGTTTTTGTGTGCTATCCAACTTCCTTATATAATCTTGAAAAACTTTTATTGTGATGCAATATACCGGTAGTCAAACTTTTCTGGTGCGTTGCGCTTGACGTTGACGATTGAAAGAAATTCTTTCTTTTTCGAGACGAACCGGCTTTTCTTCGTGCGGAGCTTGCCGAAATTGCTGTCATGCTTTTTTCTCTGTGCTGTCCAACTTCCTAATTAAATTTCAAGAAACTTTTATTATGATGCGATGCAACGATACCGGTATTTCAACTTTTCCGATGTGTTTTGCTTGAATTGTAATTTTGTCATTGATGCTGCTGTAGCAACAGCTACATTTAGGTTTACGTCAGCAACGCCGCGTCGCTGTGTTTGAGATTGCCTTTTTTCCGTCTCGTGACTTTATGCGTTTGTTTGTGTGGCAACGTCTTTTTCTGTGACCAGCCGACTGGAGTGTACATTAGCGATTGATTGTGGCTGAATTGTGGACTTACTGCTTGTATTTGATTGTTATTTCAATATATTCGTTATCTCGACACCACACTGCAGTGCTGCGGGAACTACGACAGGGAAAGACAAACACTGCCCGTAACCCTCAGTCTAGAGGTGAGCAGTGGAGAAAAGAACACGCTGGTCCTTCGTCTTCCCCACGCGGACCAACACAAGCGCAACATTGGTGACCTCACGTTTTTGTCTTTCAACCATCGTAGCAGCTTCCAGCCATTCAGGTGTGTTGTTTTTTGCAATTTTCAACAGCGCTTCACCCAACGAATCGACGAGAACACTTTACAGCTACTAGACTTCTCTACACGCACGTGCGTTAACGCGATTTCCCGCGGTTTTCCAATTAGCGCGCGAATTATCTAGAAATTTCACAAAGCTTTCGCAATCGGTCATAGTGAGCTGCGCGAGACATCATTATTGCTGACAATCCAGTTGATTCGAATAATTGACGTTGATTCGAAGTCACCCACTTTCGGACACAGTATCATGGCTGACGTGCCTTTGAACTTGTTTTCATATTTTGTTTTTTATTGGCGAGACATTTTGATTGTATTTCTTGCATGCATGTTGTTTGTTTTAGTGGTATTGCATTTTCGCGGCCCCAGGTCTTTTCCTAGTTTTTCTTGTGTTGTTAGCGAAACTGATCGAAGTTTTGACGCATTAACCAACAACGCAGCCCCAAACATAAGAGCTAGAGCATCTCTCGATGCAACTGATTTAGCTGATAGACCTGTTCCTGTTCCCAGACAGCGCGTTTATCGCCCAACTTTTAGCACCCCTATGCATGATGACGCTCCACCTATTCCTACTTTTAGTTCCTCTTCAAATCTGATCACACAGCCTTCTGTCTGCCTTCCTTCTCTCCCTGAGTTTTGGGACTCTGATCCCGCAGGTTTTTTCAAAGTCTGCGAAAATTTATTCGAAGCTTCTAGCGTTACTGACGAGACCTTGCGCTATCGGGCGCTTCTTTCTTCTTTTTCGAAATCGTCTTCTTTGCTCAAACGCTTTTCCGATCTTTTGCCCTCTTCAGACACCGAACACTCATACTCCACTCTCAAAACACGAATACTGGACAGGTTTTCTAAGCCATCAAACCAGTGCCTTTCTGATCTACTTTCGCTCAGCAACCGCAGCGAACTGACCGTTCGTGAATATTTAACTAAGCTTAGATCCACTGCAAGAGGACACTAGGACACCAACTCTCCATTGCTCAACGATTTACTGCGTCACCACATTCTGCTTTCTGTAGACCCCACGACACGCACCTTTTTGACATTGCATGATGACTTGCCACTAGACGAGCTGGCAGTTCTAGCGGACAAACTCCTTTCTGCATCTGCTCAACCGCCCTCCTCTGCATTACACCAGCACACTACTAATCAATCTCTTGCACAAACACATTCCAACATCAACACCCCCCCACAACACATTATAAATGAAATCCTCGACCATCGAATCAACTCTCTTCAGGAAAGCTTTTCTTCCGTCAATGAACATTCCTCTCATCAGCGACCTACTCACGAGTCTCTCCACACTACTACCTCTACCTCCAATCGATACACCAAGCCCCCAATTCACCCTTCACGCGCACCTTCCTCTCGTGACAAAGATAACACCTGCTGTTATTACCACAACCGCTTCGGAGAAAGAGCTTTTAAGTGCGAGGGCAGTCCCTGTCCATTTTTTTCGCCACCCCGAGGAACTCGCCGTTCGGGAAACTTGCAAGCGAGTTACACGTGATTGGGGAACCGTGTGGCTCGCAGCCAAATCCTTCCCCCCTCTTTTTTGTTAGCGATAAATTGAGCAAGGCCACGTTTTTAGTTGACACTGGGGCATCATTCAGTGTGCTCCCCATGCACACGTGCGACCCTTCTTTGATGACAGCCGCCTCCGCAGACACCTTAACTACGATCGGGGGTGGGTGTCTGCCTTGTCGCGGTCTTGTCACTTGCTCTGTCGACCTTGGATTCTCCCGTCTCTTGACTCACGAATTCCTTGTTACCGAACTTCCTTACGGCATTCTTGGCATCGACTTTCTTCGCCGCTTCCGGCTTAATGTAGACGTTTGCAATGGCACACTCACCGAATCGATGGATGTAGAACGTTGTGCACGCGATCTCCTAGATGAAGCTTCCTTGACAGATGAAGATGCTTTCGCTCCCAGGATTGAATCAGGTACTAACGACCCTTTGCTTACAGGTTTTAAAACTCGGTACCCCGAAGTGTTTGATCCTCAGATGCGCTCTAAGTCTATCTTACATTCAGTCGAAGCGACGATAGAGACTCTCAACGACAAAGTCGTCACCTCAAAAGCACGCCGATTGAATCCTGAAAAATTTCAGGCCCTGAAATTAGAGATTAAACGACTATTGGATGCAGGCATAATTGAGCCCAGTTACTCAGAGTTCAGCTCGCCCATTGCAATGGTCGCAAAAAAGAATGGGACATTTAGAATGTGCGCGGACCTCACAAACTTAAACAAGGTTCTCAAAACACACAAATACTCATTGCCCAATGTGCACGACTTTGCCAACATGGCACATGATTGTCAGTACTTCACGACACTGAACATTAAGGATGCATACTATGTCATACCAGTCAGGCCTTCTGACAAACACAAGCTCACAATTGCCACACCATTAGGGAACTTTCAGTATAACTTTTTGCCGATGGGATTGGCCACAAGCTCTTGCTTTTACCAAAAACTGATGAACGAGGTGGTTTCAGGACTGCCCAATGTTTTTGCATATCTTGACGACATCATTGTTATGTCCAAGTCCAAGGACGACCACATGAACACTCTCCACCAATTGTTTTCCAGGCTAAAGATGCACGGCCTGGTCGTCAACGAGTCCAAGTGCTCTTTTTGCCAGAGCAGTTTGATCTTCCTTGGACACCGGGTCTCAGCATCCGGCATATCGCCTTCAGAAACAAAAGTTCGTGCTATCAACGAGTTTCCTCAACCGAGGACAAAAAAACAACTGCAACGCTATCTTGGAATGTATCAATACTATAACAAATTTGTCAAACACTCGTCCCAATGGCTGCAGCCCTTGCACACTTTTGCCGCCTCTACCCCAAACAAGAGGGCTCTCAGATGGACGGACGAGCTTATTTCTTCTTTTGAGCAAAGCAAAACCGAGCTTTCTCGTGCAACGTCGCTTGCTTATCCTGATCCATCCGCCGATACGGAATTAGTGGTCGACGCCAGTGGTTCCCACATTGGAGCAATCTTGCAGCAGGTAAAAAACAATGAGCACGCCCCGCTAGCTTTTTGGTCAAAAGCCTTGACTGCCTCCCAAAGAGCATGGTCCACCTTCGACCGAGAACTTTATGCCTGCTACGCCTCCATTAGATATTTTCAATATTTTTTGGACGCCAAAGACTTCACCCTTCGGTCCGACCACAAACCTCTTGTGCACAAGTTTCACAGTTCTACGCTATCTTCATCTCCCCGTCAACAGCGTTATTTAGACTACATAGCCCAATTTACCAACAAATTCGATTACGTTAAAGGCGAGTTTAATGTGGCCGACGTGGTCTCTCGTCCCACAGAGGATCCTAGCAACGTGAACGCTATCTTACCACAGCAAGAAAGGCTAGATTACTTGGCCATAGCTCGGGCACAACACAGCGATCCCGAAATAAACCTGCTTTGCCGCACGAATGACACTTCCTTGCAACTCGTGGAGGTGCCACTAGCTGACCACGATTTTCGACTTCTATGTGACAGTTCACGCGGCAAACTACGCCCTATCATTCCTTCTTCGCTCCGAACCACAGTTTTCAAGCACTACCACCACTGGTCACACCCAGGAACCAGGACGGGCATTAAATTGATTGGAGACCGATTCGTTTGGCCGGGAATGCGTAAAGACATCGCAGAATGGACTCGCGAGTGCCAAAACTGCAGCCGCGCAAAGATCACGCGGCACAACAAAGCGCCTTTAGCAGCAATGTCGCCCCCTCCCACAGAGAGGTTTACACACATCTACGTAGACCTCACAGGACCACTCGTGCAGTCGCATGGGTATTCATATCTCATGGTGATTGTAGATCGTTTCTCTAGGTTTATTCATGCCATTCCGCTGGTCGGCATATCAGCAACCGAGTGCGTGAGTGCATTCATCCATCAATGGGTGGCACTCTTTGGGTGTCCGGAGAAAATTTTTTGCGATAGAGGAGCACAGTTTACATCATCCCTTTGGACCGAAATGAGTAATTACCTAGGTTGCGAAATGAAGCACTCCACCGCTTACCATCCTCAATCTCAAGGGTTGGTTGAACGCTTCAATCGCAGTTTAAAGTCGTCTCTTAGGGCTTATGAAAACTCGTCAGATTGGTATGACAACCTTCCATGGGTATTACTGGCATTGCGAAACAGTCCCAAGCAGGACTTACACTCACTTTCACCGTCGGATTTTGTTTTCGGGCAACCAGTCCGTCTGCCAGGTGAATTTTTTGAGGTCAACTCTGCCACTCAATCTCCTACTCACGAATACGTGAGCAAATTTTCGAAGTACATTTCAAGATTAGCGTATTGTGCGCCACGAACTGCAAACCGCGAATCTCATTTGGATGCTGCGCTATTTTCTCCCTCGTGCACACATGTGTACATCAGAATCGATTCCCACAGAAGCTCTTTGGCACAATTTTACAGAGGACCTTATCGTGTCATTTCCAAACACGCAAAATATTTTTCAGTTGATTTCAGGGGGCACAGCGATACCGTTTCTATCGACCGACTTAAAGCGGCTCAATTTTCTTTTGCTTCGTTGAATGAGGAGGTAGCATCTAGCAGCACAGCACACATCCCACTTGATTTTGACCCCTGTGACTTGGCTTCGCACAACTCCAGTCCTCTCACTGAATCACATAGCATCCACATTGACATTTCAGAACCTCTCACACATCACGTTTCGCAACAACCACCCTCACCAATAGATTTGACATCAGACACGTCTGTGCATTTCACCACTCGAGGGCGAATGGTCCGGCCACCCAGCCGATTACGGGACTTTGTTCTTTAAACTTTAGAATTTTTTTTTTGTTTCTTTTCTGCACGCTCGATCTTCTCACTCTCTTCCTAACATGCTCGTGACTTCGTGCTGGTAGGCGCCACCACGCGAAATCACAAACTTATAACACTGTTCTCTTCATTTTTACTGGATGTCACAACATTTTTTCTCCTCTCCCTGCGTCTATGTTTCATTTACGGTCGATTTTGTTTTTTTGTTTTGTCACAAGAAAGAGGGGGATATGCATGTAGCAACAGCTACATTTAGGTTTACGTCAGCAACGCCGCGTCGCTGTGTTTGAGATTGCCTTTTTTCCGTCTCGTGACTTCATGCGTTTGTTTGTGTGGCAACGTCTTTTTCTGTGACCAGCCGACTGGAGTGTACATTAGCGATTGATTGTGGCTGAATTGTGGACTTACTGCTTGTATTTGATTGTTATTTCAATATATTCGTTATCTCGACACCACACTGCAGTGCTGCGGGAACTACGACAGGGAAAGACAAACACTGCCCGTAACCCTCAGTCTAGAGGTGAGCAGTGGAGAAAAGAACACGCTGGTCCTTCGTCTTCCCCACGCGGACCAACACTAGCGCAACAGCTGCTGTAAAGCAATTAGTAAGCCGGAGTTTCCTTAAATACGGTGTATCTGCACTGCAGTAACTATGGCTGCACACAAAATTTTTAAAAAAAATCTTCACTGCACTCGTTTCATTAAACTCGCTGTAGTACTGCAGCGTGGTAACGAGTGGCGGGGCCCGACCCCGCGGCTTAACGTCTGGACAACGCAGCTTTAAAGAAACGTCGCAGCGGTGGCGAGCCGTTGGCTACTCTGTGTCCGATTTGACCGGCCTGGAAATTGAACCTCAGACCTTCCGCATCGATAGCGACATCAAAAAATTATTAAAATATAAAAATCCAAATTGACACTGCCCTCTATGCTAAAATTAAATTAAAGATACTGCCAAGGAAGACGAGACCAACGAAAGATTTAAAGAGGCCCAGGGGCGGAACGGGAAGGTGGCAAAATTGTTTTTACGCACCGTAACTGTTTCAGGAGCTGGAGTGCTCTATGGTGGCCCATGAGTGTCATCTAGTTTTTTTCTTTATTTATTATATTTTGATTTCATTTTCATTTCGTTTTCATTTTGATTTTGATTTCGTTTTCGTTTTCATTTTGATTTCATTTCATTTTCATTTTGATTTCGTTTTCATTTTGATTTCATTTCATTTTCATTTCGTTTTCATTTTCATTTTCATTTCGTTTTCATTTTGATTTCATTTACATTTTCATTTCGTTTTCATTTTGATTTCGTTTTGATTTTGATTTTATTTTGATTTTGATTTCGTTTTCATTTTGATTTCATTTTCATTTCGTTTTTGTTTTGATTTCATTTTCATTTCAAAAACGAATTGAAAATGAAAAGGACGTAGTGGCCATAGGCGTGGGAAGTGGGTGGCTGGCAGGGGCTGAAGCCCCCCCATCTTTTTTGTCAGCCCCCCCTAAAAACTTTGAGCCCTCCCTCGGCCCCCCTTATAGTGAAGATTTTCAGCGTGAAAAAACCTGTAACAATAAGTTATCGGTGTATTTTCTTTCTGCAACGTAGCCTATTTTACGACATAATGGTTATATTTTGATATTTCATTGTTGTGTATCATTTGTGTTTTAACTTTGACGTCACAGTTGAATTGCCTCGCTCTATTTGAAAGAGGCATTTTTGCTGACCTCGTGGAACAGAAGTTCTGTAGCCATCTGCATTTTGATATCGAGCTGGTATGGTATGTGATTATGAAGAGTGAGGAAAGTATTGTAAAATGAGAATAGACAACAGTCCTAGTTCAAAATAATGGGGGCAGGTTTGAGATTATTTTGTTGAAAACCAGTGAAACCGAGATGGCCTTCATTTTTGGAGTTGGAAGAGCTACTAGACGGTGCTGGCAAGCGTGGTTACGAAGACTGCCAGCAAATTCGTAATTTCCAGACTACCAAAGCGGCTGATACTAGGAAACTAACAAAGGCAGTTGTATAATTCGGACCAGGACAATTCGGCGCGAGCTTCTGATACGCTCAGGGTTAAGGTTAGGTTAGATTTAGGCCTAGGGTAAATTTGGGCTTAGTGTTTAAAGTGTTTAATTTTCTTGGCGTTAGGGTCTTGGAGCCGAATTGTCGATCTTGGATCTTGGAACCGAGTTTAATTTTCTTGGCGTTAGAATCTTGGAGCCGAATTGTCGTAGACCCGTATAATTCGCACCACAACACCCTAATTTATCATCACTGCGACTGCAGATAGCCAGATATTTCATTTTTCATTAATTCGTGCACAGGTAGTTTGTTTAGATATAATGTAGTAACTAGTTACGCTTACGAGTGATTTCTATGTTTTGAAGTGAGCATTTTAAATGGATAAGTTTGTAATTAGAAAAAGAAAAGTTGTCGAAAAAGAAGCAGAAGCAAATACAACAACCCACACCACATCTGTTTTTCCTTGCCCTTGTCCCGATAATGACAGAGAACGTTCTAACTTAAATGAAGAAGACACTGAAAGCGTTGTTCTTGTGACATCCACAGAGAAAGAGTCAGCACCTGCATCAACTGCAGTTACTGGAACAAAGAAGTATAGAAGGTCATTTCAGCCAGCCTGGCAGAAAAACTGGCCTTGGTTATGCTACGATAAAGACAAGTGTAGCGTTACCTGCCATGTGTGCAGTAAAGCTTCCACTGCTAATTTACTCCCTGTCAGTCTAAGCAGGTTAGTTAAAGGAAGTACTTTTGTAGAAGAAGGATTTTCAAACTGGAAGAATGCCCGAGAAAAGTTTAAATTGCACGAATCTTCAGGTTTGCGCAGTGAATCTTTGCGTGTTTTAAGCACTGAACAAACCCAGCCAATTAACGCAGTGCTTTCCGACGTCGCCAGCAAGCAACAAAACCTTGCTAGAACGGTTTTAGAGCTGCTGTTTAGATCAATAAAATTTTTGGGTCGACAAGGGATAGCGTTAAGGGGACACGAAAACCGAGACGGTACGCTCTGGCAACTTATGCTGGAGAGAACACATTCGCTTTCAGAAGCCCGCCAATGGTTATTGAGACGAGATAATTGGATGTCTAACGTTGTTCAAAATGAGATTCTTCGAATGTTTGGCCATGCAATTCAACAGCAAATAGTATCAGAGGCTAAAAATTGTCATTTCTTTGGGCTTACTGCTGATGGCACAACCGACATTTCTGGAAAAGAGCAATTTTCATGCAGTCTACAGTTTGTTGATTCGACCTTAGTTGTGCGGAATACGTTTTTAGGATTTTATAATGCACCTGACGTTTCTGCCAGCACACTGTTTTTGTCTATAAAGGACATATTCATACGTCTTGATTTACCTATTGAACGTTTGCAAGGATACTGCTTTGATGGGGCAGCGAATATGTTAGGGCAATTCAATGGGGTTAGAGCAAAGTTGAAAGATTTATGCGCTGATTCTTTGTACATTCATTGCAGCAATCACGCACTCGATCTTATTCTGCAGGAAGCTGCTAAAGAAGTGCGATTTATTGCAGACACTTTAAATTTTGTGCAAGGTGTGTCAGTTGTTTTTGCGCAATCTGCCAAGAGAAAATCATTATTCCGATCGCTATTTGGTAGAGAGGATGCTGTTTGTAATCTTTTAAGTGTATGCCCGACTCGGTGGTGTGTTCGCGCTTCCGCAATATCTCGTGTGTTAAGTTGTTATTCTGAACTGCTGGCGTGTTTAAATAGTCTTGTTCATGATAATTCTGTAAAAGGAGACACACGAGCTAAAATTCATGGTTTGTTAAAGCAAGCAAAAACGCCACGAATTGTATTTGGATTGCTGTGCAGTAAGGCAATATTTGGACCAGCAGAAATCGTAGCGCGCGGCCTACAGGACAAAAACGCTTCAGCTCGTTCTACTCTTGAATCCATTGCGTTTTTAAAAGCGAAATTCCTGAAACTGAGAGAAGATCGGTCATTTGCGGAGCAAATTGAAAAAGTTGATACATATGCATCAGCCAATCACTTTAGCTACTGCGTTTCACGGCGACATCCGTCAAACTTGGAAGAGACAAATAAACTCTCTGATTCGGAGAGGCTGCTTTGGAGACAGCAGTACTTTGAAGTTTTAGATCTTATCCTGTCTGCAATAGACAGCAGATTTCAACAAACCGATTTGCTTACTGCCGCCGCAAGAGAAACATATTTAGTCAACAGTATTGGACTTGGTGCTACTACCACGAATAGCATGGATGTGCCTGATCTAGACTCCTTGCCTCTGCCCAACACGATGGACAAAGCTCGTTTCAAAATGGAATTGGCCTTGATCCGCGATTACACGGCGGATTTAAATATGACATCTGTTCAACAGCTTGCTACTTTCTTAATCAGCTTGAACGCTCAGACCAGAAACTTGTTTAAAGAAGTAACTAAATATGCTGAGCTATGTCTGTGCCTACCGATATCGGCAGCATCTTCTGAGCGCTCTTTTTCTGCCTTGAGGCGTCTAAAGACTTGGTTGCGAAGCTCGATGACGCAGGAACGACTCACCCACGTGTCCCTTATGCATGTGCATCAAAATGAACTGGATAAAATAAACATCGAAGACTTGATGAAGTCTTTTATCAATAACACCTCTGAACGAAAAGGCGTCTTTGGTGTATTGTAAATTCATTTTTTTTCCTACGCTGAAATGATAATTTGAACGGGTTCTTGTCAGAAATCAGAATTTTAGTCATAATCTGCAAAACAATTTTTGCCAATACGTCTACAAACCCGATCTTTAGTGTACATAACTTTTTTCAATTTTTCGCTCAACTAGGATTCCAGTCCTGCATCAATTTTGCTGTGTACGACTGCGGCTACCAATGTTACTATGTTGTTGGGGGGTCTGGGGGGCGAAGCCCCCCAGACGTTGATATGGTTACACAGATTTCAGCCACCCCTACTTAAAAGGACTTCCAACGCCACTGTTTTTATCAGTCAAACCTTTGTATTCGGTAACAGTTCTGAAAAAAGTGAAAAGGTGTAATAATGAACTAGAGTTAGTGATTTAAGCTTTATTAGAATAAAAAGGTTGCTAAGCACGGCGCTGCCACGACTAATCATGATAGTAGATGATCTAAGGGTTGGAAAAATTCAAGTTGATTGGTAATACGTGGTACAGTAAATCTTCTGCATGCTATTGAAAAGTTCACATCTAGGAAAAACTGTGATGTCACAACCAAATGCTTTGTTTTGCGACAAAGGTAAATTGTGGTGTCACAATTACGTGTGGAAAAGTTAACCACGATAAAATACTTACAATATCTTTTAAACCTGATGTGATGGACAAAAACTGGCAACAGATTTGGAATCAGCGAAAAAAATTTATCCAGAGAAGTTGATTGCCATGTTTGTTTAAATTTTGCTGTTGACTAGTGTTATTTGTTTCACGCTATAAATGCCCATAGACCCAAAAGCAATTTCACACCACATAAAGCAAAACCCTAAGTGATACCGCAAAGCAACAAAAATAATACTGCAATGCAGTAACTTTTCACAATGCTCATGAAAGGGTGATTTATAAAATGCAATGGAAAACATTAGATTAGCTATGAGCACATTTCGTGAATTTTGACAGCGACTATCAAATAATAACAGTAAGTTTCCTAATAATGCGTCAAACATGACCACATTATTTTCAACTTGATGAGTACTAGCACTGGTATAGCGAGGCAAATTAAACAAAATCTGTAGGCATCATTATATGCAATTATATCCTGTAGGCATCATTATATGCAACTTTAATCCGGCGAAATGTAGATTTATTAAACTTATTCCAGAGATGGGCAGCATAGAGTGGGGTACAATAAGCACGGAATAAGACAATCTTCACAGCCTGGGAGCAATGCGAAAATCTATACTTCAGCTTATTTGCAGCGCAATAGGCCTATAGCGACTTAACTTGTCTTAAAATGTCATCATTGTCAGTGAGATGAGAGTGGAGTTTCACTCCTAAATCATAGGTGGCGCAACCGGCTTTTTTTCAGGCCCTGGCCCCCTCCACTTTTTTCAGGGAGGGCCCTGGGGGAGCCCTAATTTACGCGTTTATTTCTACAATATTAGAGATGTGCCGGATAGCAAATTTGCCGGATACCGGATATCCGGCAAATTTAACTTACCGGATATCTGGTACGTCACTATGCCGCCGGATACCAGATAGTAGCACTAAACCAAAATTAATATTTTGATGGTTTTTGTTCGCGTTATCGTTTTGCTCGACTAGCGAGCCATGATACTACTGCATGAGATCAAGTGAGACTCAGGAAACTTCCAAAAGCATTGCGTCATTAAAAATGGACTTGATTGCTCTATCTAAGTGGGCCGAATCAGCAACGTGGTCGAGCGGCAGGAGTTTAGTTGATATAATGACCCATAGGTGGTGAAACCGTGGGGGCCGGAGGGGCCATGGCCCCTCACTTTTTTTTCAGGGGGGGCCCCAATTTACGCGTTTATTTCTACAATATTGCCTCTGTATGAATGTATTTGAAACTTAATTGGCCTACCATCGATATTGAAACTCAGGAAAGAACTTAAAATCAGTGTGTCTTCTTTAAAAATTTTGTTTGTGGGGTAGGGGGAACAAAAACTAGAAGCAAGAACCGTAAGTCCGAAGCCCACATAAATTGGACATGTCATTTGTGGACAGGCTAAACATGGATTGTTGGCATAGGGCCGGATTTACGTATAGGCTAAGCAGACTGAAACCTAGGGCCTCGGAGAAAATGGGGCGCCTCATCAAGAACAATAAAGACCTTTTTTTTCTCTTCATGATACTTTCAGTGGAAAACAGAACATCTGAGGATGTGTATACCTTTTTTTTGCTCTTCGCTATGCCGATATTTTCAGAGCAAACAGGACATCTGAGGACGTGAAGACCTTTTTTTGCTCTCCCAATCAGTGTGATCCAATAGCCTAGGGCCTCTCATTGTCTAAATCCGGCCCTCAGTAGCGTATTTAGGGCCGGGGCCATTGTGCCATGCCCCCCCCCCCCCTTTTGACTCTGCCTTTTAGTTCACAAGAACACTACTGATGATGCCAAGGGACTGAAATATGCCAGATTCTTTTGATGGTTTCTGTAGCTTATGGCCAGGAGCGACTCCAAAGGAGTAGAATGAGGGATATGCATCCTCCCACCAGCCATTTTCAAAAATGTTTTTGATGCATACAATTTTTCTATAATTTCGAACCTGTTCAATAGCTGTAAGCCTTACGCTTTAGGCACGCATAATTAAAAATGTGCGAACAAAATGAATCATATTTGGCGAAGCAATCAGAATTAGGGTAAAAAAATGTAAACAAAATTTGCCTGAAAATTATTTTAAAAGCACTAAAATAACCATTACAGCATGTAAATTTTCAAAAAGTTTCCGGGGAGCATGTCCCGCGGACCCCCTACAGCTTTTTTTGTTTCTTAATCAGCTTCAAATTAGTTCTGCCGAAAAAAAGAAGCTGAAAAAAATGAGGAAACTATGTTCCCCCATTAAAATTTCTCGCTACGCCACTACCAACCCTGGTTGTAGGTGAAAAAATCCGGTCATTGATTTTGGGCCCCCCCAGTTTAGAAATGCTTCCGCCATCGCTGTAATAACCACCTTACTAATCGCTTTTGATTCAACTCCCATCCACGACACTACGTTTGTGCAGCGGCGCCGAGAGAACTTTCGGGCCCCGGGGCAAAAAATTCGTTCAAAAAATTCCTTTGGTCAGTGGTGCCCCAAAAACACATGATTAGCAAAAAAAAATAGTTCGAGCTGATGAATAGTTTGAGCTGATGAATTTTGCATTCTAAACCTGACAATTCAGAACCCCGGGTCCCCCTGTGTCCCCGGGTCCCCGGACAGTGACCCCTTCTGCCCCCCCTCTCGGCGGTCCTGCGTTTGTGCAGCAACACGTTTTCAACGTTGGGCTTTATCTTTTTGGGTAAGAAGAATTAAGTTAAAAGTGTGGATTTTGCTCAAGAGTGTGCTGAAAATCGGACGCCAAGTCGGTCGGCCGCCATAGGCGTCTATTCCGCGGGACCAGGAGCAGTGCTTCCTCGGGTCCAATACAGTGCTATACATATATCTGGCCTCCGGGGTGTTTTTATTATTATATTAAAAGCTGACTGCGTGCACATTGCACAGTAACTAGAACAGTTCCAAAACGTTGCAGCGCAAAATCTTAGTATTGTTTTGACGAAATTTGCGCTCATGCTATGTTTAAAGCAAGAAGAAAACTCTATCAAGCGTGTGGCCTGCTTCGGCGGCGTGATTTTACGAGTAAAGCAATCGAGTAAACAATTACCACATATTGTGCTGATTTTTGCGGTTTTGCGCTTACGAACAATAGGCTATTTGTGATACCCATCGAAAAGCAAATTAAAAAAAAATCAAATCTTCATTATTCTCGCGGTATTACACCACAGCATCTAACGAGTGGTGGAGCCCATCTCTGCGCCTGCTGTGCAACACAATTTCGAACCCCGAAAAAAAATGTTGCAACGGTGGCGAGCCTCCCACACGGACAGCGATGTCTTGAACCACTACGCTAAGCGGTCGGTAAAAGGCAAGTTTGAATTTGAATTTTCACATGTTTTGCTAAACGCAAGGTTTGCGGTTTATAAATACTATATCACCATAAAATTACTGCAAAAAATCGATCCTGTGGTAAATCTGAAATGTAGGGTAGATTACGTCTAACTTTAACACATACAGCCGATTCATAACCTAAGGACGTTGAATTAAAGACTTCAACTTACATAACGTTACAAAACCGCACAACATTTTAAAAGCAGAAACACATCCATTACAATGCTACCGGTACCTTGAAACGTCGTTTTCTAAACGTAGAAAACTAAGTTTCTATAAATACTTTCTCCCCCTGCTGTTTTGCCTTTGAGAAAAACTCGGAACCTGTGTCAGCCGATCATTGCATCTTTTTTTATTATTTTGAACAAAAGACGAACAAGCCAGTTATAGGACAGAAGACAGGCTTTTTAACGTAAATTATTTGCATGGTCTTTACGTATAAAACAACGGTGGTAGTCATCGAATTTTAACCGTCTCGGTTTGAGGCCGATTGATTACTGCCTTACCGCCACACCATCGAAGTGGATTTCCTGATGACGAAACTCACAGCGCCGAACGAAAAAAAAACTTCTAAACTAAATTGAAATCCACTTGATATAAAAAATACCAACGTAGTCTAGGGTTTGGACTCGGTTCTACTTTTCGTGGAGAGTCTAAACAAAATTAAAGTTTTCAAACTTGCAGCAAATTTTTTCACATAGATCGGAAAGGTAAATTTTATTTTTACCGAGTCTGCTCTACGCAATTTCCCTGAATTTTAAGAATATCCGGTATCCGGCCGGATGGAGAAGCACTATCCAGCCGGTATCCGGCCGGATGCAAAAGCGCCGGATACCGGATATCTCTCCGGTATCCGGCACATCCCTATACTATATTGCCTCTGCTTAAGTGTATTTGAAACTTAATAGGCCTACCATCGAAATTAAAACCCAGGAAAGAGCTTAAATCCAGAGATGTCTTCTTTAAAATTTTGTTTGCGGGGTGGGGGGAACAAAAACTAGAAGCAAGAACTGTGGGTCTGAAGCCCTTATAAATTACACATGTCACGCGTAGACAGGCTAAATATGGATAATAGGCATAGGGCCGGATTTACGTATAGGCTAAGCAGACTGAAACCTAGGGCCTCGGAGAAAATGGGGCGCCTCATCACGAACAATGAAAATTTTTTTTTCTCTTTCTGCAAAAAATTTCAGTGGAAAACAGAACATCTGAGGACGGGTTAGGCATATGTCTTTTTTTTTGCTCTTCACTAGGCCTACACCGATATTTTCAGTAAAAATAGAAAATCTGAGGACGTGAAGACCTTTTTTTGCTCTCCCAATCAGTGTGATCCAATAGCCTAGGGCCTCTCATTGTCTAAATACGGCCCTCAGTAACGTATTTAGGGTCGGGGCCATTGTGCCATGCGCCTCTACCCTTTTGACTCTGCCTTTTAGTAAACAAGAACGATACTAATGGTCCCAAGTGATTGAAATATGCCAGATTCTTTTGATGGTTTCTGTAGCTTATGGCCAGGAACGAATCCAAAGGAGTACGATGAGGAGTATGTATCCTCCCACCAGCCATTTTCAAAAATGTTTTTGATGCATACAATTTTTCTATAATTTCGAACCTGTTCGATAGCTGTAAGCCTTACGCCTTAAGCACGCATAATTAAAAATGTGTGAACAAAATGAACTGTATCATATTTAGCGAAGCAATCAGAATTAGGGTAAAAAAATGTAAACAAAATTTGCCTAAAAATTATTCAAAAAGCACCAAAATAGTCATTACAGCATGTAAATTTTCAAAAAGTTTCCGGGGTAGCATGTCCCCGGACCCCCTAGAGCCTTTCTTGTCTCCTAATCACCTTCAAATTAGTTCTGTCGAAAAAAATACGCTGAAAAAAAATGTGGAAATTATGCCCCCCCTTTAAAATTTCTTGCTACACCACTGCCGGCCCTGTTGTAGGTGAAAAAATCTAGTCATTGGTTTAGCCGTCCCCCCTCTCCCCCACTTAAAAAATGCTTGCGCCATCGCTGTCCTAAGTACGATACACCATTAGAAAAAATTGTGCAATCACTACCTAAACGTACTACAGGATCACAGGACAAATTAAACTTTTTTGGAGATAATAACAAGCCAGTTGACTTTCTACTGCTGAATACAATATTAAGAGAATTGGCATATGAAGAACATGTATTCACAAGATTTTGAAGACCTGTTAAACTTGGGCATAACAAGCAAATATCGTCTCTGTCTCTCAATCTGACATTGTTCTAGAACCTAGTTTTTTTTCTTTTTCGGTCATTTGTCGGTCATTGATTGAATATTTTCGGCAATGACCGAATTTTTTCGGTCACAATGACCGAAAGAAATTTACAAATATTTTGGTTTAACAATTGCTCGTTTCTTCTGGTGATAATAATAGGTATTATACAGGTAATGACATAAAGTGTTTTTAATAAGTTGCTCAGTTCCCAGCATAACTAATTATTTGTTTGTACCATTTGTTTCGAGAATGTGCTATTAATGTTTCGAGAAAGGGTTAATGTTTCGAGAATTAGCTATTGCCCCCCTTTCGTTTTTCGCCCGCTGGTGTTTCTCTTTCGCCCACAAGTTCAAACCCCCCCGAAATGTTTTATAAATTTGAACCAAGACAGTTCAAGCCTTGCAATCGTCAAAACATTATAGCAGGCGTCTACGCAGTAGTAGGCGGGGTTCAGTAGCATTTGATACATCTGCCATTATGGTTAATCAACGCCGTATTTAGGGGAGATATGGAGTATCAAACCCCCCCAAAATGTTGTTTGTTAAGATAAACTGTTGTCTTTGATCTCTCAGTGGTCGCCCGTCAGTGGCGTAAAAGGAACAGGCGCCTGGCTTGTGCTGAAATTGTCGCCGTGACTGAGCATAACCAGTTTAGTGCAAATTTTACAATAACGTCATGTTCAACCATGGTTCAACTAATAGATAGCTTTGATTATTACGTGTCGGATGATACTGCTTGCTTGAAAAAGAAGTCACATTCTGCATAATAATGCTGAACAAAACTTGATATTTGCAATTACTTTAGTGGGCTAGTGCAAATAGAAACGTATTAATAGTGCAAACGTTACAAATAATTTGCTTTTCTATTTTCTAAGGAAATTATCGTATTGCATGAAATCAATGCTTGCTCACAGAACAGAGATGTAATATCCGCCTCACTCTTTTTCAAACCTCGTTAATTTTTTCTCATTTTGTGTCCACAGCTGCAGCCAATTCTTTGCATGAGTGACAATTAGTTTAGATACCGTACAAATACGGTGATCTTCAACCAAGGGTTTCTGCCCTACAGTCTGCATGAATGCAACAAGCAGGGCCTCTGACAGAAATTTCTCCTGGGGGTACGAAGATCGACACCGGGCCCCCAGAAGCTTTTCGGACCCCCAAAGATAATTACAACCAGGATTTTTGGACGCGACCAGTTTGGTGCAGGACCATTCGACGCCACCAGTTTGATGCCAATTAATGTTCAATACAATAACTTTACGATTAGTATCAATTGAAGTCATCAGTACGAAATTATCTTTCTGGCCATATTTAAAATGCCAATAAATTCTCTCAAACAAGTTATAAAAAGCAGCAAAAAATATAAACTCTATCACCTTAGAAATAAGTTTTAATATACCATTTCAAAAAATACCATAGCCTATCAAATTTTAATTTATCACACTGGAATATTGGTAAAAACTATAAATAGTTGTTAGATACATTTATAAACTGTTTGCTCTGTCTACACTATTCTGTATTGGTGCAGTTTTTAATAACAGAAATAAGGTGTTCTAGTATCAGTAGACACCGACAGTCAGCAAATTGAAATGATTTGGCTCAACAATTTAGCTTACCTGCACTTGCATAAACTACACTTGGATTTTAATAGATGGTTTTCAATCAATAACAAGCAGCTTCACCCTTTTCTGTGGTCCAAGGTAAAATTTATGCGTGATCCATTTCATTCATACAGTAGAGAAAAGTATATATATATAAAAATTTTCTGGAGCTCCATTGAATTAAGCCGTCATCAATGAGACTGGCGCTGAAACTTCACAGTGCTAGGTACCGTACACTCTGCCTTTGACACTTTGACTTTTTGGGGCTCCATTGAATTAAGCCGTCATCAACTCCAGCAAATACCAGTATTAGTATATACAGATATACCAGTATAATTTCTTTGCGGGTTAGGATTAAGGTTCAGGATTCAGGTCGCGACAGCCGACAATGATCATATGATTAGGCTTCGAGTTGAGTAAGTTTTAGGATGAAATGTGAAGAACCGTATGTAGCCTAGCTCTATGAAGTTTTGACACCAGGCTCATTGATGATGGCTTAATTCAATGGAGTCCCGAGCAAATTAATGATAATTCCATCAGTGGTCAAATAACGCTACCGGTATCTTGCCACTCCCGGAATTAAGTTACCGGTATTATTAAAATGCCAAGAAAACGGATATGCACAAGCACATGCAGTTCAGATGCTTATAAAGTATGAGGTAGGTAACATAACAGATCTAGAAGACAAAGAAATATCGGAGTTCCATATAATTTTTTAGTCGGTTTAGGATTAAGGTACTGGTACAGGGATGAGGTCATGACAGTGATTAGGCTTCCAAAGTACTGGTAGGATAAAACGTCAAGAAATGTAGGCTATCAGCTATGTCAGTATGTACTGGTAGCGTATATATATAACTACCGGTACCAGTATGAAGTTTTGGGGTCAAGCTTATTGATGACGGCTTAATTCAATGGAGCTCAAAAATATCTACCAGTATGGATCCAGATTACTAATTCGTAATTGGAAAAACTTATTTTTTGTTAGGAGAGCCCTTAACTCCTTTCTTTTTATTATTTGAGGAACCTTTACATGCTTGTGTTGTTGTGAGACGCGGCGTTTCTTAAACATACTGGGCCCCCCAGGACCCGGGCCCGGGTACGATGTACCCTCTGTACCCCCCTCTCATAGGCGCTGGCAACAAGCCAAGGGTCTGTTCCATCTTGATTTTAGTCTACCGGTAGGCCTATATGAAAATTTAATCGTCAGCTTAGTAGGCTAAATGTCTGCCACTTAGCCTGCTGCGCAGTACTTCCAATTTTGGTCTGAAGCCTACGGAAGCTATATTTACTCTCCGTAAGCATCAAGGCACGACTGCAGTTGTATTTGCATTACCGGTACTTAAGAAGTTTTGGTCACAGGAAAATAGTTTTATTACAAAAATGTGATTTTGGCAAAATTTGCGCCTCAAGGTTTGGAAAATCGTAAAATTTTTGGTTCGGATCCGGGCTAAGATTTTGCTTGAGTTTATAGATCTAATACAAGAACAAGTAACAACCATGCATACAAGTAGCCTACAGCAGTGACTGTAGTGCATAGTGAATTTTCACCCTTACTGCAAACCACATCTTTACTGTGAGCAACGCATAGCTCACGCATTTCTCACACCTTTGATGAAAAATACCGTGGATCCTTTTGATTGGTTTTTATTTTGGGTCTTGCACACTGGACCACGTAAGTTTAAGCCCAGGACCAGCGGTATAGGCGCATTCAGGGAGAGCCACAGTGCCATGCCCCAAGGTGGCTTTGTCGTTATCATAGACAGAGGCGGCTCGTCTAGAGGAGCTGCGGAGCTGCAGAACCCCCGAAAAATCTCAACAAAATTTTATGAATTTTAATTATTTTTTTCAACATTATCATTCAACGTTTATGTGTTATTGAAGTTTTTTTGAAAAAAAAAAAAAAAAAAAAAAAAAAAAAAAAAAAAAAAGGATGAGGGTGGACCCCCTGTTTGAAAAAAAATTTTTTAATTTTTGCAATTTTTGATGAAATTGCTTAAAATGGCAACACTTCTGCGAAATCTGCGCCCTGCGGCTGTAATGGAAACATTACTTTATTCAGCGTCAAGTAGAGGAGTACAAAGAAGCCGGATCTGGATTTTAAACACCGGATAATCCGGCTGTTGCTTCGGATTCGGGTCGGGATTATGATTTTTTGCTTTTTCCGAATCAGGATCCGGATTCAATTTTGGATGATAACCAATGATTTTAATAAGCTCTAAGTGGCCTATCGGGTATATACGTAATTTGTGTATAATACCAATACAGGATTTGGATTCGGAGTCGGATTCTGTTTCCTGAATTTTTTAGGATTCGGAGTCGGATTTTAACGCTACGGATTCGGATTGAAATTTTTAGACCCCGAGCACCTCTGACGCCATCTCCCGCGCTTTCATGTTGCCATTTCAAAGCAAGTTAATACTTAATTGTTAGTTTTCTATTCGATTGACAATTTTTTTGTCACTTAAGTGCAATAACAAGATCAATGTTAAACCAAATAATTTTTTAAAAGTATTAAATGTTATGCTTAGTGGCTTTCTCAGTAATGCCATGAGTTTTCAAAACGTAGAAGAAAGCTTTGGTCAAAATGTACTTCGTTCTGCCATATTGCAATACCGGATCTGCAAAAGCACATTTCGACTTTGCAGCGACAATGCAGTTACAATCAGCGATGGCGGAAGCGTTTCGAAAGTAGGGGGGCCAAAAACCAATAACCAGATTAGCTTTACCTACAACGAGGGCCAGCAGTGGTGTAGCGAGAAATTTTAAAGGGGGGAGCATAATTTCCACATTTTTTCCCAGCGTATTTTTTTTGGATTTTCCCAGAACTGATTTGAAGGTGATTAAGAGACAATAAAACCTCTAGAGGGGTCCGGGGGCATGCTCCCCCGGTAAATTTTTGAAAATTTACATGCTGTAATGACTATTTTGGTGCTTTTTGAATAATTTTCAGGCAAATTTTGTTGCGTAAGGGTTACAGCTATCGAAGAAATTTGAAATTATAGAAAAATTGTATGCATCAAAAACATTTTTGAAAATGACTGGCGTGAGGATGCATATCCCTCATCCTACTCTTCTGGATTCGTCCCTGGCCATAAGCTACAGAAACCATCAAAAGAATCTGGCATATTTCAGTCACTCGGGATCATTAATATTGTTCTTGTTAACTAAAAGGCAGAGTCAAAAGGGGGGGGGGGGGGCATGGCACAATGGCCCCGGCCCTAAATATGCTACTGAGGGCCGGATTTAGACAATGAGAGGCCCTAGGCTATTTGATCACACTGATTGGAATGGCAAAAAAAGAACTTCACGTCCCAGAGCGGGCGGCAGAGCAGCCGACTCAGGGGGGCCAAGCGTTTATCAGGGGAGGCCAAAGTTTGAAATGAAGCACAAAAGCCGCTGTCTTCAAAGGAGTAGGCCTAAGTATGTTAATTGGGCGGGCAAGCATGTTGGTTGGGGGGGCCAGGCCTTCCACAGCCCCCATTGACGCCGACCCTGTTACGACCTCAGATGTCTTGTTTTGTGTTTTCACTGAAAATATCGGTATAGTGAAGAGCAAAAAAAAGGTACCGGTAAACACGTCCTTAGATGTTAGCTACATTTACAGATCTAGGCCTAGTTGAAATAGTAGAAGCTGCAAATTAGACCAAACTTAAAAACAGTGGTGTAAAAAGTAGTCCAGAAATCTAGTTAAGTAAAAGTATTGTTACTGATGGCGGAAACTACTTGAAGTAGAGTAGAAAGTAGGGGATGTAAAAAGTAATCAAGTGAAAGTAAAAAGTACCAGCAATTTGAAGCTATTTAAGTAAAAAGTAGCGTTTGCAAAACCAGGGCCATAAAGCTGAGCTTTGACACCAGACAACTTGCTCACTTCCAAACTTGACATATATTTTGCCGATTTTAAGTATATTTAGGATAATTAGCACATTTATTTGACGAAAATACGTAAGTGAAGTGCGTCATAATCTGCAAAATGCAACCTCATTGTTCTCGCTAAACACAAACAACAATTAAGACCACCTAATATCACGAAAGTGTAAAACTTATTATATATAATAAAACAATACACCTTATACTAATGTTGCCAATTTTATTATCAAGCATGATTATTTATCATTTGCGTGATACATTGCTTAATATTAACTACTTATCATTTTTAAAGCCACTTAAGTAGTGTTACTTTCTGATTGAACTATATGTAAGTAAAAGTAGAAGTAGTCGAAATTTAAATCACTTAAGTAAGTACTAGTTACCTAGCAATAATACTTAAGTAGTCTAATTAAGTAAAACTACTTCGTTACTTTACACCACTGCTTAAAAATCGCTTAGCTGCTTGGTTCCTACAGATGTACTTGTCCCACATGGTCCATTAGTTTTACGAAAAAGTTCAACTGCGAACTTGTGCTTGTGGGCATACCGGTACTGAATAGAGTATGGTATTCACGTGTAGCTACCGTAACTAAAATCAAATCTTCATTATAGGCCTACTCGCGGTTTTACGCCGAAGCGTGTAACAAGTGGTGGGAACAATATCCGCGGTTTAGCGCTTGGCTACAGAGCTTCGAAGGAACGTCGCAGTGGTGGCGAGCCGTTGGTGACACTGTGCCAATTTGACCAACCCGGGATTTGAAACCAAGACCTCCCGCACCGAGAGCGTGTTCGCTAAGCAACTTAGCTAACGGCCGGTCCTTAACTAATTTGGGAATAATACTAAGCACATACCTCCGACCACTAGACCTGTACGTATAATTCAAGCTAGGCTTATTCGATGTCTACCGGTAGGCCTACTGTACATATAGGCCTATGTGGAAATTTGTAGATATTTCTCTGGCACAAAAAAACGGGAAAATATGGCAACTTAAAGGGTTTTCTTTATTAAAACCGAGGCAGAGGTGAGCGGAGTCGGTTTTTTGAAACTCCTTCTCCACTCCTGCTCCGAGAAAGCAAACTCCTACTCCTGCTCCTGGTATACTTACAAATGCCGAACTCCTGCTCCTGTTTTAAATCCAGTAGTCTCAGCATATTAAAATATATTACACGTTCTATGACTAAATACTGTACCAGTGTAGCCTACCATTGTTCACATTTACATTCTGAAACAAATCAACAATAAAAGAAAATAAGTTAATGATAACAACATTTCTTTGGATAGTGCTGAACAATTACACATTGTCCAATTGCAAGTTGGTACTATGCCAAACAACAGCTCAAAACACAGCTTATTCAATGATCCACTTGTTAATTAAAAAAAGCAATAGCTACATGTTACTGAATATGTTAACAGTCTCTTTATTATTTGGCACTACAAAGATAAAATCAAACCAACACAGCTTGTTTTACCACTAAAGCTCATTAAGTAGTGATTTTATTTACAAAGATTCCGTTAGAATGCTATCTGCAGATGCACTTGGCAGTGAAACAGGCTGTAGTGGTTTGATTTTATTTTTGTTGTGTCAAATAAAAACAAGTGTTTCTGACGCGTTTCAAAGTCTTTGTCACTTTGACCACAAACTATAGTAATTAATACACCAACGCCAACTAAATTTTTGAATCCGGTTCCGGCTCCTGCACGTATACAAAAAATTCAACTCCGGCTCCGCTCCAGCTCCGGAAAAATAGCCAAACTCCGATTCCACTCCGACTCCGCTCCGTGATCACCTCTGAACCGAGGTCACAGTGTACTTATGTTTCTTACAGTGAGCCCACTTAACAAAAAAACGTTGTTACGTATGTCCACAAAAATGCTGTAAAACCTGTGATGTAATAATGGCTTTTTGAAGAAATTCATCTGTATCGTTGCCGTTTCCAAAATTTGCTGTTTTTATTTTCTGTTTTTACAACTTTCAAGGAGCCATTGCTGATTGTTAAATTACGTAGAAGAAATGAAAAAAAAAATTCCGAGCAGTTCATAGTCTAATAAATAGGCTACTATGAAATTGCTTGCCATTATTTTTTTCATTTCTCAGTATAGGAATGGGCAACACGATTTGAACAGATGAACTCTCAACTTAGACTTTTGTTCCGGACACTGAGCACAGAGAGTGGTTCCACTGTTAGTAATAATGGGTACACTACTGTGCCGAGGTATTAACTATTCTTATTCTAGCTGATTGGCTGAAAAATTTAACTTCGACAACCAGTCCGCTAACATTTTCGAACGTTAGCTGAACAGTAGAGGTGTTCAGAATCTGGACATTTTAAAAAAGTTCAAGTTTTCAAAGCTTATGTGGTGCCTAGGACCTTAAAAACACCTGCTGTGTAAAAAAAATTCGAAAATTTTATTTCTTCCATATCGCTCATGGCGGTTAAAAAAGTGTAACCAAAATTGCTCAAAGGGGATTCCCCTATGACGTCATTATTAAGATAAACTGACATAACTCGAGTTCTGCAGCAGTTAGAAGAACGAGATCAATTACATTATCTTTCATGACACGCGTACTTTACGATGGGGGTAAAATGATGACGTCATAATACATATCAACATGGTGACGTCATATTCCAAATTTCACGAGTTTTGCTAAAGCAACTTCAGCGCAAATACAAAATATGCTTATCAATTGATTCATATGATCAGCTTTTATAATGATAAGCTGTATTAGCATTAGTCAGAAGTATAGTTCTAATTTTCGTAAGCACTGGTAGACTATCTAACATTGGGGTCATGGATATAATTCAGTAATATTTCAAACGGAAAAATATCAATTGCGGAAAATGGAGTTATGAATAAGATTTGCCTCTTACTGTAACAACTAGCAAAGGGTTACGAAATGAAACATTTTAGAGTGCCCGTCGTCCGTACATTGCTCCGGTGCAAACGCAAGTTTAACCTATAAAAACACACGTACAAGATTACACATATCGAGTTAGAAGTCAAGTAGATGGATGAGCTAAGGTCGATTTTTTAAAGTCAGCAAATTGACTTCGGTGTTTTTCAACGACTTGCAAAATACTTGCTCGCTGCTCTTCATTCTCTGTCAAAATGGCGGCATAGTCGGAATGTAGTTTGACACCCCTTTCAGCTGCATCGTTGACAACTTTAATGTTGGCAACAAAGCTTTGGCCTTTCTTGAAAGACTCATTGGAAATCCAAACCTCTGGCGAATCATAAAGCCAATCTTTCTCCAAATTCAGTGCATCAAAAATGAACCAAGTCTCTGTGCCGATGAAGTCGTGAAGTTTCGATTGTTCGTCAATATTTCGCTTGAAAACTGGAATACCTCGGCGAAACTCATCTGGTGGTGATACTGAGAGCAATCGTAGCGCCATAGATTCTTTGACCTCATTGGTTAGCAAAGGATGATGGCTAAAAAAGGAGAACACAACCGTTTCTTCTGTCAAATACCACTGATGTGCTGAAAGCTTTGCGAAGGCAGCATCAGCTACAGCTGGATCCTCAGTCTTGTAACGGATCATGTTTTGCAAAAATATTAGATCGTTGATTGGTGCGTCCAACCCAATGCTACATTTCAGCCACGCAGGAACATAGAAAAGAGCAATAAATGCATTTATGCGATGAAGTTTTTCTAAAAAGTCGCTGTCGTAAGACATTTGGTCTGCCCACAAAAACATTTTTTGGCAATACAAAACTTTGCCCATCCATCGAGCACTGGAAGTAGCACCAGGTTTGTGGTGAAAAAAGTTGGAGGGAGCTGCACCGAGTAATGCAAGTGTGTTCTCTGCGCATTGCTTGTAATCGCCTCGTATGAATACTTCCTTTGTTTTGCTTTCACGTTGGATGATCTGCTGTAGCTCACATATTACTTCTTTTGCCTTTTCTCGAAGCCAATCTGAAGAAAAGTTCAAAAGGCAGTAATTTTGTGACTTCTCGATTTTTGGCCAGGATGCTTGAAAAGCGTTAAAGTGAGGATCTTCTGGTGCTGTCGAGTCACCAAACAAGCAAGTATATACAGCTCCAATAATGAGCTCGTATATATGATGGCGACATGCATGGTAGAAAAGCTTGTGGTCCAAAAGTTTCTCCAAAGTTTTTGCCGCACCTTGGTTACATCCTGTGTTGCTGGCTGTTGTGTCAAAAACCAACGCTTTAACTTCATCTTTCAGATTCCAAACTTCCAAGAGATCGAAACTTGCTTCTGCTTGGGCTTTTCCGGTTGCTCTTTCTAGTTTTTGCACGCCCAGCAGCTTTCCTTGTTTATACTTAGAAACCCCGGAAACCAGCACAGAAAGAGCTTCGTATTTATTTCCATAGCAATCTTTTGTTAACTTTCCATCCCAGTGAAGAGCCAGAAAATCCTGTGGAGCATCAATTATTTGATTGAAGATTTCCGTGGAGATTTGCAGTCTGCTTGCTATTCGAGCCCGGTAGGTGGAAGAACGTGAAAGACAAAAGTCATCAAGATTACCCTGGCTAGCTTTGATAAAAGATGCTATTAGCATTGTAGCAGCGTTATCAGAAATTTTAAACCTGTCCAAAACCTCCGTAATCTCCATGCTGTTAATGAGGTTCCTAGGAACGTTGAGTGTTACAAACGATTTTTTTGAACTTGGACCAGGTTTTTCGCTTTCCTCGTACTCGGTACCGGAGCTGAGAGTTGAGGCTGCAGAACTTGAATGTTGTAAGAACTCTATGTCTGCTTCATCACTGCTGGATTGGCCGATAGTGGTAGGCTTTGTAATCAACCGATCACTTTTTTCTTGACGCCTCTTGACGCTTTTTCGAAGCAATAAGTCTTCTCCGCTGATGACGCTCTTTCGCGCACTGCGTTGGTCTTCGTAAAACGCTATGTCCTCTTCCTTTTTCTTTGCAGATAACATGTTGTTCTTTCGAATATACTGAATCGCATCATGAGCCCCTATATCCCACAACTTTGATAGAGTTGAGACAAACATCTCACGTTTTCTCCCGGGATCGGACTGACGCGTTTTATTTTTGCAGAGCTGCAACCAGGTGTCATATTCATTTTGTAACCTTTTAATTGCGTTGATTCTGGTTATTGTTTTGATACCGGCCTTGGACCATATCAACAATACTTTATCAACAGCGCCTGACAAATGATTTTTTATTGGGGTGTTGATGGGGGTTGTTTCTTTTAAATTCAACACATACTGGAGGACTTGGCTCAACAATGGTAGTTTGTTTCCACTGATATGCTCTGCACTGCGCCCAATTAAAAAGTAATCTGTTGCTGAACGAGTTTTAATCTTCTTTCGAGATGGTTCTGTCATTATTCTTCACTGATTGAATGCTTTTAACAGTCAGAAATTATGTATATACAGTACTTGTATAGAATACCATGATGATCTAAAAATATCCACAAATCATTATTTTCCTAATCATGCTCGTTAGCTAAACCTGACTCAAAATGCTTTCATGAAGTCAAGCCTGCAAT
The DNA here is from genome assembly GCA_964006365.1 of Trididemnum miniatum. Lineage (NCBI taxonomy): Eukaryota > Metazoa > Chordata > Ascidiacea > Aplousobranchia > Didemnidae > Trididemnum > Trididemnum miniatum. Next base: position 7,442,375 of record OZ023247.1, on the reverse strand, counting down.
ATCCCCAGTAAATTTTCTGATTAACTAGCATCCTCTGGTTACTGTAAAGTTCTACTGTTATCATTACAGATCGCTCTGTTATCTAAAAATAAGATTGAAATGGCCTCCCGACTTAAAACACTTTCGAAGGTAATGGCTATAAAAGCTGCTGACCACAGCGAATTACAGAGCTATGAATAACTTAGGTCCAGAGTCCAGCAGATGTTTTTAAGTAACATAAACAGTCAGCTGATAACACCTTAATTGGCTTGGTTCTATTACGCCATGACGGTAAACCAACATTTTAAGCCTAGAAGATGTGTGTATTCGTTCATTTGCGTTCAATTCAGCAAAAAAATCTCAAAAATACGTAATATGACGTCATCATGCTAATATATATTATGACGTCATCATTTTACCCCCATCGTAAAGTACGCGTGTCATGAAAGATAATGCAATTGATCTCGTTCTTCTAACTGCTGCAGAACTCGAGTTATGTCAGTTTATCTTAATAATGACGTCATAGGGGAATCCCCTTTGAGCAATTTTGGTTACACTTTTTTAACCGCCATGAGCGATATGGAAGAGATAAAATTTTCGAATTTTTTTTACACAGCAGGTGTTTTTAAGGTCCTAGGCACCACATAAGCTTTGAAAACTTGAACTTTTTTAAAATGTCCAAATTCTGAACACCCCTAGTGAACAGCTTATCCGCTAGTGAAAATATTAGCTTCGCTAATTAACGGATTAACGATTTGTGCTCACGATGCTCAGTAGTGTTATAGATAGTCTGTGACAGTGCCCAAACATAAATGTATAGTTGGCATCACTGTTCCCTCCAAGGTGCAAAATTTGAGAAAAATGAGAAATTTTGGGCAAAATTTTTCAATATTTTTTAAGCTTGTGGACGGAAAAGGTGATTATTGTAAGAATTTGAATCAAAGTGTTCAATATTTGATGCAAAACAGAAGTTTAAAGCAATGAAAAAACTAGAGTCTTTGCAGTGTGGAATGAGTTTAGCCTGGATTGGCTGTGCATAGCAAGGCTGACGAAACTTTGGTTATAGAAGTTATACAGTTATATACCGGTAGTTTGGAAGTCAACTTTGAGGCAAAAATTGCATCAAATTTTCTTAAATCCCCCTAAATTCGTGGGCAAATCTTTTATTAAAATCTATATTTGGGCAAATTCGCACTTGCAAAAAACTTAAGAGGGAACAGTGGTTGGCATATATGGTAAGCAGTGGTACGGTTACTATCCAGCACTGTTGTTGTGCACTGTGCAGCCGTGTACTGTGCATAACCTGAAAACAAATATGCCCATCACTGAACTATTAATAGTGATTGTTGATCTTTACAGTTTAGGTCATGACACTTGGACATTATCAGATTATTCTGTGAGACCTTTTCACAAAATATGGATGAATTCTATGCGTTGATATCTATTGCTATGCTGTTTTTCAGGGTTGCCAGTAACTTTGCCACATGGTAACTTCGCCACAGTAACTTCACCACATGGTAACTTCGTCACATGGTAACTTCGCCACACTTTGAGAAAGTGAAGGGAGATGTGGGGATAGTAGGAAAATGTGTTGGGGTGTGGGGGGAGGAAGGAGGGATGTGGGAAGAGGTATGAAAGGAGGTGTAGGAAAGTGTGATGGGGTGTGGGGGAGGTAAGGGGAGATGTAGGGAAAGGTGAGGGTAGGGAGATGTGGGGAATTAAAAGTGTGTTGGGGCCCCACACCTCAACACATTTCCCTACATCTTCCCCATTACCCTCCCCACACGCCAACACATTTCCCCACTCACCCCATACACTTTCCCACACCCTCCCCACACTTCTCCACTCCCCACATATCTTTCCTTACCTCCCTCCACACCTAAACACATTTCCCTACATCTCCCTCACACCCCCCATATCTCTTCTTACAGCTCCCCTGACCTCCCCCTACACACTTCCTTATTCATCCCATGCACTCTCCCACACCTCTCTCCCCACATCTTACCCCACAGTTTCGATTATGTGGCGAAGTTTCAAGTAACTCGAAAAGCCCGAAAAAATTTTTTACGGCAACCGGGAATTTAAAGTCTTGTTTCGGTGTAGGCAATGCAAATTTTCGATGTATGAAAGTGTGGCGAAGTTACCATGTGACAAAGTTACTGTGGCGAAGTTACCATGTGGCGAAGTTACTGGCAACCGTTTTTCAGCACCAAAGCATTTATGAATGGTTGCCAGTAACTTCGCCACATGGTAACTTCACCACAGTAACTTCGCCACATGGTAACTTCGCCACACTTTCATACATCGAAAATTTACATTGCCTACACCGAAACAAGACTTTAAATTCTTGGTTGCCGTAAAAAATTTTATCGGGCTTTTCGAGTTACTTGGTAACTTCGCCACATAAGCGAAACTGTGGGGTAAGATGTGGGGAGAGAGGTGTGGGAGAGTGCATGGGGTGAATAAGGAAGTGTGTAGGGGGAGGTCAGGGGAGCTGTGGGAAGAGATATGGGGGGTGTGGGGGGAGATGTAGGGAAATATGTTGGGGTGTGGGGGGAGGTAAGGAAAGATGTGTGGGGAGTGGAGAAGTGTGGGAAAGTGTATGGGGTGAGTGGGAAAGTGTGGTGGCATGTGGGGAAAGGATGTGGGGAGGGTAATGAGGAAGATGTAGGGAAATGTGTTGAGGTGTGGGGCCCCAACACACTTTTAATTCCCCACATCTCCCTACCCTCACCTTTGCCTACATCTCCCCTTACCTCCCCCACACCCCAACACACTTTCCTACACCTCCTTTCATCCCTCTTCCCACATCCCTCCTTCCTTCCCCCACACCCCAACACATTTTCCTACTATCCCCACATCTCCCTTCACTTTCTTAAAGTGTGGTGAAGTTACCATGTGACGAAATTTTTGTGGCGAAGTTACCATGTGGCGAAGTTACTGGCAACCTTATAAATGATGCCAGTTGTTCTGAATGCATAGATATGCTACAGAGTAAATTAATTTATATTAAAATTTTAGCAAATTTTTAAATGACAGAAATACTGAAAAGAGTGCATCAATGATTACTGGAATACTTGCTTCATCAGTTCATAGTCAAAATAATGCAAATCATGCTTTTTTCTTAACCTGATAGGTGTGATCAAAGTAGCAATATTTTTCCAGTCGCTTAAACACTTCCACTAGATTGATTTGTTAATTAACTTGATCACAGCCTGCATTTTTTCGGATGTTTTTTGGTCATTGATTTTTTGATGAAATGACTGAGAATTTTTATGTCATTTTGTACAAGATGTCCGAAAAATTTTTGGCTGCTTTATTACACATATACTCTTTACAGAAAATGTTTCGAAAAACTCTTGTGAATCATGTTTTGAAAGCTTCGAAAAACAAATCGCTGAAGTTTGATCACTCTCTGAGTGCTGCCCGAAGAAAGCGAGTCGTTTGAAGTTATGTTAGCAGCCAATTTTTCGACAAAGAGAAAATACTTTTTTATATTTTTGGAAAGAGAATTCAAGCGCATGTCTGAAATTTTGGATTTGTTCCAGCAACTGATTTGGCACTGCTTTGAAATTTTGCCACATTGTCCTCAAACTTCCCAAAGCATCAAAAACAATTGGCACTTTTAACTGATTCACAGACAACGAATTTTAATACAGGCACTTGATAAATATGCTGGATCAAAGTCAATTTAATAGAAGTCATTAGGCTATGGAATTATCAAAAAAATGGAAAAAAATCGATGGCGTATACCTATCTATACCCTAAAAATTATCTGGTAAACATTTGATGCAAAACTTAAAATGAAAGAGAATGAAAGTTACGTCTGCTTTGGTTCATTATAGCAGACTTTTTTCCATGAAAATTGCTATTTTTTATTCGCTTTTCATCAAAGTTTAAATGCGCTAAAACTAGAAGTTGTGTTATTGGTTAAGTTGCGATCTAAAGGAAAAGTTGCGAATTTGCCACTAATAGAGTAGATCAAAGTAAGCCTGTACATTTCAGCAAGGTTCAATTGAAACCACAAAATCAAATGTGCCAAATTAAATTTAAAATGTTTGAAATTTTTTGAGTAGTTTCGTACAAATGTCCAAAATATTTTGGCAAAAAAAAAAACAAACCCAGATCACAACCTCTGTAGCAACTTAGTTTTTTCAAGAAGTTAGTTGGAGCAGACCTTTTGCTTTTACAACTGTGTAATCTAGTAATTTGGAAATGCGCACACAGTACATGTTAATCATTGTTCCCTCTGTGGTGCAAAATTTGAGAAAAATGAGAAATTTTGCCCAAAATTTTTCAATTTTTTCTTAGGCTTGCTGTCTGGAAAAATGCTTTTTGACCGAGTCAAAGTGTTCAATTCAAAAAATGCTTTTTGACCGAGTCAAAGTATTGGTGCAAGACAAAAGTTTCATACTCTCCAAACTTAACTTTGAAGCAAAAATTGGATCAATTTTTCTTTAAACCAGCACATCTTTGGGCAACTTTTTAATTAAAATTTTAGCAACTTTGCGCTTGCTAAAAACTTGGATGGTACAGTGATGTCTATACTTTCATACTGCAAGTGCAGATGAAGAACAACACACTTGTAGACTTACTAAGTTCTGATGGTAATTGCTAATCATTGACTGGAGTGTAATGTAGGATTTGTTATGTATATACCACAAAGGTTAAATTTTCTTTGGTATGTAAAATCCGAATCCTGTAATTGGCTCACTTAGGTTTTGTCATTTTGAAGGATGAATGTACCTTTTGCTCTAGTGCAGCTGATGAGGGCTAACAGCCCAAAGCAGTGCTCCCCCGTTCTATGGTACCCTATGGATGCTTTGACACTAGCGCTCGGTCTAGCGTAATGAAATTGGTTTGGCAAAAAGTTGCCATCAAATCCAGTTGGAATATTATCTGGGGTGGGCAAACTTTTCGCACGACGGGCCAGATTTATAAAAACTGTTGAAGCATGCTGATTGGAAAGGTGACGACCATTCCTTTTTTTTCAGAGATCACAGTCCACGTACGAATGTGATCTCCAAAATAAAAGGTTTTCACCTCGTTTTTCATTTTAATTTTGAACCATTGAGGCTTATTTTTTTGAAATCACTGCCATCCGCGATCTCTAATGGAAGAAAAAGGTCTTCTGTTCAGTTCATGGTGGAAGTTTAAGTTTCCGTAAGTGCCGGCGGGCCTTGGCTCGCGGGCCGTAGTTTGTCCATGTGTGGTATATATACATTAATGTTTTAAACTAGAGTAAAGCCGCTGTTTTGCGTTGTTTTTTTTTTTTCGTTGAAAGCAAAAGCGATTTTGTTTTGCCAAACAAAAGATATTCATTTATTAATCTGTTATAACACAGATAAAGCCAGAAATAGCTTGCAAAATTGCTTTTGATGCTGGTAATTCTAGTATTTGTAGGCTGAAATTAGGAACTCTCCAAAGCATGAAAGCAAGCAGTAAAATAATGCTGTCTAAAATAAAGTGTTTGTATTTTGTTAAATATTTATCCTCCTATCACAAGAAAGTTAATCAATCGCTATACGAGATCGCTTAGCAGTTGCCAGCCATCTGTCTACCACTTCAAGATGGGGAATCCCTCTAAGTGCCTTTCCCAACGGCACAAAAAGTAAATTTGCTTGCTTGTTCTCCACAATGTCCCTTTAATGCTGAGCGTCAAGCAGAGAAGCTGTGATTACCAATTTTAAAGTTATTGGTTTGACCTGACTCGGAATCAAACCCAAGTCTACAGCTCTCAAGGCGGATGCTCTCACCACTCGGCCATATGAGCTGTTTGCTCAGGTTCTTCAGCATTGCAATGAGGTATCTAAGCAAAATTTAAAAAAATTTCCAGTCTAAATCTGAGAGAGCCAAGCTACACACTCCTTGTGGGTCAGTCATTCTGAAGGATCAATGTACCTTTTGCCCTAGTGCAGCTGATGAGGGCTATTAGCCCAAAGCATGGCTAAGTTGGATACCTTAGTCATAAGGAGTGCATAGCTTAGATCTCTCAGATTCAGACTTGAAATTTTTGTTAATTTTGTGTAGGTACCAGATAGCGATGCTGAGGAACCTGTGCAAACACCTTATTTTAGACAGCATTATTTTACTGGTTGCTTTCATGCTTTGGATAGTTAAATCAGTTGTGACTAGCTTACAAATCATATTAATGGCAATTCAGATCGCTTATTCAGTTTGTGCTTTGTCCTGGGCCTAAACGAATCGTAAGCTTAAATAATGCATTTTACAAATACATTGAAACTCATTTATCAAAATTATATCAATGATATTGCAGGTTAGAGTTGTAAAATGCCTCCTGGTACATAGTCGTTGTAGTAAAGTCACCAAAAATACACCTTATGCAGCTAAATACCTTTGGTAAGTTGGTTTTTGTTCTATCACACACTTTTCTGCGATATACTCACTTGAGTAAAAATTTTGCCACTGTTATGCAAAAAAAACGAAGTTTTTTCCATTATTTGCCATTCATTTCTATGGTAACTTCATGGCTTGATGGCAACTTACGCAGACATTGCTTTGATGCGCATTAAGCTACTCTTGCTGAAATATGGTTTAGAATCACCAACATTTATCATGTGTCATTCTACAGATTTATTTTGCTTTTCAGGATAGTTGATTGACGTACTATGGTGGCAGAATTGGCTCAATACTTTAAATTTTTGGCGATGTGAAGTTGATGTAGATAATTATATACGAATTTGATCACCATTTATATCAGTATTTTTATTACATCGTTTGGAATTAGAAGTGCAATCAAAGTTGTTCCTATATTGCATTCCGTTTAGTATTTATTTGTGAAGAAGTGAAGTTAATGGCAGTGTAGAGTATTATGGAACTGCCCGACTTAAGTCATCTTACTGCTGAAGAGCAAAAGCAAATATTATCTGTAATTAAGCGGCAAAAAGATGAAGAAGAAAAAGAAAAAGCAATGACCAGGTGCATTTTATATAATTCTTTAAAGAATTTTCGACTTCACCACAATCAAAAGTTTACTCACATTGCTATGTTTTTTATATTTTTATCAAGTTTTTTGTAGATTATTAAAAATTTGATTCAAAGATTTTTGCCCAGCCTATGTAAAAGTTGCTGCTGAAAGTGATCTTTCCACTTCATTGGTGTAATTGCTTCGTGAATTTTTGGCAAATCAGAGTAAAACGTGCGAAAGGTTATGAGTTTATATGTTAATATTACCTCTCATGCAATGAATTGCCAGCTGTAAGTTTAGTTTTGAAATCAGTTTGCGAGAATTTAAAATTATGTTTTTAGGACTTTAAAAGCACAATTTGAAAACTACAAACAACAAATTAAAAATGCTTCCGCAACTGCTGCTATGGAGGCAAAGCAATCTCCTGATGGTACAAAAGAAACTGGACAGGTGTGCCCCATTCATCTATCTTTAACTTGAACTTTGCTTTACATTTTGACAAAGTAGAGATATCGGCTTTATCACTTATAAAAATTTTGTAACATATTATAATTGATGAGCATTTTAGAAAAATCAAAGCACTTGTTCATTTTTAGCAGTCAATTTAGATCGGTGATATTAAAAGTCTGTACTTAGCATTGCCACACTGGTTGGGTACCTAGCATTGCCACACTGATTTGAGACTAACTTTTAGTGAGTTGAAGCTCACACCACCTTCTTTTGTGAACATGTTTCAATGCAACTTTGAATTTTTAAAATTCACTCCAAGTTTGGAAAAGTGTAATCCAATTATCTCTGTTGAAAACGACAATTACTAATTCAACAACGCCTTCAAATAAAGAAACTCTTGGGTTTTGATTTGGTGTACAAGTATAGCCATTTTTTTTTATTGAAGGGTAATTTGCGGCTATATAGGAGTTCAAAAATCTGCGCTACATGACTGCAATAAAAAATTTCCAGGTCTGCACTCTTTGTTACAAAACTAAAATAGCAGAAGGTTGTGGACATGCTTGTTCGTATTGCACTCTCAAGTTCTGCTCTAGATGTGGAGGTAGAGTTCCTGTCAGATCAAACAAGGTAACTTATGAGATGTGTAGCCGAGTGGTTCGAAGCGTCGTTTTTACGACGGCCATGATCGCAAGGTTCATGGTTCAACTCCCACCCAAACCTCCTTGTTGCGTCCTTAGATAAGATGCTTCACGACAATTTTGTCTGCATGGTGGAATCTTAACAAGCAGCAAATTGAAGAAGTCAGAAGCAAATTTCAAGCGGAAAACTCGGAAAAAAGGACAACTCCTAAGCGAGTCTGGATTCGTCCTATGCATAGCGCCTCCGTCGCTTTCTCGTGACTGAAGGATAAAATAAGGAAATCAGAAATGTGCAACTTTACGTCACTGCCGTTGCTCCAGTTAATGTGTGTCTACCGATACGCGACGTGCGACAACGCGATAAAAATAATGTAAGTGAATGTAACAGATTTTCACAGATTTTTTGGTGACCGCTAAACAGTAAAATAAGACAAACGAGGTGCGATAAAGATTGTCGCTTGTCGCGCATCGGTAAACGCATCTTTAGTTGGATGCCTCGAGAGCAAATATTCTAATGGATAAAACTCAATGTAATGTGTTGATGCTATCAATTTTCAGCATTTACTGATGAAAGACTTTCTTATTTTCCTGCAAGCGACATAACTTTTGCTGATATGTTTTTGCCAATGCTCAGTTGAGCTAATTATTTTGGCCGTGATAATGGTGTTCTTGCAACTAACTCAGTACTTATTGTGGAAAAGTTTTGCTGATAAAACTGCATGGAGCTGTAGCGCGACCTTCTATTTGAATGCTAAAATGCTATGCTATTATAGCTTGTTAAATTGATTAATGCATGTTTTATTTTTATGCGATTTCAACGGAAAGAATGAACGAATGGTACGTACTACTTTCGTTGTAGTTTTGATTGGTTGAAATTTATCAATAAAAGAGAAAATTATTTTGTTTTCTGGAGTTGCTTATGATTGCCGTTATAAATTAATGCATGGCTTCCAAGTTTAAATATACGGCTTAAGGCTCTTTCATTTGCATGACATTTCATTTTAAATCGCTGGTTTTAAACTGCGTATATCCTCATATAACCTTTTGACGAAGGATTACTATCTAGAGCAGAGATTATTTTGTACACGATAGTGGTTATTGAATCATTTTTCTGTCTATATTCCCAGCCGCAAATTTTTTTTTTTTATTTAATTAGTTAACTCGCTAGGCGCCCCATGGTGTTCAGAACATAAAATAATCAGCTAGAATTATGTTTCTTAATTTTTAGTCGTTAAATAATTCTGGTCAATTTTTAGTCAGTGGTAAAGACTCGCCGCAACCATTGAGGTGGTGATTCATCACTGGTCAGTGCTTGCATGGGTTCGAATCCCACTGGTAACCAATTTTCTGGTTACGTTTGATTTGGCCTAAGATATTGGTGGGTTAGATTCACGTTCAATTCATTAATTGAAATTCTTTAAATAATTCTTATTAGAAGTATTTTGGTCCGAACTTCAGCATGTTTGCTGGATTATATTTCTTTACTATAGCTTATGTTGGACCTTTCTGTCAGTTACCGATTCAGTTTTACATGTAACTTCACAAGCTTGTGTTTTGAACACTGCTTATTAAGAGAATTAACCTAAGCCATGGAGATGAGAAGTCATTTGCCTGGAAGAGTTTTGTGTTTTAATATAGCTTGTTAATTGGTTATTAATTTTTTTTTCGATCCTTGGCAGCAACACGCTGTGGAAGTAAAAAGAACCAAGCTGTTTTTAGCATTTCAGGCCATTTTTAAGATATTTCTGTGACCTTGATGCATTCTTATAAAAACCGAGTCCATAAGTCAGAAAACCAAGTAGTTTGCAACGAAAAATCAGGTCGAATTTGTCACAGAACATGCTTTTAACCTTCCACTTTGGTCCTATAACGTAGGTGGTTTAGTATCGATCAGATTTGCCTTGTTGCAACGACCTCTCAAGCATTGCATGAAGAAAAACCCTCTAGACCAGCGAGACGAAAAACGAGTACCCTTGCAAACTTTTTTAATGTTCCATTAAATCATATAGCTACTTAAGTTGAAATAGTGTTTTACAGTGAAGAATTTTTATGACGGTGTAAACCACACTGCCTTTAATTACAGTAGAACCTTTTGAAATTGCTTGTTGCTTTATGTCTATGCTTTTGACCTGGCTAAATTTGCAGTTAACTATGACTTTATCGGCTTCTTGTTTTTCTTGTGATTGCACACATTGATAAAAAATTAGCCGAACAATTCAGGACCCAATACCCTGCTTCTGAAATTTTTGGCTTGCACAGTGCTTTCTTTACCAGGCCAGTCAGAACCTTAGTTGTAACTCATGTGTAGGCCAGGGCTGCGAACTCGAATTTGAACTCAAACTCGAAGAACTCGATCATTTTGCCGAACTCGAACTTGAACTCGAAAAAATATTTTTTCTGAACTCGAACTTGAACTCGCATAAAACTGTTCGAGTTCATCCGAAAGATATTTAAATTGTTGAAAAGAAATGAAAGATCACTGCGAAATATAGTTTGTTGTTCAAGTAGTCACAATCCGTGTAAATTGAAGTTATGATTTTACCAAAAGAAGAGCTGCATGTCGTTTATTTGTTCATGCCATTGCGACCTATAAAGTCCAGGGCTGCGAACTCGAACTTGAACTCGCTGAACTTGGTCATTTTCGCCGAACTGGAACTTGAACTCGAAAAATAAAATTCTTAGAACTCGAACTTGAACTCGGACTTGCAAATATCTCTTGAACTCGAACTCGGTTAAAAATCGATCGAGTTTGCAGCCCTGGTATAGGCTCTAACCTTAAGTTGTCACAATTGATTGGTTTTCTGTTTTTAATGTTGTATGCGTCATAAAATGTAAAACATTCTTGAAGTGAATTATTTGTGCCAATAACTACATTTAAAATTTGTTTTTTAAACTAATAGAGACGGTAGTTTGTATGCCTTGAGCTTTTTCCATAAGAACGGCTGAAACAAATCAATTAATCGTTACTAATTTTGTAGAAGATTGCTGATCTTGTTTTAGCTATGACTGGTAATTTAGCTTTAGGTGTGTGATGAATATGTCGTTTGGGTGCTAGCGTTTTTCTTATATTTTGTGTGCGTTTCGTTTGATTTAATAATTCATTTCCCATTGTTCTTCCCTATCGGAAGTAATAGAATAAAAGCGTTTGCTTTATTGATCGCAGTAAAACTTGTCTCGCTGTCCAGTTTATGATGCTAGCCAGAAATGACCCTGTTTTATCGCTTACATGTGTAAGACTGGTTTTTAGCTTGCAAATTCCCAAGCGTTCTCAATTATTTTGTTAAGTTAACATGGCTGCTGATCTTTGCCGATTTTTTCTATCGCACTCACGTAGCCAGAGCGGTTCTGCATAGCCTTTGTTTGTAGCATTGTAGCCTGTTGTCTTCAGAGGAAATATTCATTAACATTAGGCGATGCATCCCTAAAATCTAGACGAACATGGGTGTGTTTTACAGTCATTGATCATCGTAATATCGATTTTCCAAAAACAAGATTAGGCTAGGTATGGCTTACTGTTTTGTAGAGCGCCTGTGTTTGGGACCGTTATTTTACTGGTCCGAAATTTGATATTCTCAGTTTGATCAAGTCTTCTCTCGGTTATCCCAAATTACACTGCTGGCGGTTCAGTCTAACTAGATACTCGTCTTACGAATATGTTGTATCCTAAATCACTGGTGTATGTCATTGCGTGATTTACGTAGTTTATTTACGAAGATCCATGTAGGGCGTTTGTGAATTTCTCATGTAAGACATTAATCACACCAATTCTTCATTATACTCGCGGTATTACGCCGAAGCGTATAACGAGTGGCGGGACTCATCTCCACGACTTAGCGCCTAGGCAACACAAGTTCCGAAGAAACATCGCAACGGTGGCGAGCCGTTGGCGACTGTGTCGGATTTGACCGGCCCGGGAGGCGAACCAACGACCTCCCGCGCCGTAGTAAAGTCTTTTGCCACTACAGCAACCGCCAATGGTAGAAATTAAAGTCAAGTAAATTTAGTGGCTTATTTTCTCATACTCGGACGTAATTCCGTTCAAGATAAACAAACAGGTCAGTAAAGTGCACTTGAGGCAACAACTGTTTCCTGTTTTATATTTGGCATTTGCGTACGACCTTGTAAAAGCGCCTTGACTTGTTTGCTTAGATATATTTTGAGATAGTCCTTCGCTTGCTCGAGACGTCGTTGACTGTTATGGTTTTGCCATTTTTACAAGATTTACTAATGTGGATTTGTCGGTGTCCAGCGTAATAAAAAATCAAATAATTTTCAAACTTATTTTCATGGAGTCTAATTGCAGATACGCAACACTCTGCCTCGATTTGGAAAATTTTTTACTAAATGATATTAAATTGAAATGAATTGATGTTTATCAACCGTTTTACGATTTTTAATGGATTCCCAGACAAATTTGGTTTTTAGTTGATTCGTGCATGATCTACTACCAACCTGTGCCTTCCAAGCCCCTGCTCGGGATCTAAGGGCATTACCGCTTATATGTTCATCCAGTTATACTTTTTAGAAAAGCATTTTTTTCTACCTGGTGTTGCCTTGGTGTACTTTCGCAGAAAATTGATAAAAATTCCTGTCATTTTAAAATAATTAGTGTTGGGTTTTTGGTTTGTAACAAGACGCGGTTTGTTCTTCCATTTCTCTTCAACTTCATTGCTCATTTTTCTAATACCGTTTTAACTTTACCTGAAAAGTCTGTTTTTCGTATGAATTATGCAGCAATATAGCCCTGTTTATGATCGCATGTTTTACTTATTGTAGTCGGTTTTTCTCTCTTTCGCAACATTGTAAGGGAAATTTTACCTTCCCATAAAATTTTAATGATTTCTTTAAAATTGCTTGTTGCTACTCTTTTTCCACTCGGTTTTCTTATATTAATTAATCCTCCGTAATAGGCCAAATCCTACATTTCATCATTTTGTTTTTCAAAATGTTGCTAGCGGCAGAAGAATTGGCGTTGATATGAGCGCGCGACTAATTGGCATGACCGACTCGCCGTTCGGATTTCCAACCTTAGCACCAACCCCATCTCGGCCCTGAACCAAACCCGCACTCTAAAACTGAGTCTTTAGGCCGTTCGACCACGTTAAAGTCTTTTTCCGGTTAATCTAGGGGTTTTGCATTTATAGTATATGTGTTTTGTTTAAACTTTTATGGTCCGTGTATCGCTTTAATGTTATGCTAGCAGCTAGAGCTTTGCGACGTGGTGAAAAATACTCGGACCGATATGGTCTTGTACAAATTTTTCTGTCAACAATCGTAGCAGGGCATGATGAAACATACTGTACAGTGTACAACTGTACATGCTAATGCTCGCCGCAATCAACATTTTTGCCAGCGTTTATTTGTTTATTTTATGTTAAAGATCGTTAGTTGAAGTGCAATTTTTAAACTGCCCTTCAGGCTACTGGTTATTACGCTTGACTTATGTAAATAGTCCATTTGTCTTTTGGGTGACAATCTTTGCTATGTTTATCGTCATTTTCCGTTTTTGGCATTAAATCAAATCTTTATTGAAGCATGTAACGAGTGGCGAGGCCCATCTTCTCGGTTTAGCGCCTGGGCAGCACTGTTTCCAAGGCACGTCGCAGCGGTAGCGAACCGTTGACGACTCTGTGTCCGATTTGACTCACCAGGAATCGAACCCCAGACCTTCCGCACCGATAGGATTGCCTTGGGAACTGAGCTAACCAGCCGGTCTGTTATTGGCGTAACAGTTTAACTTCTCTGCTTGTTGATCAATTATAAAGCAATCCTTCGTAGCTCCATGTTATTTTTTGCTGGTTTTCTTGGAACGTGCTATGCTCACGATAATTCGCTATGGTGTTTTAGCTAGGTTTGTGGTTGTTGTCACTGATCAACCGATTAGGTTGTTATTTGACAATCAATTTTAACTACCTTCTTAGCTTTAGTATGGATGGTGGTATTAGTTGTTTGGTGTACCAACTTGACTGATGAGCAGTAAATACAACCTGCTTTCTTTGTTTGTTTGATCTGCTATATCTTCGCTCATAGATACGCTGCAGCTAATGAAACGTAAATAAATTATTCTCTCTTTGAGGTCAAACATCTCTATCGTAGATTTGAAGAATCTTTTCATTGTAGATAACGAAGTTTCTGTTGGAAAATTTTTCGGATATGCTTTCGAGGCGTACTTTAACCTGTTTTAATTTCATCATTCGCCCCAAATTTGTTATGGAGCTTAAACTTAGTTTGTGTGTCCTAGTAAAGTTCTAGCTGTTAGCTCAAGCTTCATTTTTTTTGTTGTTGCGGTGATCTGTGTTAGCTTTGTATTGTCTTTTGGTAACTTAAGAGCATTGCTGAATTCACCCTTACTAGGAATAGTAGACCTGTAGGTGCTTTTTTCAACTTATAGCAGTGTTTAGACAGCTTTGTATTCTTAAAAATACGCGGAAAAGTGAGCTTGAAAAATGGCAATAGGTGGTAATTGCTAAGCCTCTCTTAAAAAGCTTAAAAGTTGTTTTGTGTTAATTATTGTGTAAAAACGTGCGTTTTTTGAAATGAATTTTAGAAAATAGACAGTGGGTGTTCACTGGGCTGCTTGTGCAATCTGCTTTGAGGTTACCGTTAAGTGTTCATAATATTGCTAATTGCGAAATGCAAAGGCTTGAGTTGTGGGCTTTTGCAATAAAGAGGGAATATCACACTTAGCGAGCATAGCGAATGGCGAATTGATATTAGCCTTGGTTTCGCTTTGCCCGATCAAAGCGATCAAAGTTACGTGGCCACTACTAGATAAAAATATCGATCATTGCAGCTCAATGCTTTTTGCAGTGTTCTGTGCATTTCAAGTTGACAAAGTGATTAAGGCTTGGCCTATGGGTTAAAGTTCATTATCTAACAAAGATCTAAAATTAGTTTTGTGTCTTACTCCCTATTTTATTCTATTATCCTTAAGAGTTTCGATTTATGAGTTCGCTTTTTGACGTAAATCGCATTTGCATCAATTTAAATTAAGTTAAAAATATTTTTTTGCTTTTTCGACGTCAATTAATTCACCACTTAGATTTGCGTCGGTCTTACGTAAAGTAGACTTTGATGTCAGACGTCTCAAAACGTCGTCCGTGAAACTGATTGACTTATTAATACGTAACGTGCATTAAAGTGACGTCAGATGACGTCATAGGAGCTTTGATTTATTTATGTACGTGTGTATAGCTTGTTTACCTTTAGTTAATTTTGTGCTTTTCTGGAGTATTAATAAATTAGCTCTACGACTTTTGACACCAGTCGCTCCAAACGCACGATGAAGAAATGCCATCTGAAAGACCCTCGTGAATTATTCATGATCGTACTAACTAATACCCACGATGTTCTCTTCTGGCGAATCGTAATGTTCTCTTAAACAACGTAAAAGCAACTTCTGTATGAGTTCGTATTGTTGTGTCCAACAAGCGACATTATATTTGGATTTCACGTTTTCTATTGGTATTTTTTTTTTTGGGCTGTTTGGTAAGAGATCTATTGAGCTCTGCATAACCGTAATGCAATAATTTATGCTTTGTAATGCGCTGTAAGGAAAAGCTTCCTAAAAATAAAAAGATTTACTAAATTTAGCATTGTTTTGTTGAATATTTTCAAATTCACGTTTAGTAATGAGAAAATCACACAAGTTTCAACCGTAAAAGCGTTGATGACATGAGTTGTAGTATAAAACTTTTAAAGGTACGTCGTCACTGATGTACTTTTTTACAAACCTGTTTTGTCTCTTGTCTGTAATGACTTAATAATGCATTTAATGGCCTTTGCAAGTGACCTTTTGCTTCAGGTTTGCAGATTTTGACACGAAAAGTTTTCCTTCAAACTATCCCAATTTTCTTTATATTCAGAGAGTGTATCTGTTGAATTATTTTGTTTTGTGACCGTTAGTTATAATTGATTCTCGTCTAAATGATACAAGCAATTTGAATGTTAACCCTCACTTTAGAGATTCCCAACCTTTTTAATGTGCGGCACTTTCAAAATGTTTAAAGGTATTCTCGCACCCCTTACAATACATACGATGAAGCAGCGCTGAAACAATTGGCATTAAATCAAGTAAATATGAAAGCAATCTATATGCTAAACAAAAAATGCAAAACCCTTCGTACTCGGAATTGCTACATCGCACGGTTCGCACCCCCACTGGGTTGGGAAACCGTGCTTCCAAGAATAGTTGGTTGGTATACATAGACCCATCATGTTGGCAATGCCATTTCTATATTAGGCGTCGCACTGGCCGTTATTTGCTGATGCAAAAATTGAAAAAACAATCCCACATTTGAGCAGTGTGTTGTAATCCCTGCAATATCCTTGAAGCATAGCGTCAAAAGTAGCAGTATTTAGACTATATAGCTTTCGATTGACAATTAATTCTTAGTCTACCAATTGTGAAGCGGATTTTTTTTTTGATCAAGTAGTTGAAAAAATGTGTTGCGATCGTTTAAAATAGTTTTTGCTTATGCTATAGATCGAATTGTTGCAGGTTGTGTTACGACTGCGAATGCTTTCTTGTAGCAACCTTATCACGGTATGAAGCAATAACAATCGGTATTTCATATCCTGACAGTTAACTCTGATTTCAAGTTTTAAACAGAGTTTCGCTGGAGAACTAAAATGTTAATTTTTACGCAAAATTATTAAAATTTCTGTTTTTGTGCTAATGTAGTGGTAATTTGTGTCGCTGAAGTTCTTGACCAACATTTTTCTTTCTATCAGGTTATGTGGGTTTGC
The DNA here is from genome assembly GCA_964006365.1 of Trididemnum miniatum. NCBI lineage: Eukaryota > Metazoa > Chordata > Ascidiacea > Aplousobranchia > Didemnidae > Trididemnum > Trididemnum miniatum. Next base: position 7,425,632 of record OZ023247.1, on the reverse strand, counting down.
AATCTGTGTCGCAAGCAGCAAGAAATGTTAACTAAAACTGGGGCCTGGCATAAAGAAAATCAGTCAGGATTAACGTTGAACCTAGAACCTCTTCATGCAAACGGTAAGTTCTGCATTCCTGCGTGTAAGCAGATAGTCTTCGCAGTATAACTTGTAACACAAATGCAAAAGCGCAAGTGACGGTGACACCAACTGCACTGATGAGACGTGAAAGTTCGAAACAGTGTTCAATAAATAGAACTTGTGTTTTTACAAGAGAGGTAAGACCTACCTTATAAATAGTTTACTTTTTCTTTAAGAAATCAAGAAAATGTCCGGATCAGCCAGCATGGCGCAATTGGATAATAAGACGACAAAACAACGCGATTCTTCTTCGGTGCCAAAATTAAAGAAAGGGCAGAGTGAACCTCAACTGACTCAATGCGAGAAACAGACTGAAGTGCAAGTACCGCAAATTATCAATTCTACTGGTACGTTGTTGACATTAAGCATAAAAATAAAATTTGTCTTTCGCCAAATCAGTCTGGTTTAGGGCTTTTAAAATTTGTAGTAAAACCTGACTGGTTAACCAACTTTCTAGTATCTGAGATCGAGGATGGAGTACACTAATTTTTTTTCTCTTTGAAACAGTTCATTAAGTCAGACATTTGCATTGTGTAAGGTCCAATGTTGAATTGCCACTGGTGCAACTAGTCTTGCAGTTGTCTTTACTTCCATGAGTTGAAAATCGATTGGTTGCGTTGCTTGCAGGACATGAAAATAAGATAAAAGACAATGTTGAAGAAAATATTCCCGCCGATTTTCGAAATAAACAGCTCAAAGAAGGTAAACATTGTCTATCAGTCCAGAGTTTAGATTTATGAACACAATCAGGCAGTAAGTTTCGTTGGATGTTTCGATGTGTTGGTTGGTATGAGAGAATTGCTTCGTGGCTGTCTTTCGAAGGATAAGAGTTTGCCTTCACTTTTGTGGGTGAGGACATCGGGGTGGAAGTTACGGTTTTAGTGCAGTTTTTCGATGATTTTTCGCAACTAATGAAGTTTTTCAAAATGAGTTGCGTTTAATAAGCAGCTTACGCTTGTCGACAGTTTTGTAAAAAATGGTTTTACTTAATCACTTATGTGCTTGAGTTCAACATTTTTGAGCTGCTTTACGCACCATACAAGTCCAGCGCTTGTTAAAACCTTCTGGAATTTGAGTGCCCAGTTGCATCTAGGCAATATATATTTTTGTATTACAGTTACGGATCTTAGTTACCATGATGGTTCAGCTAGTGATACATCCTCTGTCGCAACCAAAGGAGTCCGGAGGTCCAGTACCCATTCAGAAAGACGACTGCACAGGCAGGAACAAGCTGTTGGACGCAGTGAGGTGTCACCCTCCAATAAGAAAAAACAAAATACACCTGAACCCAAACCTCCTGTGTCTACTGCCAGGCAAGCGGCATGAATAGTTACTAGCACCAGAAAAACTTTTGATAATATTTTCGCTTTTTCGACGAAGGATGACTTCTTAGGCCTTAGCAATCTGGCCTGTGGTTATGCGTTAACGAAATAATGGTAACTTGAACAGCTTTCATGGTGAAAGTGTTGTTGGCTCTTTTCACATTAAGCTATTGTAAAGTTGTTGCACTTTTTTAAGCATTTTTTGCGATTGTTTGATGTATAATTTGAACTTCAATTGTACTCAGCTTTTTCAAGGTTTGGCTTGAGAAACCATTAAGCAATTTTGAAAGACGCAGATTTGTTTTACATTATTGCAGAAGCAGATTTTAAGAGACCACTAGACAATTTTGAAAGACCATTTCGGTTCCTCAAAACGCTCTAAAAAAAGCATTGCTTGTACTTGGTAGATATCTTTGTACATTGTACAGAGGTTTGATACTTAGATCTATTGCAGGGATTCTTCGGTTCAAAACAAAACTCCAAGTTTGACAGAACCACGGGAAAGTGTTACATCCAATATAACTGAGGATTCCGAAAATCTTCACTTAAATAGTGAAGCGTTATCTACAACATTAACTAACATTCATAAGGATCTACAATCCAACTCCGTAACTAATGTGTCCCGGAATTCAACGTCTTATTCAAGCTCAAGTCCTCGAAGAGATAATATGACCATTGTTGACTCCGGATTAGCTTCTGAGATGAAATTCAACGTGCGAGAAATTGCCAGAAAAGATGCAGATTACCACCACGCCAAAGTGGACGCAGTAGTACAACTAGCTTCCAGCGAAAGAGCTGGTCAAAAATTAAACGATTTGAAAGAAAGGAATTCATCCAAAATCAATGAAAACTGGCCAGAGTCATTACCCAGAAATAAATACTCTTCTCCATATCCGTCGTCCGAAAGAGAGGTTTGCCTTCAGCATGTGCATGGTACGTAATTCGTAAATCCTAGTACAAGTGTCAAGTGCGTATGGCAGCGGTTTTCAGCCGGGGCTGCACAGAACCCTGTAGTTCTGCCTGTGCAGTCCAGAGGTTCCGCAAGTTTACAATTTAGAGCAGGGTTCAAGTAAATTAGTAAGTTAAATTAATGCACAGAGATTCCTCGAGTCTCTGGAATGTTTCATGGGGTTCCGCTCCACCACAAAGGTTGAAAACCACTGGCATACGGCAATAAAAACTAGCTAGTCACGGTGAATATAATTTTGACAGTTTCTTGCCCTGCAAAAAATGGGCTTAATGAATAATACGGTTACGCAATCACAATATATGTTGACTAGTCGACTTTTAAACTACCCAAGGTCATAAATCCAGCCTAAAATTAAGGTTTGAATTTTAAACATTGGTGTTTATCTCAAAAGGGTAATTGAGTTTTGAGTGAATACTACTTCAAGTTGTAGAACAGAAAAACTTTGTAGGGATCGCATTGTTGAGGGATGGACTTGAAGGTTTTTGTTTTGTTTCAGAAATTCATCATGGTCGAAGATCACAACCTTATCCGTGTAACCAGTACAAGCATCAAAGAGAATGTGAGTAGTATGAAGTGTAAAGTGAAGGTTGAATTGCAAACGTTTACCGCAATGTGATTGACAACGGTGTAGTAGTGCATGGATTTAAAATCCTTAATGACCCGTTCTTTTGCCTCTTAATTTCTACTAAATGAATTATCCGTTTTTTTCTTAATTGTATTTATCATTTAGATTTCAGTGGCATAATGGTTAAAGGCACCATTGATGTGCAAAAGGTCTGGGGTTCGATTTCCGGGCTCAATTATCGGACGCAGTTTTGCCAACGGCTCACCAGCGCTTCGACCTTTCTTCTGCATTGCCCAGTCGCTAAGCCGCGGTAATGGGTCCCGTTGCACGCTTGGGCATAATACTGCGAGCATAATGAAGGTTTGATTTAGATTCCAGCGATCATGAAGGAGTCCCATTTCCTCACGATTATCATACACAAACTTCTCATCACAGAGTAAGTTGGTTACTATCCGCGTAAGGTGTTAAAAATATGTGATGCTGTTATATACTAGTAGGTGTTTGCTTCGGTTGGTACATTGGGACAGTGGGTTTATGTATGTTGTGTCCTTAGATGGGTGGAGGGGGATTCTTGTTATGATGACTTGGTAAAAAAGGAAAATGTTAGTTTCCCAAAATTAAGCTGGAGAAACTCAGAATGGACTGGGAGACCCTAATCAAGTCCAGTTTTTCTGATTCTTCAGAATCCATTTTCAGTTTTAGGCGCCTAAATCTGGTCTCAAAAATCTTATTATCAGCCTTGGTTAATCCCAGTTATTTTTAGCAAAACAACTCGCGAAATTCCTCAGTTATTGCTTTCGATGACGTTCAGTCTTGCCGTTACTGCCAACCTTCTCGCCACTGCCAACATGGTCAGCCTCCGCCTCGTAGCAGCGCAACTGCCAGATTCAGTTCAACTGACAATGTTAACCTTGCATCAGGACGTACTGGAAATCGTAGCATGTATCACAGTGATGTGGATTTATCAAAGTGCGTACTATTTTATAAGTTCGAGTTTAAACTGTGTTAAATCCAGTTGTGAGTGTTCACTGCAATGTAGTTGCAGTAGGGTTAGGGTTACCGTATATTCACTGCGCAAAAGGAGGACAAATTCTAAACGAGGTCATCACGTCTGCAGATGTCCAATTTTCCACTCAAAATCAAGTGAAGAGCAAAAAAAAAAAGGTCATCACGTCCACAGGCCGCAATTTGCCCAGCCCTGAGCTAAAACTTCCCAAAATTTTCGTGTAAGCATGATTGGAATTTACTGTTCAAAATGCCGAAAAAAAGGACATTTGGGCATTATTTAATGTCTTCGGAGGACAAATTATTTTTCATTAAAAAGGAGGACATGTCCTCCGGAAAGAGGACGTATGGTAACCCTAAGTTGCAGTGATAAAGGGTAACAGTCCTGTTACAGTCCAGGTAAAGAGTTATTGCAGCGACAAAGAGTTTATGCAATATGCAGCATTCTTAAGTTGTTTTTGTAGTGCGTTTTTAATTGTGTATGAAAGATACAATTTAAGCCAACCGTTAGGTTAACTTTAGGAAATATTTTTCTTTGCTAATAAATTTCTAAATCACTCAAATTATAGGTCGGGTCCCTCTTTTTTTTTCAAAAACCTTTTCTCCGTTCTTTTTTATCCATTTCACAACTGTTTAAGGTTTTGCTTACGGGTTCGCTGACGAAGAATGCGTTGAGTTGGAAGTTACAATACTGTATCAAAATTGAATGTATAACAGGGTAAATGGTAGTAGGCCTTGAAGACTTACTAAATAAACGCTGTAAAAACCAATTCTACGACTAGTTTCGCGGTTTGACCGCTCATCAGGTAGACTCAAGTTTTGAACCCAGAACCTTGTGGTTGAAAGTTTTACCTCTCCAACCATTCGGCCACCAAGCTGACAGCGTTTTCAATGCAATTTTCAGCTATACATACTCAAGCCCCTGCAACTGCAGGCTTAGCATTGAGCAGTTAGCCTAGTTGGCATGTGTCGGCAATGGCAGGCCTGATTTTACAAGTAATGAATGAAAAGGAGCCGATGTAAGTTTATATATTTGAAATATAACAGGGTAAATGGTAGGCTTTATTTAGTAAGTCTTCAAGGCCTACCTTTTACCCTGTTATATTTCATATATATAGACTTACATCGGCTCTTTTTCATTCATTACTATTAAAATTGAGTTACTCATTTAGATCATGGTTCTTCAACGGGGGCGATTTCGGCTTTCAGAGGGGCGATTGTAACAATTCTTGAAACTATGGGGCGATTTTAGACTTGCCAATACTGTTAACAAACGATAGAAATAAATTCAGATTTAGTGGCAGCATATTCAATGAACCTTGGAGAAACTGGTTCAGCGGACGTGTAGACCTTTTTTTTTCTTGGTCTTCACCCGATTTCAGTAGGAAAACCGTAGCTCTACGGATGTGAAGACCTTTTTTTTTTTTTGGTCTCCATCTGTTTTCAGTGGGAAAAATAATAGCTCTGCGAACGTGAAGACCCCCCTTTTTTGGTCTTCACCTGTTTTTATAGCTCTACGAACGTGAAGGCTATGTGGGGGGAATGGGGACCTACACTTTCTGAAAAGGGGCGATTGTGTAAAAAAGATTGAAAATTGCTGATTTAGACGACAAAATTAGTGCCAATACTAGCACTGTAATGCAGAAAAATGAAGCCGCAGTAAGTCTTAAAGTTGGTAATTGCGCATGGTTATTGATTCTTAAATCACTTTTTTTTTTTCAAAAATGTGAGACATTGCTTAATATTGACTTCAAATTCGCTCCCCTTTATTTATTTAATTGTTAAAATTAACTCGGCTAGTCTTTTCCTAGCTTTCAGTTGATGACAGTTTTAAGAAATAATTACCCTGTCAACATATCCAATTTATGTGAGTTTTGAGCCCGCGTTGATGTGGGCTTGTTGCTCGTAAGCAGCACAGAAAAACCCTTCAGTAGCACAGACGAAGAAATGTCATAATCACTTTTTTAAATTATGACGTCAAAAATTTCATTGTGATGCAGAAAACTCATAGCAACAAGCCCACATAAAATTAAACATGTGGACAAGGCAACAGTGGCTATATTTTTCTTAGCAGCTTTAGTTGGGACAATTTTTCTTAACATCAGTTATTTGAATGTGTAGCTACAGTACATGCCCATTAACTCGGTTGTTAAAGCTTACGCTATCGGTGCGGTAGGTCTGGGGTTCGATTCCCGGGCCAGTCAAATAGGTACAGTGTCGGCAACGGCTCGCCGCCACTGCGATGTTTCTTCGAAGCTGTGTTGCCAAGACGGGGAGACGGGCCCCGCCAATCGCTACACGCTTCAGCGTTGTACCGTGAGTATGATGAACGTTTGATTTTTTTTTAGTTTTTTTATTCGTAAGTACCGTAACAGTGGAGCTAATCTTGCTAATGCTGGAATGAATCAGCATTTTTGATCGTTTTTTTGCGAATATTTTTCTGCTACAGACCGATGCGACATCACTCTTCAGCAGAAACAGTGCATTCATGTGGACACCCTTGCCGCCAGGATCACACAAGAAGACGAAATTACAGTCCACGACATGCAGTGGACTCTCTTCATATGGCTACGCAACGAAAATTAAAAAGTAATTAAGCAATTTTTAGTCAGTAGTTTTGGAAATATTGTAAAATATGCTTTCTATTCCACTTGGTATTAATTTTTCTTTGAAATTTTATTATTTTTCATTTAGTTTTTGTTTCTGCACCGATAAGGCAGAACAAAATCCAACGTTTAAGACAAAGTATCCAACGATTTAGTGTTTTTGGTTGATTTTCTTACTAGTTAGAATACGGTGAGATAACCCTTACAACCACACGTTCGTTTTCTGGCTATCTGTTTGTCCTACAAGACTTGCGGCGTAACATGAATATGTTGAACAGGTAAACACGTAAGGAGAAAACCCTCCGTAAGCAGCACAGACGAAGAAATCCAGTCTACACCGGATTATTCCAGTTGCGATGAAATGGATAAAAGAATCGATCACACTCGTGAAGGTAGCAAAAATTACTGTGACTAATCTTCGTAATCACCCTTTCTTAATTAATCTCTGATAAGCAACCTTCAAGTGTTTTCAATAAATGATCTCTAAAACTAAACACTGTAGAATTTGCGTCAGAAAAAGTTAGTTCTTTATTGTGTCTGGTTATAATGTGACTCGCTTGTTACTGATGAAATTTTTGTCGTCACAGGCAAAATAAACTTGTTCAAAAGTATTGAAAGCGGCTATCATTCAAGTAGCGCCAACCACAGTCGTGATAAGGTAGTCTGTCAAGGCATGGTTATTTCATTGATTTCTTTTATTTTGCTTGCCAGGGTGTACTTTCTTTCGTTTGCATGAGGTGTGTTTTTTTCGTAGTACTCTAAAATTAATTGTTGTTGCTACAAAGCGAATCCGAAAGATCCGCATTTTCTATTCATTTCCTCTCCATTCCACAACGACCTCACTGAACAAACAGCATTTGAAAAACCTTCATTCGATATTGGTTCGAGCGAGATAACACCAACAGAAAGCGAAAAAATGACCCCTGAGGCTACAAAGTCCCCCTCATCCGCTTTTCATGCTCCGGAATCCGTTCAAGACAATGAGACTCCATTCCATGACAGCCCTAACAAACGCGACTCGGGTATTGACACTGGTTCCAGTGCTAATACAATACACGGCGATGATTTATACAGAGATCAGGTATAACTATTGTAATCAATGCTAGGGTAACTTTCGTTTGATCAAAAATCAATAAAAATCTCCTGTTTGGTATCAGTTTGATTTGTAAAAACGACAATTTCAGCTGAATTTTTGCTGATAATCGACTAATCAAGTAGTAGTAGTGTCTTTTATTTCCACACGGTCAACACAATAAAAAATACGATAAGATTAAGGAAATATACTTTGGTACAAGAAAAGTGAAGAGGCAACAAAAGGTGGCACTAGCACATTTTGCGCTTGGTTAGTACCACCCCACCTCGCATTCTTTATTTTACCACTTATACGTTTAGCTGGAATTGGTCTAGTCATCACTGTAGCATGCTTTGGTAAATTGCAAGAATTCACTACTTCTCGTTGCAAATCTATCTTTATGTAACGTGTGTGAACACTATGTATTACTGTGTTGTTTGAATGTAGTGATACTCGTAGTAATTTCAATTTTAATGGTGCATGTAAATACTGCTCGCTCAAACTCAATCTATTTGTATCAAAATTATTACCACAAAGTTGGGATTGAAATACATTGTTTGAAACTGCGCTTTGATGTCGGAAGTGTGACGTAGTGCTTCAGAAGTCGTTTTCACGGCGGCCATGATGGCAAAGTTGATCGTTCAACTTCCACCCAAGCCTCGTTGTTGCGTCCCAAGCCTCGTTGTTGCGTCCTTGGATAAAGATGCTTCACGATAACTGTCTTTGCTGGTGGAATCTAACAAGTTGCAAGTTAATGAAGTCAGAAGCAAAACTCAACCCTAATACTAGGAAACAAAGGCAACTTCTAAGCGAGTCTGGATTCGTCCTACGCCTAGCGCCTCCGTTGCTTTCTCATGACAGGAGGATAAAAATGAAGAAATCATCATTATTTTTTTATTTAAGTTTCAAAACTATAAAATTGGAACCAACCTTTTTTTTTTAACCAGCATCCCGTGTTATGGCAACCATCTGCGGATGGTCGATTTCTTATTGGTCGTATGGTGCTGAACAAAGAAGCCGTTGGTGCACCTGGTAATGCTCCTAGTGCAGTGCTGGGTGTTAAAGTAAGAAGTTTGTTTTGTGCAATACATTTGATATGGAATTGAATATTGCTAGCTTGTTCTGTGAGAGGTTGGTGCATTGGTTCAAAATGGTTCCAACTTCGCAACTTGGGATTTAATTCTTCAAGCTTCCTTCGCACTTCTTGGATAAAGTGCTTACGATCATATTTTACGTTGTGTAATTTTTATAAACAATATATTAACGAAGTAACGGCCAAGCTTGGAGAAATTTACAGTTTCTCCGAATATTAATTGGTTTTCGCCGGTTTGTCCTGAAAAAAGGGGCAAAATGAAAACAGTTGAAAAACATCTTGATAATGCCCACTCAAATTGGAATTGACAATTAGTAACTTTTAGGGTTTTGTAGAGGCCCAATTTGGGTCCTTCATAGAAAACCAGGTTCATAATAAAAGAAAATAAGTGGGTGTAGTTGAAAATGAAGTCCGTATTGAGACCTAACATTTTTAAAACTGCCCGAATCTCGGATTTTTTCAGGTTGTCGGTGGTAAAGAGACGGAAAGCGGTTACATTGGTGCTTTCATAACTCGTGTGAAAAAGGGAAGTGTTGCAGAGACGGTTGGTCATCTGAAACCTGGCGATGAAGTTATCATGTGGAATGATTACAAACTTCGGGGTGCTTCTTTCAACGAAGTTTGTGACGTGGTTCTAGCCTCGAAAGATGAGAACTTGGTTGGTAGTTAATAATTTATTAATTATAATAATTGTAAGCAGTTACTGATTCATCAAATGCTAAGCAGGTGAAAAGCTTTGACAAATTAGATTTTACTGACCCGGCCTGTTAGCTTAGTTGTTCAGAACATTGCTATCGGTTCTGGAGGTCTGGGGTTCGATTCCGGGTCGGTCAAATTGTACACAGTGTCACCAACAGCTCGCCGCCGCTGCGACATTTCTTCGGTGCTCTCTTGCCGCGTAGAGGGGCTCCGCCATTCGTTACACGCTTCGGCGTCATAAAGCGAGTATAATGAAGATTTTACTTTTGCATATTATTAACTGTTGATTGCAGTCACATTATTGAGTCAAAATGATTGGAAATTTTATATAGCTAGGTGTTAAAAATTACTGAGATCTAGGCAGATATCGTTTATTAGATTATATTTCTTAAGGTCACAATATTGATATAATATTTAATGTGTTTTTGTGGGCATTAGTCACTTATTACTTTAGTTACACTTGCATAATTTCCATAAGCATTGATAAACATCTGTGATTTCATGACTCTGAATTAAAACTGTATTTTCTCATTAAGAATGCGTTAAAGTCCATGATTCATGCCACAACCTTGGCGAAGGAAATGCAATTGGATCTGATCTAAAAAATATTTTATTATTCACTTAAAAGTTCTTAAAAATGGACCACAGATGTTCGTTTTTAAACGAAACCGTGTTTTCCATGCCGTGGCGACTATTAGTGTCCGATGTAATAGATGAAGTTAATACAGTATGTCAGAAGTTTAGCTCATAATGCATATGCAAAAACTTAACGTTTGTTTTGGCATGTTTTAATGCCTACTGATAACACTTTTTTGTTATTACCTGTTAAACTAAAAATATGTTATATTTAATTACATTGAATATGCTATATTTGCTGCGATTAGGCCTATTTCATTTAGTTATTGTATGTAATTTAAAGGTCATTCTTGTGTGAACGACATTTAATTTCAACAGTCATCTCCTCTTAAAAAGTAGCTGTTTAACTCTTTGTAGCAAACTAATAAGTGTTACTCCGCGTGCAAAATTCACGTGACACGAAATAAATGAATCAAGCGACAAATTTCACAGACGTCATTGGTTGTGTCTCGACCGATCGAAGATATTCCTCGCATCCCGGGACGGAGACAGCAACATCCAGTTACGGAGTCAAGCAGCAGCTCGTTTGATTCTCAAAAACGTGAGGATGAGTTTCCGTCGGGCCAAAAAAGGTACCATCGATCCTACCCCCATCTACACACAGACGGCCCTGCTCAGATGAGCCAGTCTAAAGAAGTTTTACCAGGAAAATTACAAGTAAGATTATAGATATGGATACGTATTTTGTGGTAAACGACTAAATTAATGTTGAGTGAAATAGAAATATGATCTACACTGCCGTGTACTGCGGATGTTCACTAGAAAGTTTGTATTTTGCTTAACAGTTACCTAAAATCTGAACAATTCTTACCATCAAGTTCTTTAAAGAACTTTAAAGAAATATAATATTTTAGTTAGTATCGAACGTATATTGGACTAGTCTGATGCTCTTAGAATTTCTCCACCAATTTCAGGCTCTAAAATGCATAATTTTTGCAGGTTCGAATTTTCTTCGATCAGAACACTCAGCAGCTTTACGTCACTGTGGTTCAAGCTGTTGAACTGCAAGCTCGTCCTGGCGGTTTGATGAGAAGTCCATATGTGAAAATGTATCTCCTGCCAGGTAATTTTTTGACCCCGTTGGGTTGTGATCTCAGAATTGTTGCATGCTGGTTTAGCATAGAATAACCTAGCCTATCTTTTCGAAGTACATTTAAAATTTCTGCTGGAAACTCATTATTTCTACGTCATAGGTCTGATCAAATCTTAAAAAAAATACTTCTGATGTGCTGCTATAATATATGTTGCTTGGTTTGAATATTCAATTCCTATGGTTGCTTAAATTACGATGTTGCAAGATAAAAATCAAGTTTAAATTAATAAAGATTAGGCAGATTCTTTTCGCTTGATTTAGCTGCCATTTTTTTATCCACGAGTTTTAGGTTTTTGTTCAATAACCTGAAATTATGTCATTATTAGATTTTAATCTGTGATTGATTTTATAATGTTCAGAATATGATTCATTCTTTGTGCTATTTAGATCGTAGCGTTTTATCAAAACGTCGGACGAAGACAGTGAGGAAAACTTTGAACCCTGTATGGGACCAAACATTCGCCTACTCACATGTTCGACGTCAGGATTTGGAATCCTTGTCCCTAGAACTCACACTGTGGGATTTAGACCGGTCACAAGAGACGAACAGTTACTTCCTAGGCGAGGTTAGCTGATAATGATGATGTTTCAACGGTAATTAGACATGTCGAGAGTTTGAACCTATGCACTGTGGGGAAGAATTCCTCAGAACATTCACGAGCTGAGAATATTTTGTTCTACAGTTTCATTTTGATCAAGGAGTGGCTATAAACTGCAGTTTTATACTAGCTCACTGAGAATAGCTTCGAAAAAAGCTGTTTGTGCATTAAACTTCAAGTTGATGACAAAACGTTTCTTGAAGCCTAATGCGAAAACAGCTTTTTTCGAAGCTATTTTCAATTTCTGCTTCGCCAATCAATATGTTTCCAGATGACGATTTTTTTTAGGTGTTGATAGACTTGGGTCTTTCCCACATGGACAACACGCCCCAGTGGTTTAAGCTGATGCCAACTGGTGCCCGAATGAACCGAATATCGGATCCTGCACATAAGCAGCGTGCAGCATCAACCGGACTCCGCCCTGTTCCAGGAAGTGCGCCTGTTCTCCACATCCCTTCTTCCCATGTCTCCTATTCTGCCTCCCAGCATGATTATTACAGTCCGGCAGTCCAGGAATCTCTGTATGGACCCTTCCCTCCTAGGATGTCCGCAACCACATCAAATTTAAGGTAATTGCCAGGGTTGTAGTATGGCCAATTGGCCAAGGACACGCGAGTCGAGGCCAAGAACACGTAAGTCGAGGCCAAGAACATGTAAGTCGAGGACGTTTTCGCTTATGACCATGGACAACCGAGGACAGCACAAAATCCAAGGCCTGTGAAAGTTAAGGCCAAGGACAACACGGTGGAAGCCAAGGTCAAGGACTTCACCAACCTGTCCTTTAGGATGCTTTCTGGGACTACGTCACTGGTTATTTCAGCTGGTTACTAAGGGTTATTTCAGCTGGTTACTCAGTGATTTACGATAAAATTGTCATTTAAAAATATTTATTTTCAGGACTCTTGGTTCCGAAACCTTGGCTGTTCCTATTCCGCCTGTTCCTCATCGGAATGTGGATCCAGTTATAACAAAAGAATCCCGAACAGTACCCAGCGAGCCTACTCTATCCAACAGTGAGTCGTAAATATTTTCTTGATTGAAAAATAATGCCTTTGTTAATATCGAGAAATTTGGTATATTCGCAAGTGGGCCTACGCCTAGTTTCGCTATTTGCTTAAACCTTTAAGATAGGGATCGACCGGGGCCCCGGCCGGGGATGCCACTTTTTGCCCCGGTCCATCCCCGGTCGGGAGGGTCATAAAAATTGGCCGGGACCGAAGTTGAATTTCAAAATTATTTACCGTATATTCCGACGTATAAGACTACCTTTTAAGTGCAACAACCCACCCTTAAAAATTGGGGTGGTCTCTTACAACGAATATAAGTCATATCGTAATTTTTACATGAAGATTTGTTTATTTTATATGAAAAATGCGTTGGTGCGGAAAAATAAAGAACGTGCATGCTTAAAGCGTTTTTCAGGTTTGTCATGCACTAATGAAAAGCTTGTACCATTGAAAAAGCATTACGTAATACCATTGACGACATTTACATGAGGAGTGAGGACGCAAGTAGCCTACTTAGCTATGTATTCTAGACACAATATAACATTGTGTAAATCCCTGCCGGAGCCTCCGGCCCGGGCCAAAATTGTTGCCCCTGTCGTTCCCTACTTTGAGGAAATAATTCTTGAAAGTCTAGTTGTGCTTCATATCAACCAAGAAAAAGTGCGTCCGTTCTTGTAAGTTTCCAGTGAAAGAGATTTACTCAAATCAAGTTGTCAACGATATTTTTAATGCAATGTTTTTTGTAAAGGTTGGCAATCTCGGGTCCCTGATATCCACCATGAGAAAAGCAACGAAATGCACCGCAAGAATTCGCTACAACGAAATTTACCAGCTGCTACATCGACTGATCAAAGACGAAGTGAAAAATCTTGCGATTCTGTTACTCAGGTAGTATTAGATTTTCCTAAATAAAATGGAAAGTTCCCATTTTTCTAGCTTATCAAAATTAGATATTGAAAATCTGGTTGACATATCATACTGTGTTGTAAATTATGCTTTGTGTGGTCATTTAAAGATTTGTTTAAATGTTTGGCGATATTTGGATTGCCCTTGAAGTAAACTGCTTTTTCTGAGACTTGGTCGCTAGTTTGGTCTCTTAATTTTACGTTAAATGAAACTTGATTAAAAAAATTCCTTCGATTATGCTTGTCAATGTTTAGTTAGTTACAGAAACCAAATTTTTCGCCTATAGATGTTAACTATGAGTTAGCAATGTGGTCTAGCTGTACCGCGCGTAAGTTGCAGATCCTACGTGGTGGGTTCGATTCATGACTGGAGCCGATCGCATTTGAGATACCGGGGGCTGCTGACTCGAAGAGCGCAAGCTCACTTCGCAGTTCGCACTCCCCCTCAATTACTGTTGAATTTTCTGTTCTATGTAATGTGAAAGTAACCTCAGTTCAGTTTTGTAAACTTTGATTTAAACTTTTTTTTTGTAATTCAGCAATCTTCGTCAACAAAACGTCAGCGACATTCTAGTGCAGCAGCATCTAAAGAAGGCTCGGTTTTTGAAGGAAAATGTCGTCAGTTGTCCGACAGTACCAATGCAGCCAGCACAGCGGCAAAATCGACCGGTCGGATGAGGTAGAATGTTGAAATACTTTACCCTGGCGCTTTGTAACATTCTTTGTTTTAGTGAATCTCAAATATCGGAAAATCGCAATGCTTCATCTGTCAGCTTGCCTCACACCAGCAAAGAAGAAGGGCTTTCGAAAAGCGCGAGTTTAGGAGCTAATTTGCACGAACAGAACGAGGTAACGCTTACTGCTTCTAAAAGCCACTGAATAGATTTGAGAGTAGTGTCTTGTTTAGCCAAGTTTTATCGATGTGGTTCAGGATAACGAAGCCTTGTGTTATTTGTTAATCGGGGAGGCTAAGGAAATTCACCCCCCCCCCCCCCCCTTGAGTTTTAGTTATGCGTATTGTTACGTGGTAATTCCGTACTTTTAGATATACAAAATCAAGAAACAACATTTTTTCAATCTCAGTCCCTTAACAAAATACTTGGGGATTCACATAGTGTACCGGGCAGTTGTGCCTAGCAAGATATTTTAAAGAGGTGGGGGGCGGCATAAATTACGAAAGCTATCATAAGAATCTCGCATATTTCTGTCACTTGGTAACATTGCTTTTTTGACCAAAAGGTGAGGTCAAAAAGGCTTTTCGCAATGCCCCTCCATCCTAAATACGCCGCTGGTACCGGGTCTAAGGTCTATGTAATATGCATGTTTGACGCATGGACAATTGTACAATGTACAAATTGTACATACTGGAGTGGCTATTTCATGTACGTGCAATTTGTGCATTGTGCTAATGTACGATTTTGTGGACACGAAAATTCATTTGTAATTCAAATTTTTAGGCAAAGTCATTGAGCCCTAAATCTAAGGTTCAATCATCTCGATCCAAAACATCGGTAAATGACATGAAATCGACTCCTCCAAACCGCAGAACTCATGCTATTGGACAGAAGATAACGACGCTAGTTGGAATGAAGAGTAAAAGTAGCAGCAATAACGCTCTAGGTAAGCGCAAAATTTTACAACTTTTTAAGTTGTGGTACAAGTTCAGGTTAGTAACAACAGCTGTTGCGTTGATCGATGACTAGCTGCGTCAGAATTAAAGATGCACACGTTTTTTTCACCGTTTGTCTTGTGCTTTTTGTCAAGTAATTGTTTTTTGTATATTCGTATAACAACTTCGCTTAATCAATTATATTTTAAGAATCGGACAAATCAAAGAGTTCTCCTCGTTGTGTTGAATTTGGCATCCATCCAGATTTACAGCGCGATGGAAGTCGGGATTCAGCTTCTGGATCGTTTCCAAGTGTTGCATCAGAAGGGTCGTCGTAAGTATCTTCATTATAATATCTGTTTCCCAGTTATAACCGCTTGTTCTTTCAGATCTATTGATAAAACGTTGCAAAGTTTCATCGGCGGTTTGGGTCCGGGACAAATTGTGGGCCGACAAACCCTCGCTGCCAGCTCACTAGGAGAAATTGAGGTACGGCTAACGATGGTATTGATTCCTAACTGTGTTTTGCATCACTCTGATCCGAGTATAATTGCCTTTATTTTTTGTATCACCTCGCAACAGTAGATTCGTCCAGTGAATAAGACTTGCTGGCTTTGCACCAAGACTGCGAGCTCTTAGCATCTCTTAATCAAGTTTTAGTTCTTGAGTTTTTCAAGTTCAGTCATTTTTACCAAGTTCTTCGCAAGTTCAAGCAGTTGTCATCGAGTTCAGGCGGGAAAACGACCGAGTTCTGCTTGTTCGCAGCCTTGCTTTGCACCACGGTGACTTTTTAGGAAAGCGAACACAACAGACTTGCAACATCATTGAATAAAGTTTGATTGCCGACCATTATTCACTGTAGCGTTGTTGCCCCATCAGTTACTACAAAAAAATAGTTAATTACTTTCGCTTCACAAAATTTACCATTGCTTTTGCTTCTCTTGATTTTTCCTTTTCTTGTTTATTATGTGTTTTTTTGCTCGATAAGTAAACTGTTACTATCACTATGACTATCAGTATTCTTTCAACAGTTGGGGTTATTTAACGGACGCGGCGAATTAGAAGTTCAGGTAATTCGCGCTCGAAATCTGGTCGCCAAAACGAATGGAAAGCTGCCTCCAGGTACAGTTATGATCAAGACAATGTAAATTTGCGTCTAAAAATTTTTTCTTTTTTTCAGCTCCTTACGTAAAAGTTTACCTCGTTTTTGAAAACAAAGTTGTTTGCAAAAAGAAAACAAAAATAGTTCGCCGAGGCGCAGATCCAGCCTTTAATCAATTAATTGTGTTTGAACCGAGTCATTATGGAAATAGTTTACAGGTTTGTGCATTCAGTTTTTTTCCGAGATACGATTGTTTTTATTTGGCTGTCTAGTCCGCGACTGTTTAGTGTTTAATGGTTGAGTTTCATTCGGGTGTTGTTGAAGATGTGAAATCTCTCGGGGACATGGCCTAACAGTACCGTGCGCAGTAGGGTGTTTCATTTTTTCACCATTTTCGAAATTGAAAAGCTCGGGTCCGCATATGATGGGATTTTGGCCACTGATTCGAAATATACAATTTTTTTCTATTGTGACGTCATTTCGATGTGGCACCGCGCGTTTGAAACTCCGACAGGGCGTAAAATCAGGGATTTTCCCTAACTCGAAAACGATTGGTGCTAGAAAGTCAATATTAATGTCAAACTGCGCAGAAAGGTCGATTTCTTATACCCTCACAACAGACTTTTGCCCTATCTTCATCAAAAATTGCGTAAAAGTGAAAAAACTAAAAGTTGACGTATTTTGATAAAATATACGTTGCCAAGTGTTGTTATAATGATTTTCTGTGCATCTAAATGCGATTTCTGCGCGTTTCAACAGTATTGATTGCTTTGATTAGTTACTAGACTTATTACTGTGCACTGTGCAGTGTGCACCAAGCGAACAGTCTAAACACATAATAACAAAAAAGTCCTGAATTTAACGGAAATTTTTGTGACTTTATTATATTTTATGGAAACGTTGCGCCAGTCGCCCAACACAAGGGTGGGCATTGGGCAAACTTTTCACACAAAGAGCCACATTTGAAAAGATTTTGAAGCCGAGGGTCGCACTGATTGGAAGAGCAAAAAAAAAACATCCAAAAGCCTGAAACCATCGGTGATTTTTGTGAAAAGCTATGAAATCCTAGCAAAAATATCCATCTCTAGCATTGCTTCTCTTCACCTTAAAAGTAAGATCGAATGGTTTGCCGAACAGAAAAGTAGTGGACGTAAGTCGAATGATAGTTTTGGGACTGATGAGTTGTGTCTGTTGGCTTTGGCTTGTTATATCTTTATGGATGAGCCGAACTCTTTGAAGCCACTATTGATGTACAAACAAAAAACTGTGTGCCATTCCAGATGGATAACGACGGCTAGTGGATATCTTCGGTTGTTTCTTTCGCATTCAGACAAGCTATGCGTCGAGGATATGACCAAACTGACACAGATAGTTTCTTACGTCGTGTCTGAGTATGTGCCGTCTTTCACCATGATTCATTTCAGGCCAAAAGCTTGTGATGGACCTTTTTTTACACTCTTTCAAAGAGATTTGGTTCTTGCTTATCAGAAGATTGACGAACAAGTGGCCAACATGGTTTTTAAGTATTTTGTGGAGCACGGATCCCAATGACTATCTTAAAAACGTTGCTTTAAGTCTATTTTCCGATATTCCACCACTTTTCCTTGAAACTGAAGACTTCATCCTCGTTGCCTGTTGCTATCGATAGCCTATTCGTGCTCAGATGAAATGCCGGGAAGCAAGACTTAAATATTTTTTCACCACCCAGTCCCAAAGTGTGCCTTGTGTGACATACAGCGATATCATACCTGCAATGTTATGGAAGCCCATTGACAACACCAATCGTGCAACTGAAAGGCGAATAGGGAAGCTGAAAAATGTTATTCAAGACCGAGTTTCTGATGATAACAAAAACTCCCGCACTGATTTACGATGGCATTCTTGTGTAATAAAGGGTTTTAATTCAAGGAGAATGTTGGTAATCGTTTAGTGATGAGTTATGTTCGTTAGTGTTATTATTGCAGCTCAGTATTTTTTCCTTTCGGCTTGAGCAGAGGTGTGAAGCCAGGACTGGGCAAACTACGGCACGGCCGCAAGCACTTAACAGAAATATGAACTCCTACCGTGAATCTAGCCGAAGACCTTTTATTTTTAGTTCTTCACTGATTTTCAGTAGAAAATGGGGCATCCGAGGACGTGTAGACCTTTTTTGCTCTTCCAATCAGTGCGATCCTCGGCTTCAAAATCTTTCCAAATGTGGCTCTTTGTGTGAAAAGTTTGCCCACCCTTGTGTTGGGCGACTGGCGCAACGTTTCCATAAAATATAATAAAGTCATAAAAATTTCCGTTAAATTCAGGAATTGCGTAAACTAATGACGTTAATGTAGGACTTTTCTGTTATTATGTGTTTAGACTGTTTGCTGGGTGCACACTGCACAGTAATAAGTCTAGTAACTAATCAAAGCAATCAATACTGTTGAAACGCGCAGAAATCGCATTTAGATGCACAGAAAATCATTACAACAACACTTGGCAACGTATATTTTATCAAAATACGTCAACTTTTAGTTTTTTCAATTTTACGCAATTTTTGATAAAGATAGGGCAAAAAAGTCTGTTGTGAGGGTATAGGAAATCGACCTTTCTGCGCAATTTGACATTAATATTGCCGTTTTCGAGTTAAAGAAAATCCCTGATTTTACGCCCTGTCGGAGTTTCAAACGCGCGGTGCCACATCGAAATGACGTCACAATAGAAAAAAATTATATATTTCGAATCAGTGGCCAAAATCCCATCATATGCGGACCCAAGCTTTTTAAATTCGAAAATGGTGAAAAAATGAAACACCCTAGTGCGCAGATTACAAATCCTACGTGACGGGTTCGATTCATAGCTGGAGCCGTCGCATTTGACATAATATTACATAACGGCTTGCTGCTGACTTGAAGAGAGTAAGCTCACTTTGCAGTCTCTCAATTACTGCTGAATTTTCACTTCAATATAATATTTGGTAAGAATACCAAACGTTGTTTGACAATTGGATTACTGATGTGCTGCAAGACGATTCCTTTCGTACTTTACCATTTCAAGCCTGTACTGTAAAGCAAAACCAACTCGATTGGTTTGGCGAAATTAACCCGTTTTCTGTTTAGGTTGTAATTTGGGGTGACATTGGAAGAATGGGGAGCAAGGTTTTTATGGGTCTTGTTCAAATTCGTCTCGAAGGACTAGATATTTCATCCGATTACGTGTATGGATGGTACAAACTTTACCCTACTTCCTCCTTAACCGAGACCTCCGTACTAGGGGGTCACAGTATTGGCTCTATGACGTCATTGGAGATGGAAGGTTGACCCCTTCATTAATTTGGGGCTGTAGATCGGCCATTAACGTCATTTTCAAACGAAAAAGGGTCCAAAGAAAGATGTAAAGCCAAAAGTGAATTGCGAACTGCTGTGACTCGTGTTTTTGAGATTTAGTTTTACCAAATGCTACGTGATATCATTGCTGTGCATTGTGCAATATCGCATGGGACAGAAAAAGGTTTTTAAGCGGGGTTGAGGTTTCAAGTTCTTATTTCTACTAATCTTGTAGCTCAGTTGCATATTGCTCACCGTTTAAGTCAATTTGCAAGTTTTCTGTCATTTCGAAAAAGTTAATTGTATTGCCAGCGGCAATTTTTGTTTGCAAGGTGTAAAAGATGTTCTGTTCCATTATCTTCAAATTGAATTTAAAAAGGGTTAAAATCAATCATGTAAGGTTTTTATTTTGTTTTTGTTGTATTACCTTTTGTTGCGAAATTGCAGTATTTGTTCTCACTTAAACCGAATCACAATATTAGTAGTAGGCTTGCCCAACAATATTAAGCACAAAACTGCCTGTGATCTGTGCAATATTATCATTTATCAAGCACACTTGCTCACTGACGTACTGTATCAATAGTGAATACACAACGCACTTTGCTGCGAAAACATGACGTGAGAGATCTTTTTTGAGATTCCAGTTGGAATTTTGTGAGATGTGTCATTTGAAAAGAAGCAAGAGTTTGGGCACTTTTAGAGGTAAGACAAGGCGTTTAAAGCATCATTCCTTTCACATTTTGTCAAGAGTACAAGCCCACAAAACACTTGAACATTGACAAGTTTTATTCGCGGCGTAACATTTATCTACAAATTGAATGTAAATCACACACAACAAACAAAATTGTACAAGGACGAAATAAATGCCGAGACCATAAGATTAAAAAAACAACACAGCGTAGCATATCGCACAGACATTAATTGAACTGTATAGAAAATAAATGCAGAAGCGTATATGGATGAGTTGGAACCTGTTCAGTTTGTGATATTTACGGACGCTTGATTTGCAAATCTAGCACTAACAAGTATCAGATATGTGAAGAGAGAGACATTAGGCAAACTGCGTCCACATTCACAAAGTTTATGCTGAGATTTTTTCCAACCAATAACTTGTATTTTGTATTACAGAGTAAAAGATCAGGGCCGGTATACTGCTTAACTTATGTGCACTTAACGCAATGCGTTAACTTAATGAACAAACAACTTTAACGCATTGCGTTAAGTGCAGCAAAAGGTGAGCAGTATACCGCCTCACAGTTTATTACACAATTCTCGGTAGCTACCATAGCATGTCAACGACAAAGTTAATTAACATTGCATAAAAACATTTGAATGTTAAAAAAGCATAAATTCAATTTATGGCAAAACATTGCGAACACATGGAAATATCGAAATTTACACTCATAGTACCGGTAGACAGGTCAACGAAGGTCCGAGCCATGTGCAAGTGACATATGGAACAACACGCACATTTAACGCATATCTTGCTATAAATAATCTCGTTCGACAAACCAGGGTTTTGCAGGGTTACGAATTTATCCAACCTGCCACTTCAAACCACCTTCTCCACCACTTGTGTGACTTGAAATCTTTTCCATTTCAGCTTTTTTCTGTAATCGAAAAACTAGATTGCGCAACCGTTTAATGGCCTAGCACAGTGGTTCCCAACCAGGGGTCCGTGAAAAGCTTGTTGGGGTCCGCGAATGCATTGGCATTTGATAAAATTAATTTACAATATTCAAGAAATTTCTTCGTAATGTAGGCACAAGGCAGCAAGTTTTACGTACTAAAATAATGTAGGACAGTAGGCTGAATAGTTTCCGTAGTTGGCTAAACATTGTGTGGTCGCTATAACCACCCAACCACAGTTCAGTGTTTTGGTGCGAAAAAAACAACAGCCTTCTCTTTAAATTGCACCAGGGCACCTGTATTCTTACTTTCCTAATGGTTCTTGAATGTAACATGCTATGATTTGAGCAATTTCTGACTTAATTCTGTCAGCACTATTATATTTGAAGTTCCCTAGCATTTGCAAAAGTGAGCGTAGTTCACCAAGTTATTTGTTTAGGGTTGGTCATAAAAATGTAGGGGTCCGTGACTAAAGAAAGGTTGGGAACCACTGGCCTAGCAGAAAACGCAATTTTGCACTAGTAAATTATCAAAGCGTCCTGGAAAGCTGCTCAAGACGTACCCTCAAAGCTGGCCCGGAAATTACATTACCCCTTCCACCAGCCATCACATCAAAATCTTACCCTTCATATTATAGCAATAATATATTGCATTTTTCACAACTTCCAACAAAAAGGCCGTTGCAACATCACCATTTGCTTACCTTTTGTTGTTCGTGAAATCGTTCTGGATTTTTAAGTCCTCTGGAATCTTCTTGCTGTTTCCTTCTTTCGGCAGCTGCTAGCATCTGTTGTCTTCTCTCTTCGGGATCCGGTGTTTCAACGCTATCATCCGGAGAACCAAAGCAAGATTCCAAAGCTCCCATTATAAATTATTATCTCAACACAACGCTACATTGTCTGAAATACTAACAAATAATTATACCACACGGCAGTTTCCAATTCCAGAAAAGTGACAGATCAGCGTAGATTACCAGAAATGCTCTAGAACGAATGAAACGATTACACAACTTTTAAATACAAAAAGCCAACGGATAAAGTCGTACATAAAAAACTCATTTGTCCAGCGCCGATTATTCCCACAAACATTGGAAATGCTTAAACCCATTAAAATTGTAATGCAATAGAACAGCAGCACTAAGAGATAACGATGAACTAAACCGAATGGAGAGATTATTACTATCTTGTCTTGAAGTTCTGGCAGCAAAACAGCAATTGTCAGCGGTGGTACCTAACGCCGTAATTACTGGCTCATCACATAAACGTATACAGCTCAAGTGATTGACTAAATCGCAACGTTACTAAGAGGGAAGCTGAAGTCAATCAAAAATGTTTTCCATTTCATAAATAGCTGCAATGAAAAACTTTGTACTTTCAATAAACGAATATCTACAATCAAAGAATATTCTACCAGTTCTGAAATTACCTTATTCGAGAAAACAGCAATCCCGACCAATCTTGTCCATATTTTGGCACCCTAATTATTATATTAGCAATCGTAATGAAATTGCTAGTTTAGTTCTATTCGCTTTCTTAAACAAAAAGTACGTAACTATGCGCACTTTCAACCAGGGGAGCACCCAGCAAATTTCAAAGTGGGGGGGTTCTAAAAACCAAAACCTCAATCCCGCACTTAGAAGCGGATCCAGAAAATTTTGGTAGGGGGGATGAAATTTTGAATTAGGTTGAACGTTAACTAAATACAAAGACGTTGGACTCAAAAAAGACGTAAAAAGCTCTTTGAAAAATGTTTTCACGTCAGCGGCATATTCAGAATTTTTTTCAGTGAGGGGGCACCAAATTTTCATATATTTTCAGCGTATTTTTTCCGGAAGAATTATTTCGAAGCATATTAAAGATACAAAAGCAGTGGGGGGTCCGGGGGCGTGCTCCCCCGGAAATTTTTTGAAAATTTACATACTGTAGTGGCCATTTTAGTATTTTTTGAACAATTTTTACGCAAATTTTGTTAAATTTTTTTTGCTCCCAAATCTGAGTGTTTCACCAAATATAATGCATTTTGTTCGTACATCTTCGATTATGCGTGCTTTGGGCGTAAGGCTTTTTGTTATTGAAAAGGTTCGAAATTATGGAAAAATTGTATTTATCAAAAACATATTTCAAAAAGGCTGGTGGGGGAATGCATCCCCCACACCCCCAGGGATCCGCCCCTGCCCGCACTGATAACAATGTCTCTTACTGCTACTCCAACCAGCCGGTTTGGCTTCAGTATGATGAGAGGCAAATTCTGTCACAGCTGATTTGAAATAACAGGTTAACAGCACGCAATGCACTTGCACAGTTTGGACACGTCACTTTAAAAATAAGGGTTCGGTTTCAAAAGGGGGGGTTTCGACCCCCGCCCCCCCCTCTGGGAGCGCCACTGCTTTCAACGATTTTTAGCGACAAAACACTGCTTTCAACGATTTTTAGCGACAAAACAAAATTTGACAAAGGCTACCAATTAACAAATAATAAATGTGTCAATACACTAGGGCAGTGATTCTCAACTTTGGTCCACAGCGAGTTTCGTTTAATTGTGCAGTAAAATACATATGAAAAATTTAATTAGGCAAATCTCAGTTTGCTCAATTGCTCATACAAGAAGACGAATTGTGAGTGTTCTAGAGGAAACATTAGAATCAGCTTCTTCAGGAATCGCTACCGGTTTGGCAATGAAAATTGAAGCTGCGTCAGTTAGCAGGCTTGAAGTTGTTATTAATGTTCGGATTCCGTCACTACATCTAGTTATTGCTAATTTCTATTTAGTGCCAATCGGCAACACTAAATACCAATCGATGAGTGATTTATTTGATTCTTCTGTGCTAATTAACCTAAGATAATATTTTATTGAAATCTACAGAGTGCCATACTAAGATTTTTTGGTAGCGCAGCGCGACAGACTCAAGGAAGAGCTTAGTATGTAGCCGAAAGCCCCACTGTGTTTGTGGTGTTGTTGTTTCTAAGAGCGTTGCCTAAATCCGTTTTGAAACCTGTGGTTGTGGCATACGCTCAAAACAATTCCAAGTTTCCACGATAAGTATTTCTCGGTTTTCACCCAGAGAACATTAGCCAACAAAAGCATTAAAATAATCGCTAACTTTGAGTGTTAATGGTTACCATAAAAGTTGCGTAGATAATTCTTTTCTCTTTCCTGGCCTAAATTCTGTTTCTTCATTGCACAATTTTTCTTTGTTTTTTGGAGAGTGGAGTTATTCCTTCACCGATTTTGAATCAAAAAAATTGTACGAATGTCAAGTACTGGCTTTCTAGGCGCTAAATTAACTCTGATGATTGTGTACAGCGAATTTAAACGAAATATCAGAAGCTTTTGCTGCCAAGCACGCAAAACTGAGTCATAATAATTATTAATACAGAACACGCTTTGGAGTTCACTGATCTGTGAAAAGTTGTTTTGGCTAAAGGCTTTCACAAGGTATCACCATACCAAAGAGGACCATCGGGAATATTTTAAAAAACACTGGTCCATGGGCCAAAAAAGGCTGAGAACCACTGCACTACGGTATTATCCACGCCTTAAAAAGAGATTGCGCTGAACTCGCCAGTTCATGTGGTACAAGAACAACACTGGAGCTTAAACGCAAAAGCAGAAAACGAAATAATGGTTCCGGAAATACATACGCTGCCAGTTATTTGGATTGAAAAACGCGCCAACAAGTCGCAAGCTTTTTCGCACACGAGTGTCTACTGCAAATTGCAATAGCATTGCTCGCACAAAAAGATAAGACTAAGTTTACTGTTGGTCTACCAAAATTTAAACTTGTTTGTAAATGTCAGTTTAGTCTTCCAAAATTTTTTGTGAATGAGCTAAGTCCCAATAATGCTCTACTCCGTGCTTGCGAAAAAATTCACAAGCCTCTTCGTCGGTCGGGCATTGCTTAAATGTCATGTCACCAAAATTATGATGGCCAGATTGACCTTCCCAAATGAGTTCACAAAGTTTTGCATTGCCATCTTCCAAAGCTTCTTGAGTTTTCTTTCCTTTCTTATCCTCATCCCATCTGATTCGAATCATCATTAACCTATTAAATTTTCGCTGAGCTTTCGGCCCACCTTCCACAACCACAACATTGATATCAGGATGCATGACAGTGCAACCTGTCATGTACAATTGTTTACTGTTCATTTCGATTTTGAATTTCTTGGATGGATCTCGTAATGATACTACTCTGTACATTGATATATGCACAACTTCAGAGGTATCTTCTTTTAACTTTCGAATTCGTTTATCCTTCTTTTGCTCAGTGGTCAATTTTCTGGCCGCATTAGCTTGCTCATGAGCTTTTTGTCGTTTGGCCATTTGCTGCCGAACATGCTTCTCAACTTTAGTCGGATCTTGCACTGCGTCGGTTCCAAGGACCCTCATCAAGTTGGATAACTTGACTTTAGGCTCAGGAGCTGGAACAAGGCCAAGTCGGACTTTTTCTTGTTCATCTTTAAGTGCTTCTCTGCGATTCATTCGACGAAGTTTCTTTCGTTCCTTCTTGGTCATATAAGTTCCCAAAACTGGTTCATCCAGCTTAGTTCCAACTGGAGCATCGATCTGCGTTGGATGCTCAATCAGATTTGTAACTACATCATTCACAATTAAATCTTCTTCACCATCTTCTGTTGCTCTATTTACAATGTAGTCATCCCACCATTCCATTTCAGGTATTGCATCAAGTAAGCCAGCTCCTCCAACTCTAGGAGTAATTAAAGCTAGTTTTGATGCCTGTTGAATGCCTGTTCTTTTAGCAGCCTGAGCAATTTCACCTTGAAGCTTCTGAAGTTGCGATTTAGTGCGAATTTTTTGAGCAATTTGAATAAATCTCCCTTTTTCATGAAACTTAAATGTGCGTCTAGGACGGGAAGCTGATTCTTGTTGAACTCTAGTATCATAATAGTTACTCGTTGCACTGGTCATTTCTGGAGTTGGTTTTTCTTGCAACTTTTGTCGAAACTCTTCTCGTTTTTTAGCTCGAATGTTGGCTTTCAGCGTCGGAACTCTGCTTGGCATTTGAAGTAGATGGCCAGAAGAATCAACAGTTCTCCCTAGATCGTCAAGAATAAGAGGAGTTGGAGCGGTTTGCTCTTTTTCTTCAGGCTTCACTATCGGAACATTGAATAACTTGGCATTCACTCCCACAGCCACTCCTGGAATAAGGCCAGGTTTAGCAGCTAGCCTGGCTTGAATGCGTTGTTGGAGCTCAGCTGCCTTCATTGCCTTATCAGCAGCATTAGATAAAAGCATTTGTGATTCACTGTTGTTTAGATTGTGCATAATAGCATTTGTCTCTGCTTCTTTGACTTTGGCTGAAAGAACCGACGGACTCATTACTTTGAGCTGCGTCTTCCGTTGTTCTATTTGTTGCCGCGCTTGATCCATCATCATTTTGATTTGCTGATGGGTCAAGGCAGGTGAAGCATCAGCATTATTGCTAGAGGGAGTAGAGTCTACAGACTCAACATCCCGACGAGACTTTTTAGCTTCTCCATTTGCTTCCCTTCTATCTTTTCGTTTTCTGGTTCTTTTAGCATCTTCAATGTTATTATACAATTCTTCAACAAATTTTGATGCAGAATTATCCATCAATGGTTTTAAATGTTCAATTGTTGAGTTTTTATCTAAGTTGTTTGACAAGCAATTAACAGCTGCTACCACAACAGCACTGTCAGAAAAGCCTAAAACTTTTGTGACAGCTTTGCTAATAACCGGTTTCAAATCTTCCGCTTCTTTTCTGGTTATTCCCATTGTAATATAAAAGCACACAATCAAGATTATCCAAGATGCTAAATTAGTATAAAAACTAAACACCTAAAAAATAAAAAAAATTGTTGAAAACTATTTTTTTCAGCATGGGTCTTGTTTCTAACTGCGAGCACCAACAGTATTTTCAATTCTGTTTGCCAGTTTGTTTGCTATAAACCATGAAGCATATTTAAACTTTTGCATTACTATACAGCAGCGTTTCCCAAACTATGGGTCGCGACCCACCTGAGGGTCGCAAAAAGAATCTTGGTGGGTCGTAAAAAGTTATAGAAATCTTGAAATAAACTATTACTTTTAAATTCAATACGTCTAAAACTACAAATTGAAATTGATGTCAAGCCCATTACTTAATTTAAAAGATTGAATTATTTAGTTTCCTTCGTCAATGTTTTGTTGATTGAATAATGTTAAGTGGGTCGCCGTAAGCTGTGGTAATAAATAGTGGGTCCCGACTCTGAGAAGTTTGGGAACCACTGCTATACAGTGTCAACTGGTATAATTTTGAGCAAATTTGTTAGAAAGTGTTCAAAATTTGTGTGTAGAATAAAATTGTTTTACGGATGAACTAAAATTTAAGAAAAATAAAACAATTTACACTTGGAACCAATTCATATACCCTTGAAAAACTATGGGCAAATTTTCATTTCAATTCATATAGGTCATGTTTTGTACGGCATTGACAATGTTACACCATGAAGGCACAATCGTAACTGCCTGCACTGTTGACTAAACCCTCATTTTTACCATTTATCTTTTAAAGTTTTGGCAAATTTGCTAAAACCGTGGAAATGTGGCAAATATAAATTGGCCTATGTAAAACAATATAAAGCCAGTGATGGGCACGATAAACCTTCTGTACTAAAGTGGTAACAATAATCGATAATTGCAAAAATGCTCTGGGCGATACTGATAATCGATAAATCTCAATTTCTTAAAGCGATATCAGTAATTGATAAATTATTGCCGATAAATTTTTCTGATAAATGTTGCGGTAAATTTTCAATGTGTTTGACGAAGTTTTTTTTTGTAAGTCAAATCACGAAAGTGTTTTTCTAGAGTTTTCAAGAAAAACAGTTCACAGACTGTCGTGGGATTAAACAAAACAAAGAGAGATTTTTTAAATTGCAACAAGACCTTATCGAAATCGTCTAATTTGCCATAGCACCAACTCCCTAACTTTGAACTCTGCGTGCATAAAGAATCGTTTATTGCGATAACAAAATATATGACAAAAGCGATATCGGTAATCGATAAATCCAAACTATTTTGAGCGATAACCACAATTGGTAATATATTATTGCGATAAACGCCTATCTCTGTATGAAGCATGCAAAAGATACCAGTACCGAATTTGATAAGTTGAACAGTCCCTGAAAGTAAACTGGTAAAGTTAATTTTCAAAGGCAATTTTAAAGTCAAAGAGTTTTAAGACATCTTCCACATATCTTAAAGTGAAAGAAAAGCATGCAAATGAAGTGATAATTAATTACAGACAACACACACTTTATACAACAGTTTCATCAGTAGCCAGGTACAAACTGATGACAATTTTCATCAGATAAAATGTTAGTAGATTAACAGAACACACACAGACAAATATTTTATCTTTAAATAGTGGATCTTTAAGTAATCTTTAAATAGTTTAAACGAAAATGTTACTTGACTGTTAGTATGTATGTAAGAGGTGCCTCTATTTATGAAAAAGTATGGCATAGTAAATGTGAATAGTACCAGTACTTCAAATGTGCTGAATCTCACATAAGCCATATGCCCCAGAGCTTCAAACAGCTCTTTCGTCCCAACCGTCCTAAGGCCCATTTGTCCCAGGGACTAAAACATGCTGAGACCTAGATCCCCTACTGGCCCAAATGTCCTGAGGCCCATTAATCCTAGAGCCCCAATTATGCATAGGATATGCCCCAGAGCCCTAAATTAACATCCTATTCCCAGGGCCTATTTATTGCTTCAACCGCCCAACACTGTTCCTTGTAAGTTTTTAACAAGTGCGAATTTGCCCAAATAAAGATTTTAAAAAAATTTTGCCCAAGGATTTAAAGGTTGCCAGTAACTTCGCCACAAGGTAACCTCGCCACAGAAACTTCGCCACACTTTGAGAAGGTGAAGGGAGATGTGGGGATAGTAGGAAAATGTGTTGGGGTGTGGGGGAAGGAAGGAGGGATGTGGGAAGAGGTATGAAAGGAGGTGTAGGAAAGTGTGATGGGGTGTGGGGGAGGTAAGGGGAGATGTAGGGAAAGGTGAGGGTAGGGAGATGTGGGGAATTAAAAGTGTGTTGGGGCCCCACACCTCAACACATTTTCCTACATCTTCCCCATTACCCTCCCCACATCCTTTCCCCACACGCCAACACATTTCCCCACTCACCCCATACATTTTCCCACACCCTCCCCACACTTCTCCAGTCCCCACACATCTTTCCTTACCTCCCCCCACACCCCAACACATTTCCCTACATCTCCCCCACACCCCCATATCTCTTCCCACAGCTCCCCTGACCTCCCCCTACACCCCAACACACTTCCTTATTCACCCCATGCACTCTCCCCACAGTGTCGAAGTTACCAAATAACTCCAAAAGCCCGATAAAATTTTTTACAGCAACCAAGAATTTAAAGTCTTGTTTCGGTGTAGGCAATGTAAATTTTCGATGTATGAAAATGTGGCGAAGTTACTGTGGCGAAGTTACCATGTGGCGAAGTTACCGGCAACCGATTTAACAACAGGGGTGAAATGACGTCACTGGCACAAATGTGCTACTAGCACGTCGTCACTCACACATTTCGACTCGCGCATAACCAATCACTCGCACATCACTGTACTCGCACTCGCACATTCCATGCTCACTCGCACATTATAGCCGGACCACTCGCACATTGACCAAACTAGCACTCGCTCATTCCGATGTTGTAAAAACTGGACCACTCGCATATTGACCAAAGTAGCACTCGCTCATTCCGATGTTGTAAAAACCAGATCACTCACACATTCCAGTGTTATAAAAATCGGACCACTCGCACATTGACCAAACTTGCACTCGACCGGACATCTGGGTGGTCTGGTTATAATATGCGAATGAGCATGGAATGTGTGAGTCCTAGTTGGGTCAATGTGCAAGTGGTCCGGTTTGTACAACACCGAAATGTGCGAGTGCTAGTTTGGCCGATGTGCGAGTGGTCCGATTTGTACAACACCGGAATGTGCGAGTGCTAGTTTGGTCAATGTACGAGTGTTAGTTTGGTCAATGTGCGAGTGGTCCGGTGTTTACATCACCGAAATGTGCGAGTGAACATGCAATGTGCGAGTGCTAGTTTAGTGTGCGAGTCCTAGTTTGGTCAATGTGCGAGTGGTCCGATTTTTACTACACCAAAATGTGCGAGTGCTACTTTGGTCAATGTGCGAGTGGTCCGGTCATAATGTGCGAGTATGGTGATGTGCGAATGATTGGTTATAATGTGCGAGTGAACACGGAATGAGCAAGTAGGTGATGTGCGAGTGATTGGTTATGTGCAGTGCAAATCGAAATGTGCTAGTGGTCAGGTGATAATGTGCGAGTGATCAAGGAATGTGCGAGTGATTAGTTATGCGCGAGTGGTCCGGTCACAATGTGTGAGTGCGATGATGTGAGAGTGGAAATGTGCGAGTGGTCCGGCCATAATGTGCGAGTGAACATGAAATGTGCAAGTGCGAGTACGGTGATGTACGAGAGGTCCGGTCATAATGTGCGAGTGTGGTGATGTGCGAGTCGAAATGTGTGAGTGGTCCAGCCATAATGTGCGAGTACGATGATGCGTGAGTGATTGGTTATGTGCGAGTCGAAATGTGCGAGTGGTTCGGTCATAATGTGCAAGTGAATATGAAATGTGCGAGTGCGATGATGTGAGAGTCAAAATGTGTGAGTGGTCCGGTCATAATGTGCGAGTGAATATGAAATGTGCGAGTGCGAGTACGGTGATGTGCGAGTGGTCCGGTCATAATGTGCGAGAGCGGTAATGTGCGAGTCGAAATGTGCAAGTGGTCTGGTCATAATGTGCGAGTGCGAGTAGGGTGATGTGTGAGCGATTGATTATGTGCGAGTGAACATGGAATGTGCGAGTTTGAGTTTAGTGATGTGCAAGCGACTGGTTAAATGTGCGAGTGGTCCGGTCATAATGTGCAAGTGCAGTGATGTGCGAATCGAAATGTGCGAGTGGTCCGGTCATAATGTGCGAGTGAATATGAAATGTGCGAGTGCGAGTACAGTGATGTGCAAGTGATTGGTTATGTGCGAGTCGAAATGTGCGAGTGCGAGTGACGATGTGCTAGTAGCACATTTGTGCTAGTGACGTCATTTCACCTCGTCTCCGATAAAGAGGTAAAAGAAAGTTTGACGCAATTTTTACCTCAAAGTAGAGTTCCGCCCGCCTGTTTTTGTGGGTTAGAAAAGCCCACAAAAACCAAAAAATTAACTCACAAAAAATGATGACTCAGCAAGAACCACAGGCCTAAACTGCAAAGCCCACTAACATTGGACATGTGGACACGGTAGACTGGAAGAGTCTTGTCTAAGAGAAAGCCATTCGCATCTAGAACAACTAGTCCAGGTAAGGCAACAAAAGACATTGATGGCTTACAGGGCTTACTCTTTGATACTCGACATGTTATCGATAGGTACCGTATGCATATATAGTCTACAGGTCTACACAGAATAGGGCCTATTACGAATTTTGGAACTTACCGTACCAGTAAAAGGTTTGAGCAACTTTAGTACTACTGAGCCAAATAGGAGCTCTTCATTTTTCATGCCAGCATTTTAACTATGCTCTTTTTTGTCGTAAGAGTTGTCGGTGTACTGCATTGGTACCGGTAACTGTTAAAAACTTCAGTGGACTTTCAATGGACAGCTGATAGTAACCTAATCGATTATAGTTGATGTAACGGTTCTTATTAACATTGTTACCGGTACGCTATAATGTCACTATTGCAACTAGTCTATCCATGGCGACAGCTGACCCAGCACTTTCCCCAATAATCACTGATCATTGGAAACCATTACACAAAAAAGTTTGTACCAACTTTTTGCCATAAACTTGAACTACTATGATACACCACTCATACATTCAATTAAGCCTTACATGTGGTACTGACCACACCTGCTTCCACAAGCCTATACTAGTACTGCTGTCTCACAAAACGTTTTTTTAACATATTCTTCACGAAAGTTGCCAATTAGTTTTTACATTTCTAAAGTCTTTTAGTTGTTGTTCCCTGCGGTCCATGGTTGATCGCGATTGACTGATGAAAAATATAATTTAATCATAAACAAATGGAAAATCAGCTATGAACTTATTTATTTCGGCTATGTATGTATAAACTTTTTTTTTAATTTTTAAGATAGAAATTTCTGGCACCGCACTCATTATAAATCATTCCCGCACAAATGTTTGTGCTCTTCTGATGATTGCTTGAGAATTTTAAGATAAGTTTACGTAAAATACGATACGTTTCTTTGTACGTAGTATTTCGTAGGCTGCGAAACAATTACAAGCTATGATTTGGGCTTGCTTGAACTTTCAGAAACAGTTGTAATGTGATCCATAAATTCTTGACAAAAAAGCCAGGGATACCTAGAAGCCAAAGTGGTTTCAAAGTTTAGACTCTGCAGAAAATGTCTTCCTCCACAAGCATAGCCAGGGGGCACTTGACTTATGAAGCCTTTTTTGCAGATCGATCTCCGACAGCGAAGAGGAACAAGCCCTTCATTGTTCCTCCCCCTAAATTTTTGGCTGGCTATAGCCCTGTCTCGTTCAACTTAAAGCATCAAAAAGTGCATGAAGGTGAAAATCAAATTGCACTCAACTAACTTTTTGCGAAAGAAAACAAGAACCTATAAGCCTATTGAAAAATAGGTTGACAGCAGTTCTTTTGATTCCTTCCATTGTGGGTAGATTACAATTAACTAAACATAGATGGTAACACCGGAACAGTGGAAATAATCATGTACCGGGTAGGCAGTGCATTGAGGGATGATTTAAAAATTGACCATTTTTGGATATTGGGGGGGATGATTTAGCAAAATTGATCATTTTTCGATATTGGGGGGATGAAATTGGCTTGTATGGGGAATTTTCCACTTCCATGAAATATATTTGGGGAGATGTTGCCCGATTATTGGGGGGATACATCCCCCATACCCCTGGATTTGCACCCATGTTGATTGAATATCCGAAAAACATTGGCAAGTCACGTGACAAATCTTATCCTACAGACCACAAAACTTCGTCTATTCTAGCGCACTGGAGGAGAGGCCTTGGTAACATTACCTGAGAAATACGTTGTTTTGCCTGAGAAATACGTTGCAGGGCTGGTAACGTTATCAGAGAAATAGGTTGTTTTGCCTGAGAGTAGGTTGCAGGGCTAGTAACGTTACCTAAGGAATACGTTATTTCGTCCGAGAAATACGTTGCAGGTCTCGTTTGTCAAAATAATGACTAACTAAGGGACGCCCTATTTTGGGGAATGACAATGACTGATGCAAATGATATGTATCACCCTCTAGTGGCCGAATATATCAAATTATTGTTTTTGGTGAGGAATGAAAAACATGCAAATGTTTGTGAATCCATGTAGGCTCTATGATTTTATGTGGGGTACGACTATGCATAGGGGCACACGCACTACAATTCTAGCACCCCCTAGCGACAGAAACCATTACTGTTTTGACTTGGATTAGGAATGTAAAATAAATGGGCACTGGGGCAAATGGGCACTTGAGAAAAATGGGCATCAGGAAAAATGAGCGCAATTATAAGGGCAACTGGTTACCACGGCAAATGGGTATTTGGGGCACTTAATTGGGCAAACGAGAACTTTTGAGATCAATGGACATAGGGGCAAGTAGACATTGGGGGCAAATGAGCACTTGGGGAAAATGGGCACCAGAAAAAATGAGCATAAGGGCAAACAGGTATTTGTGGCAAATGAGCACTTGGAGTATAATGAGCACCTTGGGACCGATGGACATTGGGGCTAGTGAGCATTGGGGTAAAATGGACATTTGAGGCAAATGCACACCAGGAAAAATGAACACCAGAGCAAGTCGGCAATTGGAGCAAATGGGCACTTTGGAGCGAATGGGCATTTTGGGACCAACGGACATTGGGGCAAGTGGGCATTGGGGAAATGGGCACCAGGAAAAACGAGCTCCAGAGCAAATGGGTATTGGGCATTCGGTTCGAAGCAAGACAATTTGACGCGAACAAACTTTACGCGGCCGACTTGATGCAAAGACAAATTGACGCGAGAACGATTTGGCGCAAAACTTGAGTAATGGGGTCGGCGGTTGAAATCGGGGGGGGGGGGAGGGGGGGTTGGTGTTGAGGGGTTGGGGGTCGGAGGGGTTAGGAACAATTAAAGGGTTTGGGGTCGCGGGGGGTTAGGGTCGGGGAGGTTGGGGTCGGGAGGTTGCGGGAGTTGGGGTTGCGGGTTAGATTTGGAGGGGTTGGGGACAGGGGAGTTGAGGTCGGGGGGTTAGGGTCGGAGAGTTAGGGTCGAGGGGGTTGGAGTCGGGGGGGTGGAGTCGGGGGAGTTGGGGTTGAGAAAGTTGTCGTCCTCGTGTCAAATCGTCCTCGCGTCAAATTGTCTTCGCGTCAAATCGTCATGTACCCTTGGGCTATTGGGGCAAATGAGCACTTTGGGCATATGGGTGTATGGGACAAATGGGCAAGTGGGGACTGGGACAAATGGGCATTTGGGAAAACAGGCATTTGGGGGCAAATGGGCTCTGTGGGATCGATGAGCTTTGAGCAAGTGGGCATTGGGGGCAAATGGGCACTTGGGGAAAATGAGAACCAAGAAAAATTAGCTCCAGGGCAAACGAGTATTTGTGGCAAATGAGCACTTTGGACCAAATAGGCACTTTGGGAACGATGAGCATTGGGACAGGTGGGGCATTGGGAGAAAATGGGCAATTGGGGCTAATGGGCATTTGAGACCGATGGACATTGGGGCAAGTGGGCCTTGGGGGCAAATGGGCATCAGAAAAAATGAGCACCAGAGCAAATGGGCATTGGGCAATGGGGGCAAATGAGCAGTTTGGGCAAATGGGTGTTTAGATCAAATGGTAGACCTATTTGGGACAAATGGTATTTGAGCATGAGAGGACTGGAACAAATGGGCATTTGCGGAAATGGGCATTTTGGGGCAAATGGGCACTTTGGGATCGATGAGCTTTGGGGCAAGGGGGTATTGTTGGCAAATGAGCAATTTGGGGCAAATAGGTATTTGGGTTATGGGGGCATTGGGGGACTAGGACAAATAGACATTTGGGAAAACGAGCACTTTGGACCGATGGGCGTTGGGGCAAGAGGGGACAAATGGGCACAAAAAATGACATAAACAAGTGGGCACTTGGGGGGTATGAGCACCAGAAAAAAATTAGGGCAAATGGGCACTTTGCGATTGATGTGTATGGCTATCGGGGGCTAATGAGCACTTGGAGAAAAGGAGCACCAGAGCAAATGAACACCGGGGCAAATGAGCATTGTGGGCAAATTGGCACTTAGGGGTAAATGGAACCTGGAAGAGATGGGGACCGAGAAAATTTGTTCTGAGTGCTCATTTGCCCCAATGTCCATAAGTTCTATTATCCCTATCAGTTCTTAAGCTTATTATTTGTATTAGCTTTGTTGCAATATTTCTATTAATTTTAATCCCTATCAGTGTTATTAGGCCTAATATTTGGACCGCAGTCGGCCAGTTAGGTAGCCATGTTGTAGGCTAGACCTTACCGTGCCAACAAAGTTTTCTACAAATTCCGTGAAACTCACAAATTATAAGGACTTTGGTTCTCTACAATATGGTTGAACAATTCTCCTTCATCTTTTTTACCTTGTCACGCTTCAATGATGAGTTACGGAAGTAACAATCCCACTATATTTCAGTGCAGCAACCATAGGTGTAATTGTACCGGTACTGTAATGCAGCGATTCTCAAAGTGGGTGATATCGCTTCCTTGGGGGCGAAAGAGAGACACCAGGGGGCGAAAAGCGAAATAGGGGCGAAAGTGGCGAAAGGGGGCGATAACTCATGAAACATGTAAGACCATTTTTTGGTCTTCCCTTGATTTTGTGCAGAAAAATGAACGCCTGCGACCGTGAAGACCTTTTTTGGTCTTCCCACGCTTTCCCACACCCCCCTCACAACACTTTTCCATACTCCCGCACCTCTCTTCACACATACTCACATCTTCTCCACCCTTCTCCTCACCTCCCCCAGACCTTCCCACACTCCCCACACATCTCCTATCCCTCCCCCACTCTTCCCCACACCTTCCCCGCACCTTGCCACACTCCCCACACAGCATCTACCCTCTCTTCCCCTTTCACCACACTTCCCTCACCCCTGCACATCTCCCCCCACCTCTTTCCGCACCACACTTCACACTTCCCCTCACTTCTGTACATCTACCCTCACCTTTTCATCATTTCCTCCACACCTCCCTACACCCCCCATACTTCTTCCCACATCTTCCCTTACCTTTCCCCACCGCCCACATCTCTCCCCACATTTCCCTCACCTCTCACCTCTCCCCACATCTCCCTCACCTCCTTCCACACTTCTCCACACCCCCCAAACCCCCCTTTACATCTTCCCCTACACTTCTACACACATCCCCCACTCCTCTCTTCACCAACCCCACATCTCAACACACTTCTCTACGCCTCTCCTCACCTCCCCCACACACCTCCACTCACACTTTCTCTCACCTGCCCCCACACCCCAACACACATTCCCACACCTTTCCCAGTCCCCCAGGCCTACACCTCAACACATTTCCCCACACCTCTCGCCACCATTTGCTTATTTGTCCTTGCTCCAAACTGCCCATTTTCTCAAATATTCATTTGTCCCAAAGCGCCCCTTTGCCTCAAAGCGCTCTTTACCCGAAATGTCCATTTGTCCCAGTTCCCACATGCTTTCAATGTCCATTTTTCCCATATACCCATTGGTCCTAAAGGGCTTATTTGCTCCAATTGAAATGCCTATTTGTCCCAATCTTCACATGCCCTCAATGCCCAATTGTACCATATACCTATTTGCCCCCAATGCCCATTTGCTCTAATTACCCATTTGTCCTGCTGCTTATTTTTCCTGGCCCCCATTTGCCCCAAAGTGCCCATTATGCCCCAAATGCCTACTTGCCCCCATGCTCATTGGCCCCAAAAAGCCCCTTTACCCCAAAATGCCCATTCATCCAAATGTCAAGTTGTCTCAGTCCCCTCATACCTTCAATGCCCATTTGTCCCATATACCCATTTTCGCCAAAGTGCCCATTTGCCCCAAATGCCCATTTGCTCTGGTGCTCATTTCCCCCCAAGTGCTCATTTGCCCTACATGCCGACTTGCTCCAAAGCTCATTGCGGTCCCAAAATGCCCATTTGCGCCACAGTGCCCATTTGCCTTGGTGTTCATCACTTATCCTGGTGTCCATTTACCCCAAGTGCTCAGCATTTGCCCCCAATGCTCATCGGTCCCAAATGCCCTTTTGCCCCAAAGTGCCCATTTCCCCAAATGTCCATTTGTCCTTAGTCCCCACATGCCCCCAACGCCCATTTGTCCCAAATACCCATTTGCCCCAAAATGCCCATTTGCTCTCATTGCCTATTTGCCCGGGGCGGGTGCTCATATATTTCCTGGTGCCCATTTACCCCAAGTGCCCATTCGCCCCCAATGCCCATCTGCCCCAAAGCTCATCGTTCCTAAAGTGCCCATTTCCCCAAACATCCATTTGCCCAGTTCCCACATGCCCATTTGTCCCAAACACCCATTTACCCCAATTGCCCAAATGCCCATTTGCTCTGGAGCTCGTTTTTCCTGGTGCCCATTTTTCCCAATGCCCACTAGCCCCAATGTCCATTGGTCCCAAAATGCCCACTTGCCCCAATGTCCATTGGTCCCAAAATGCCCATTTGCTTTAATTGCATATATTTGCCCCAATTGCCGACTTGCCCTGGTGCTCATTTTTCCTGGTGTCCATTTGCCCCAAATGCCTATTTTACCCCAATGCTCACTAGCCCCAATGTCCATTATTGGTCCCAAGGTGCCCATTTGGCCTATGCTCCAGCTAGAGTGCTCATTTGCTGCAAATACCTGTTTGCCCTGGTGCCCATTTGCCCCCAATGTCTACTTTCCCCAATGTCCATTGATCTCAAAAGTTCTCGTTTGCCCAATTAATTAAGTGCCCCAAATACCCATTTGCCCCGGTAACCAGTTGCCCTTATAATTGCGCTCATTTTTCCTGGTGCCCATTTTTCTCAAGTGCCCATTTGCCCCAGTGCCCATTTATTTTACATTCCTAATCCAAGTCAAAACAGTAATGGTTTCTGTCGCTAGGGGGTGCTAGAATTGTAGTGCGTGTGCCCCTATGCATAGTCGTACCCCACATAAAATCATAGAGCCTACATGGATTCACAAACATTTGCATGTTTTTCATTCCTCACCAAAAACAATAATTTGATATATTCGGCCAGTGTTGCCAATTGGTACTTTAGAGTACCAAATTTCGAAAATTTGGTACGATTTTTGATGCTTTGGTTCTGAAAAAAATAATTTGGTACTCTGCAAAGATTCGGTACTATTTGGTACGGCATTTGATTTTGTGAAATTTGTCAAACTCCTGCGCAATTTGCGCTGAACTTGTTGGCAATGACTATACCTAAATGTTGAAAAAATCATGTATTAACGGACATTGAACGGAGTAGCATGTTAACTCCTTGACGTGAAGTCACTTGCGAAATTATGATATGCCAAGTCAACTCTGAGAGGGTGTTTCTGGGATGCTATTACAGGATTTTATGTGTTAGCGAGTAATTTCTCTCGCTGATTCTCCTCGCTGGAGAAGTTCTCCGAGCTGCAGCCGAGATAACGAGCTCGTAAAGTTGAGATCACTGGTTGCGCTTGCAGAAAGAGCTGCTACTCGGTAAAGCCGAGTGTCTCGCTAACTGCATGGTAATTTCGTATGTACAGTGCAGAGTGTAATGCTGTATGTATGGTATATGCTTGTTGTGAGGTGCTGGACCAGCAGCTGCTGTTTACCCTTTGGTGTTTAATGTAGAACTGAAACTGCACTACTACAGTACTAGGCTATATAGTAAAAATTACCGTAGTTGGTTGCAGACCAAAAAGTAGTGTGTGTAGTAATCTGGAAATGGTATCTACCAATATGGAAATAGTAGTGACTGTGTCTGGGTGTAGTAAGGATGCATGGTACTAGTGTGCAAAAAAATTCAGCTGCTTGAACAGTAAATGTCATTAAGTATTTAAAATCTAAAAAAACATTTAAATATTGCTTCGGCTTATGCTAGTCACGATTTTATTTTTAGTTTAGGCACCGCTCAGCAAACTGCTGGAGACATACCGTAGGCACCAGTGAGGGAACTACACACCGAGCAATTAGCTGGAAGAAGATTGCAAAAATTTTAATCCTAGCTACGAAATTTAAAGTTTAGACTTTACCCATAAACATAGCTGCAATGTTGGTGGTAGGCCTAGTCAGAAAAGTATTTAGGGGGTGCTATTGTGCCATGCCCCCCTCCCTTTTTCACTTTGCCTTTTAGTTAAGAATAACAAAATTAAAGAAAACGATTAGGTGACTGAAATGTGACAGGTTCTTTTGATGGTTTCTTTCGGTGTTACT
This sequence comes from Trididemnum miniatum, assembly GCA_964006365.1. Taxonomy (NCBI): domain Eukaryota; kingdom Metazoa; phylum Chordata; class Ascidiacea; order Aplousobranchia; family Didemnidae; genus Trididemnum; species Trididemnum miniatum. The sequence goes on along the minus strand of OZ023247.1, from coordinate 7,385,835 downwards.
AAATAGTACATGTCCGCGATGTCAACGATGTCCGCGATGTCAACGATGTCCGCGATGTCCGCGATGTCTGCGATGTCCGCGATGTCTGCGATGTCAACGATGTCCGCGATGTCAACGATGTCCGCGATGTCAACGATGTCTGCGATGTCAACGATGTCCGCGATGTCCCAAATTGCGATGTCCGCGATGTCCCAAATTGCGATGTCCGCGATGTGACGATGTCCCAAATAGCGATGTCCAATCTGGTAGAGAACGCAGAGCTCACTAATTTACAGGTAGGCTATTTATTTAGAGCACTGAAGCACTGCAGTGAATGTAAAGCAAAGCAAGAAAAAAGAATTTACGGTGGTTTACAATAAGGTTGACCCTAGTTAAGATTCAGAGAGGTTGGATTAGGCCAGTACCCAGGTATCAGAGTACATAGTGCATAGGCCTGGACGATTTGGCTGAATGGACTGAAGTCAATAGACAGATTACATTCAAGTAAAAGGGAAGTTATCAAGTAATATTAAATGACAAAAATTGAATACAATCTTCTTTTTACAAAGTTCAATATTGACAAATCTTAAACTCAGTTACTGAATTAAGCGACCTTTATCATAAATAATGCTGAGTATGTATATGACAAATCCAAAATATTATTTAAATGTTTAAAGGTTTCTTAGTTAGATTGTCAGTATTGAAGACCAGGAAGTAATGGCACTTATCTCTTTGTATTTTTGTAAACAGTATCTAAAAAAAAGAAAATTGCGTTTAATTTTTCTCGTTTAGTATTACACAGGTACTGGGTACATTATATCAATTTTATCTTTTTAAAATTTTATCAAACTCTTCATCGAGCTGTGTCTGAGGCTTTTTTTTTTAATTTTACCCACTAAAGGTTTATTGCAGATAATTTGATTAGTGTAAAACTCAAAGTGGTAAGTGATACATATCATTACCGGTACATTTTTCAGATGTCCTGGATGTGGTTTTCTAAGAATCAGAATTTGATCATTGTATTGCAATAGCCCAGCTGTACTGTAACTGTTAATGTTTTTTTAGCTTTGATTGGATATGTGTTGATATCATCAAAATAGCAAAGTACTTGTGGTACCGGTATGGTTTTTTTTCATTTTATGTTTACATGTATGCCACATTAATTACCCTGCAATAGTTTACTGTTTTGTGACAGTGTGATCGCCCTATAACAGTATAATGCAGTATCAGATTGCAGAAGCATGTAAAACAGTTGTAAAACATTTATTATCACAGGATCACATCCTTAAACTCAAATACGTTACATTGGGGATTTATTTGTAAGCTTTTTCCTTAATCGCTGTACCAGTGTACCGGTACCCCATTTTATGACAAAATAATCTCTATAAAGAAGTTTAGCAGTTTAGCAAGCAAACAAACGAATACCTGAATACCGGTTCTTGCTTGTGTATTACAACCCCTTACTTGCCAAAGTAGGTATTGTTGTGGTTAGAAAATGGTTTGTTGTTACACATAGTTGAAGTTGCAAATTATAATAGCTAATAAGTTCAGTTGTAGGCAATTGACAGATTAAGCAATTTTAATGTATCAAATTGTGGTTGCAATCCTTGAAAGAATTATGTTTTGGTTGCAGGTTAAAACTTAAAAAGTGTAATAGCAAGATTACAATGTGAAAATTTAAAGCATGTTTCCACAGTTGCAAATTCAGAAATTAGTGACAATTTGCCCTCGTTGGCACTGGCAACTACTGACTTCTTTGGCTGTTAACGCAGTATATAATTACAAGTTGTAGAAAGAAGTGAATGCATCAAAACAAGCTAAAACAACACAATGTGCTTATGAAGCAATATCAAACACAAAAAACATTGTTGTAAAAAGATAATATACGTTCTTTTTAGTCTTATGCTTCACAAAAATTAGGAACGAAGTAATAAAACAGTTAACACTTAACATATTCAGACATTGGACTGGTGAATGCAAAAAGGCAGCTTGGATACAGTTTAGCTTTAGGTCATAGCAACATCATTAATCAGTATATATACTTTTTTGCACAATTTGAAACATTAGCACAACAAATGCTGTGATATATAGCAACTACTGACTGACTTTGTTGGCTGGAAATTGACAATTATTAGTTTTAGAAAGAAGTGAATATATCAAAGCAAGCTAAAACAATGCAATGCGCCTATGAAGCAATATCGAGCACAAAAAACATTGTTGTAAAAAGATAATATATACACGTTCTTTTTAGTCTTATGCTTCACAAAAATTAGGAACGAAAAAAAAAAAGCTTTAATAAGGTTTTGCATTAGGTCATAACAACATCATTAATCAGTATGCTAGTCCAGCAACTCTCAACTGGAAGCAATTAGGATATGAGCCATCGGTTTTCCAGCACAATATTGTTTAACAATAATTAGGAAGCACTTAAAATCCATCAGACTGATGTAGCCATTGCAAATGATGCGCTGAAAGAAAATGGTATTGTGGAGGAGGGGACCATTGGTTTTTAGAGTCTCTAGAAGGGGGCCAAAAACTAACCTTAATTAGTTGACAACTACTGGCGTATGTGCTTGAAAAAATTATTATGTAGTAAACAGTGAGCATTTCTGTACAAAATACACATTGCATAATATAAATCACATGAAAGTTTTTCTAGTAGCACACAACACATACTGTGCAAATCCACTTGGTTTTGATAGCTAATATCATCCCACATACCAATAGGCTATATTAAACGAAAATTGAAGGGTAGCATTATTTTTTCATTGAAGGTTTTAAAAAGTACATCAAATTCAAAACTGGCGTTTAAGATCTTAAATGAGCGATCACACTAGCTGAGACGCTGATACCTACAAGCCATTGTACAGGTTTATCTCGTTATGACATCACATCGGCAAAGTCATTTGAGTCGTGATAATATCCTAATAAGGTAAGCATGCACAATGTATCAAAGGTCTCAGCGTCTCAGTCAGTGTGATTCAGTTTTCACCAACATTCTTATGGACAATAACAATGAATACAAAACTTCCAATTTTGAATACGAATACAACCAGGATGAAATGTGATTCACAATTCAATATGGCAACAAGAATGTATACTTGATACAATAGCAGGAGCAACGAAGTGTTAAGTGGTGCTAGATTGCTTATATGTAATCAAAAGAGCAGCTGAGAAAGAAATTTAGGATCCCTGGTTAGGGTGAAAATACTGTTCAACTTGTTTTTTGTGCTGTGTTTTCATTACAAATTTTTATTCAAGAAATTGATGTGTTTAACCTGCATTAGAGGGTGCTCTGTTTGCTGCAGATCGACGTCTTTGTCCAATTTTCTTTCCAGCAGATTTAGCAGGTCTTCGAGTAATCAAATTGGAGTTGGTACTAATGCTTTGATAGTTGGTCAATCTTGATGTGACTGGCTTGAATGTCATGAAGTTTTCAATGTGTTTTGCCTGCTCAGAACCGGTTTTTGCATTAAATTCGTCGAAACTGCTGACAAACTGTTTGTAGGCAGGACTTAGTTCATATGGACCAATAGATGCTACAGCTTTGTTCACATCAACGTACATAGACGTTACCAATTCAAAAATAATCGTGATAAGATCTGGCAGTTTTTTTAGTTTCCACTCTGTTTTGCATTTCAGAACATGATTCATGGACTCGCTATTGTTATTGGTCCATTCCGTACCGACCAAGGAAGAAACTTTCCAAACCTTATCTTTTAACAATGGAAAGAATCGACTATTCAAATAACTTGCTAATCCTGAAAATTCAATATCGCATTCCTTTACAATTTTTCGGCACAAAAGGTCAAAAGAAACTTCGTCAGTGGCATCAAGAACGGAAAAAATTTTTTCGCTGAGTAATTTTCTAGCTTTTTTTTCCAGGCCAACTTTGTTGATTAGATACTGTGTCAAATTTGTCTTTAAATGAGAAGTGCACAGTGCGTGCTTGGTGGAAGGGAAAGCCGATAAAGCTGCTTTGTGGAGAGCTTGTTCGTCGTCGGTTCCGAAAATCAATTTTTTGTGATCACCCAATACTGCACGCAAATGAATGAAAAAAAAGGAAAAAGTTTCATAATTAGAATTACAATGCAACAAAATTGGGCCTAAAAAAAGAGGGTGCTCACCAGTGCTGGATTTGACCACACTGAGGTTTTTGAATACCATAACTGTAGCATATACCTTTCCCAAGTTAAAAGTTTTATCGATTCCCAAAACGGTAGATCCGGAACAACAGAATCTTTTGATATCTAATATTTGTTGTGCAACATACAAAATTATTGAAGTGGGACAATTTTTACCATGGTTTACTCTCTGAACGAATTCGTGCGTTTGTGCCATATTAATAACTTGTAATATTTCGTCTCCATAAGTTTTGCCATATGTAAGTCTCTGCTTGGTGTGTAAGTCATTGAGTTTTTTTTTGGCTTGGTTGCTTTTGGCGTTGTATATTAATCTAAGATCACGTGGCTTGTCAAGTAAATTATTGTTATCGGTTTGCAGTGCATCATATAATTTTCTTCCTGTTGCAAATAAAACTTTGTCTTTGACAGATTCCATGGTCTTTTCGCTTGTGCGGATGTAAACATTTCTATTGTGTTTCGAATTACCATGAGGGGAGTGATGAGGGAACTTTCCAGTATATTCAACAAATGCACGTTTTTCAAATTCACTGGAAAAAGATTTTATCCAGGTAATTTTTCTCCGGTACTGAGTGTCGACTTTCAATTTTGAATAATATTTGCTCACAACTACAATCTTCTTTGCATCTGGTTGAGGATCAAGAGGTAAGTAACATTTTTCACGTGTTTTTCTTTTGCAGTACAAACCATCAATAAGATGAATTTCTTTGTAAACTTCTTTGTCTGTTTCAAGGTATACAGTTGATGACGTTGTGTTGCATGTCCACGCACCACAATCATCGTAAAAGCGTTTGCAAATTTTTTGTTTACCCCTTTCGTAATTGTTGCTGTTATCAACTACATAGTATACATTTTCTTTCTTTCCTTTGGGTATTGTGTCTAGAATGCTTTTGCCACTTTTAAGCAAAAGAACAATCACCTGATTGGTGGTTAGAAATTCGCCAAACGGCAAAGAGTTTTGTTTTAAATCATGTTTCATGTAAGTCTCGTCATCATATGGTTCGCTTGTCATAGAGTCATTCGGAGGGTATTCATCATTTTGGGGGTTGTTGCTTGATTTTTTTGGTTTTATAAAGTTTAACAATTCATCTTGTTTTATGTCAATGTCATCAACAAAATCACTGCTTCTTGAAAGAGATGTTTTCGATTTCTTTGCTTCTTTTAACAACTTATCTAGTTGGATTTCAATGTCATCAACAAAATCACTGCTATTTGAAAAAGATGTTAAAGCGGTTGCGATTTCTTTCGATTCTTGCGCAAGTGACGGAATCTTTGTAGGCCGGTTTAGTTTAGGAATTTGATCATCTATATAGGAAAAAATTGCGTTTTCGGGTTTCTTTGCTTCCACTACTGTCTGGTAATGAAGTTTTGCTTTTTTTATGCTCGTGGTAAATTCAATTACATCACTTTCATCCAAATCTGATGTTAGAATAGCTTCATCTGCAAACACGTTTTCCTGAAAGGATCGTTTACTAGCAATGAGTTCTGATTCTCGTTTTGGTTTTCTTTTTCTCAATGGTAATTTTTTATCGTTCTCCATTTTCATTTTTTCGGGGAAAATGTTTTCTATTTCGTCTTCTTCCATGTGCATTTGAGCGTATTTGGGTTCTTTTTTCTTGATGTTACTAATGTCCGTTCTTTTGTATTTCTCAGGAGTGGAAGTGACCTTATTGTGGTAGGATGTCGTGGGGAAGCTGAAACTACATTGGTCCCCATCATCTATAATGACTTGTTGGTTGTTTCCCCTGATTGGTGATAAAGTGCTCTTAAAGTAGCCTGCAGTACTCTCTGAGGAGTCCGACTCTGAAATGGTGTAGCAGATGTCGTCTTGGTTTCGATTATCAACTGATTCATTATTCACAAGAGGTACGAAGTGATTGGGGGTCCAACATTTTTGGGAGGTAGGACCCATCCTCGTCCACATAATGTAAATAGGGTCGTCATTGGAGAAACTTCTCGCCGATATTGAGCAGCTTAAAATTTCTTTTGTCATATCGTCTGGGCCATTGCACGCTGGATAAACTGATATGATTCTTCTTTCAATCACCTGGGATAGTGCAAGGATTGTCCAGGCAGATGAAAACCCTCCGTTTTTGAAACAATCCCTGCAGCTGTCCCAGTAGTCGGGACTAACCAATTCAAAACCCCGTGCCAGTGAATGGTTGATATAGATGGACTGGTTGTTCACCATCTCAATACCGCATAGTACTTTAAGTGTTGTTGCCAGGCTTTCATCTCCGCAGAGAGCAATGGAAGTGGCGTTGAAGAGGCAGCTACCATCACCAGTAGTTTCGACTGCAGCTTTGTGTGTTATATTTGAATATTTCTTTAATATAGAATCGGAATACTGGTGAGTTCTTAATCGTTTACTGATCTGTTTTCGTGGTTCGCTCGTTTTAAAATTTCCAATTAATTTCTTCTCTCTGATGGCAATTTGTTTCAACACCTTCTCTTCCATGTTTGCAGCCTGTAACAACATTAATTTCTGTTATTATCGGTATTAGGAACGCATATCACAAATTTTATGAATAACGTATATCCCTTTTTCACCTCTAATCCTTCAATTTCTCTGATTTTGTTCACAACAGTCGCATTTTGGTGTTGTTTTGTTTGGAAATAACCGAAAACTTCTTTTCATATTTGATTACATAACTGAAAGTTCATTTTTTGGAAAATTCGAACCGTTTTCATAATGCGCCTACTTGGTGTACAATTATGCTCACGTGGGCTACTCCTATATAGAATATGAGCCTATATAAAAATTATAACCCGAAATGCCAGCAGCTTTTAAATTTAATCAGAAAATTTGTGTTGACATTTTAAAGTTTATTCCACCGCTATGATCTTAAATGTTTTTTTGCAGTTCCTCCCTAGTGATAAGAACTGACTGCACGACAATCACTGCCATAAAGCGATAAGCGTTTTACTGTTAAAACGTAAAACGTTTCCATTAAGCAGGTAAAATTTGTCCTATAGTCTAAATAAGTGCACTACAATATTTGCCCAATTCTTCAAGAACGAAGACGAATTTAAAGAAATTGTATGATAAGCTTCCTCTCGTTGTGACAAGTGTAAGCTCGATGACACTCAAGCAGGTTCCCCGCTGTGTGAAGAACAAGCCGGCAAGTTTACTTGTTGTGCCGTTGAGAAAAGCACTTAGCGGGATTCCCCCACATTGGCGTGTTAGACAGATGGCCGGCAACTCCTAAGCGAGCTCGTTATAGCGCTTTGATCGCTTTCTCGTGATGGGCAAGATAAATAATTTGATATGCAACTCTTGTTCTGTATGCAACGGTAAATTGTTCATAATACAAATTTTACAGCATTTGGTATAGACTAATTAAAAGCCAATGGCTTAACGGAATGGATTTCTAATTATACGTTCGTAATTGCTTTTCAATGCGCGTTTCTCAATGAATAACTGTAGTGTGATAATTTGAAAACAAGCATCACAGCACGAGCTGCTAGTGCTCAGCATTGGCGGCAATTACAGATGTTACAGTTTCAGCATTACAGCTCTTGCATTTACCAAAGCAATTCGATTACAAGCTCATTTATTTTTGAACTAATATCTTATTTATGCGCAGGGTTACCATCTGCCTACACCAAGTAATAAACACGCTGCTTTGCGATGAAATTATGATGACGTAAATAGACATGCGATGACGTGATGACAAAGTGCGATGACAATTTTGTTTTAGAAGAATCTTATTTCTGTCACTTGGTATGAATCTCGGCTAGCGATTAACACATTGAAAAAACTTTAAAATAACGGTTCTCAAGTTAACAGAAATTGAGTATTTTTATACGCGTAATATGTATACAAATTGACTGATGTCTGTATCTTAATACAGAGCTCAATAATTAAAATAACCAGAGCATACATTGCTAAAATTGCAAAAGCACTACACGGTGTTTAATGCCGCCACCACGTACGACAATCATCAGCTGCGAGCTTATTCAAATAGAATTCTATTTGTGATATCTATTTATTGATCAAAAAGCCAAAACAAAGTATGCAAATCCTAGATTTATTAACCCATTTTCTAAAAAAACTAATACGGCAATTGAAAATAAGTACATTTTTGCACATAAGTGCATTCATGTTTTGCAAGACATTGTTCTTGAATACAAGCCCAAATCTTAGAAATAAGCACGATATGGCAACCTTGTTTATATCATGTTTAACGATACTTATAATTACATCAGTATGAAATAAGCTTGATAGCATCGACTAGATTTCTTTGTAGTACTGCCAACGTTTAGCAAAGGTGAAACGATGGGAGTCCGCAGAGGGGCAAGAAGAGCCACGTGCTTTCCCTTTAATTTCGCGTAAAAAGTGCACAACTATATTAATTTTAACGGATGGTTCCTGTGTTCACAAATCTTCACGCTTGTGTTAAGAGTTTCCCACCACGATAGAATAAAATGATACTAACTTAACAAACTTTAGTCGGGCGTTATCTCCGAAGATATGCCGGAAAGCTCTAAAGTGCGAATTTATTTTTTGAAGAATTCGAACCGTTTTCATAATGCGCCTACTTGGTGTACAATTATGCTCACGTGGGCTACTCCTATATAGAATATTAGCCTATATAAAAATGCATTGTCTTCAAACAGTCGAAATTGGGGCGAAAAAATATTACTCAAACATTGCCTTCAGAGTTGTTCGAAATGTATTAAAATCGCCACTAATAATTCAATTTTATCAAAATTTTTTCGATGAACCATACCCCCAAAATATCTTACTTTTAGGAGCGCTTCTTTTCGTTTTATATGTGATAAACTTTTGAAAGGTCTGAAAAGAACTGTGCTACAATGCTATGGCAAGCACACTTCGTTCAGCGCATTATTATAGAGAAGTATCAGAATGATTGCTCTCCTTCAGAATTATTGCGGACGCAATTTAGAGTTTTTTAATAACGACCGTGCATAGTTTTTGTTTTTACTATTAAAGATCTGCAGCTCTTTAACTAGACTATTTCCACAAAGGTGTTATAACCAAACGAATTGCAAATATTATCAGGCAATTGTTAGTTGCCTTTTACTTAACCATCTGGTATTGTTATCCGAAAAGATGTAAAAATTTTTCGCCGTTAGATGGCTCGAAAAAATAGTATATTTCGTAGTTTTCACCCAAATAGAATTCGCTAAATTTGTGTTTACACTCAATTGAAGAGGAAGCTAGCGCCAACACATTTGAAAAAAATGTATTTTAATCAGTCCTAAAATTAAGCGCGCTCACGAATAATTTGAATTTTCATGCAGTACATCGCCACGCATCATCGCTCATAAATTATTATGCGCTTCAAGTATTCAAGCTCGCTTCATGTATGAAAATACAATTAAAACTGTTTTACCTGATTCAATCTTGAGGCACTTTTAAAGAAGTCGAATTCTTTGTCGCTGTTTTGGTAGCAAGCAGAACAAACGAACGAGATATCATTTAATAGTTTCCATTGATCCCACGTAGGTTGGGAGGCGGAGACACAATTTTGATGGTACCATGAATTACATGTTTCACATAGAATACAAGATGTATTGCATTCCAACTGACACATACCACATGGAAACATAGGCTTATCTTTTCTTTTTGTAGACATTTTATCGGAACGTTATCAATATATTTTCTAAAAGCCATAGTCCATTATTATGATTAGCATAGTTAATGAAATAATTTTTTTAATAATTATAATAATTTTTTTAACAATGATCAATAATTAATTTTTTTTAATAATTAAAAATAATTTTTTCACAATTTATCACTGCAATAAATTGTTACGGAAACCTCGTTCTTCGCTATTTTTTCGCTGCTTGTTAGGAAAATAAATTTCCCGTGCTAAAAATTATTTTAAACATTTTATCGGAACGTTATCAAAATATTTTCTAAAAGCCATAGTCCATTATTATGATTAGCATAGTTTATGAAATAATTTTTTTACAATTTATCACTGCAATAAACTGCTATGGAAACCTCGTTCTTCGCTATTTTTTCGCTGCCTTTTGGGAAAATAAATTTCCCGTGCTAAAAATTACTGCCTTTCTACAATTACTGCCTTTCCTGTGAGAATATTTGGTTTAAACATCACATATTTTTATCTTATATCAATGACCAAAAACACCCGTCCAAGCTAGCTGGATTCAAGTCATTATCATTGTGAAATTAAACTTGCCCACAGAATCACCTAGCTTTTTATATATCGAAGCTTTTTTATTAAAACATTTTTATTTCTTTCATGTTTCCCAAGAATGTGGAATCGGAAGTTGGAAGATGAAGTGAATTCGCCGACAAAGGTTTCCGACAGCCGGAAACTGGAACCGGATGCAGATAACTTTAGTAGAAGCGGCGGCATTCAAGCCAAAAAAAACTTCAGAGGGAACGCCGCAATGTCTTGCAACTCCAAATATGGTAAAAATAAGTTTGGCCAATGGCCATGTGTAAGGGAAGTTCAGGAACCATTTTTAGATCTTTTTAGGTGTGTCTGCATCGATAAAGAAAACTTAAAAGTCGACTCCTAACTGGATCAACCGATAATTTACAACTTGGTCGACTATTCACAGTTTCCATATCGACGTTCAGCGTTCACCGCATAAGAGACAGTTTGAAGCCGAATAAAAAAGTCCACCGTCCAACAAATATCCTAGTCAATTCAACTGTAGTGGAAGTTACAATTACTTTTCTCCAACTCCTGCGCTGGCGTTACGCCAAACAATGTAAAATTGTATGATTTGACTAAGAAAAATGTGAATGTAGTGGCAGTTGTTGATGCCTCGCGGTAATCCAGCGTGTATTCTGCAAAATATTGGTTGTCAGCTAAAGTAGGGCATCTGCTCCTTTAGTCTTCCTGATTGCGTCCCAGTTTGTGATTTGGGGACATAAGATTCATGTTATCCCGCCTTCGCCAAAACTATAATTGGGCTTTAAGTAAAGAAAGGTTAGAATGAAACAGTTGAGCTTAATTGCATGTTGTTTACCTATCTTGTTACAAGAAAGAGATCAAGCGCTAGTACGAACTAGCTTAGGAGTTTCCGGCTATCTGTACCATACTGACAGTGGCATAGCGAGAAGTTTCAAAGGGGAGGGGGCACGACCACATGCTCCAGCAGTTGCTTAATCTTCAACTGCCGTTCCTTCTGGACTTTGTGAAAATCCAATTAAGAGAGGCAAAAGGGGAGGAAGCATGGCATAAAACAATCCCCCGCTGAATACACTACTGGAAATCACGCTGAGGGAATCACGCTAAGTGATTGAAGTGAGGCTTACCCACGAAACCTGCAAGATAACTAGCTGCCTTTAATATTTTGCTGGTTCTAGTTTTTGATGCTAAGCACATAACGGTATTTTCAGGATTGCAAGTTCGCACTTTCAATATCAGCGTGCTCTTATCTATACGTTCCTAACGGTCTATTTTATGGCGAACTGGAGGTCTGTGACTCCCAAAAGTCTCCCAATAGTCTATTGATAAGGTAAATTAGATTTTTCTGCGTTGTCATAGACTGATGTTTATTGTCTGGTCAAAGTGTTGATAGAGTTCTTCGATATGTAATACTTAGTTGACCCTTTAAGGGCCAACGGAACACATATGTGCCATGACGTAAATTCCAAATAGACTTCTACAAGGCGTATGTATGAAGCCAAAAGAAAAATGCAGGACCAATCCAATAGTGCACAAACTGCATATATATTATATATGCCATTCCATAACTCTATTTTGGTATACACCATTGGTCCATTTCAATGTTTTTAAAGATTTAATTTCGTGGAACATATCAACCATAAAAATAATGGTGTGGCAAAAATATCCACTTTCAATATTTAAGGTTCTCAGAAATCTGGACTTCGCGATTCATGAGGCATTTTCATTTAATTAGAGATGTAGGTAGGTCTAGTTTTGATGTGTATGCCATGCCACTATCTATGCCTTCATAAATTTTTACCGTTTTTTCATGCTTCATTAATTAGGAATAACTTAATTTCAGAATGATGGGGGTTTGACTAGTGTGACTATAATAGTATTTTTCATGTATCGATATAATGCGATTTATAGTTGTAGTATTGCAGCTAATTGAGTAAGATCTGTATGGCAGGACGCCTATCTGTTAGCTCGTATCGAGTTAGTATTCATGGTTTCGTGTTACTATAGTTGTTATAAAGGGTGTAAGCAGGGCCGGATTTAGACAACGAGAGGCCCTAGGCTATTTGATCAATGAGGCCCTAATGAGCAACGATCAGACTCATCTTTAAGCAGTGGCGTAGCGAGAAATTTTGAATGGGGGGGGGGGGCATAATTTCCACATTTTTTTCAAGCGTATTTGTTTCGGCAGAACTAATTTGAAGCTGATTGAGACACAGAAAAGGTTCTAGGAGGTCCGGGGGCATGCTCCCCCGGAAAAATTTTGAAAATTTACATGCTGTAGTGCAGGGCTACTCAACTATAATCAGGATCGGTCCAGAAAGACTACTTCATTATTTGCAAAGGTCCAGAAACAAATTCATGGCTGATTTGATTAGGGCAAAAAAAATATACTAGTCGGTTGACTAAATAACTGAAGACTTGCTATCGGCGCGGGAGGTTTAGGGTTCAATTTCCGGGTTACCAAATCGGACGTAGTTACCCTGTCCACATGTCGAGTTTGAGTGGTTCTAATGACCGACACGCTTGCGGCATCATAACCATTTTTTGATTCTTAGTCAATTTGTTGAAGTAAGTGATTACGACATGAAAATTTCAATTGTGACGCAGACAGCCCGTGGGCTTTCGGAGCTGCTTGAACTGGACATGTGGACAGGGTAAGAGTCGCCAACGGCTTGCCACCGCTGCTATGTTTCTTTGGAGTTCAAAGGTGTGTTCAGGAGCGGATCCAGGGGGAGGTGTGGGGTATGCATTCCTTCCCACCAGCCATTTTTAACAATGTTTTGGATGAATAACATTTTTCCATAATTTCGAACCTCTTCACAGCAATACGTCTTAGTCGCCTTAAGCACGCATAATTGAAACTGTGCGAACAAAATGCATCATGTTATTTGGTGAAGCACTCAAAGTTAGGGACCAAAAATATGACAAAGTTTCCCAAAAATTCTTCAAAAAGCACTAAAATGGCCATTGCAAAATGAAATTTTCAAAGTTTTTCCTGCGGAGCATGCCCCCGGATCCCCTAGAGTCGTTTTTGGTACTTAAGTTGCTTAAAATTAACTCTGCCGGAAAAAAATACGCTTGAAAAAGTGACATAAATTGGTGCTCCTTCCCTCAAATACAATTTTGTATACGCCTCTGACATCAAACATTTTCAAAAGGCTTATTTACGCCCATTTGCGGGTCTAAACGTCTTTGCATTTACTTAACATTCAACCTAATTCAAAATTACATCCCCCCACCAAAACTTTCTGGATCCGCTCCTGGGTGTGTTGCTTAGACGCTACTTCGCAGAGATAGGCCCTGTCACGTGCGCTGGTTATCGCTTCGGCGTAATACCATGAACACCGGGGCTCTCCATCGCATTTATCGTTATCTTTTTACTTGTTACCTTCCATTGCGATCCATTATTGTTTTAAAAATACTAAATGAAAAGTGCCTTCAGTCGCTATTTTTGGCGCGCTGTAAGATAAGAATTTAAATAAAATCAAATCTTCGCTATACTCGGGATATTACGCCGAAGCGTGTATCGAGTAGTGGGGCCAATTTCCGCGGCTTAGCGCCTAGGCAATGCAGCTCCGTAGAAACATCGCAGCTGTAGCGAGCTGATGGCGACAATGTGTCCAATGTAAATAGCCCGGGAATCCAACCCAAGACCTGCCACAAAGATAACGTTATCCTTAATCGATACACTAACCAGTCGATTTTAGTTAAAGTTATATCTTAATTAACGCATAACTCTTCGATCGCACCCACGAGAAGGTTACAACAGGACAAACAAAAACCTCGCCTATTTTTAAGGTTTATTCTGTTGTATTTATGATAAAGTTTTACGTTATCACTAGGAAAATATTTGATTGGCTAAAAACTTTATTGGGGTCCAGCTTCAGCATTTGGAAGGTCCAGATTTGGACCGCGGGCCGCCAGTTAATGCTTTAGTGATTATTTTAGTGCTTTTTGAATAATTTTCACGCAAATTTTTTTTAATTTTTTGACCCTATTCGTGAGAGCTTTGCCAAATATGATGCATTTTGTTCGCTCGTTTTCGATGTACGTGCTGAAGGCGTAAGGCTTTTTGCTATCAAAAAGGTTTGAAATGATGGAAAAAATTGTGTACATCAAAACATTTTTGAAAATGGCTGGTGGGAGGATGCATACCCCTCATCCCAGTCCCCTGGCCATAAGCTGCAGAAACCATTACAAGAGTATGGCATACTTTAGTCACGTGGCACCATTAATTTTGTTCTTTTTTACTAAAAGGCAAAGTCAAAAAGGGGGCTAAGGCACAATGCTCCCACCTAAATACGCTCTTGTCTCTACGTTTAGACCTATAAAGGTCTTGTCTCTACGTTTAGGCCTATAAAGGTCTTTGATGGTCGATTTCCAAAAAAAGATCTTGATAAAAAGAAGGTCTTCGTTGTTCGTGACGAGGCCCCTTATTTCTCCGAGGCCCTAGGCTTCAGCCTGCCTAGCCTATTGGTAAATCCGGCCCTGGGTGTAAGTAGCTTTTGTGAATATGCGATGCGTTCTTTTCTTTTTAACTATAAGTGCACCTTCGCTCAGAGGCTTATGAGTACCTGTTAAAAAGGCGAGTTTGATAGCAACAAGTACGAGCTCGCTCATGGGCGAGCAGAGCTCGTTTCAGAACTATGTTTTTTATATATCGAAGCTTTATTACAAATTTTTATTTTTTGATGTTAGTTTCTTTCCAAGAATGTGGAATCGGAAGTTGGAAGATGAAGTGGATTCGCCGACAAAGGTTTCCGACAGCCGGAAACTGGAACCGGATGCAGATAACTTTAGTAGAAGCGGCGGCATTCAAGCCAAAAAAAACTTCAGAGGGAACGCCGCAATGTCTTGCAACTCCAAATATGGTAAAAATAAGTTTGGCTTGTTACGTAATTCGTTGTTGGAGCTCAACGTTAAAAGTACGACGTTCCTTGGTATGTAGGTATACCACTATACCAGTGAAACTCCGGAGCCTCCTTGACAGTCGAACTTTATTGGTATTCAAATCACATGCATTTTGAATAACTTTTGATTTTATGCCACAGCAGTGCTTCATATGCTTGTTGCTTGTACGTAGCGTTGGTGCTACAGCAGCTGCAAGTCATGTGTAAGGGAAGTTCAGGAATCATTTTTAGATCTTTTTAGGTGTGTCTGCATCGAAAAAGAAAACTTAAAAGTTCGACTCCTAACTGGATCAACCGATAATTTACAACTTGGTCGACTATTCACAGTTTCCATATCGACGTTCAGCGTTCACCGCATAAGAGACAGTTTGAAGCCGAATAAAAAAGTCCACCGTCCAACAAATATCCTAGTCAATTCAAATCGAACAAAATCTTCGTCACCGAGACTTTGAGCAGAAATTGAACATAAATCATTATTATTCGGCTTTTTTGGTAGAAGCCTAAGCCAGTGGTTATTTTGTTGCTATGTTGGTTCGTTTTTATGTAGGTCAAGTTTATTTTTGATGTTATCAGTCATACAGCCATGCCATATCACAACCGACTGGCATGTCTAAGCATTAATCCGTTTTGCCTCGTGTATCGTTTTCCATAGTTGTTATTTTTGTGTTGATATGAGTTTTCCGGCGTACGGGAATAGAAGTCGAATTGTGCCACGATGAGACGTCTGAAATCAGGCGTTTACAAAAGGTTGTAAATATTTTCCCTACAGCCCTTAAAATCACGTTGTTGAATATTTTAGGGCTGCCGAATTACAACACGCTGTTATACCAAAAGGCTAAAAATCAACAACTAATAAGCTGAGGACAGTCAGCACACAGTTTAATCTGTCCTTTACCTTTCCTCGTGTTGATGCGACTGCCCTTCAGACAGCACGAAGAGCGCCATTGTTCACCAGCATCTCTGGTCAATGATGGGACTACTTTTTTTTTTTTTTTTTGGGGGGGGGGGTTGGCATATTTATCCTCCCATCACGAGAAAGCGATCAAAGCGCTATAACAAGCTCGTTTAGAAGGTGCCAGCCATCTATCTACCACACTAAGATGGAGGAGTCCCGCTAAGTACCTTTAACCTTTCCCAACGGCACAACAAGTAAACTTGCCGACTTGTTCTTCACACTGTCCCTTTGATGCTGAGTGTCAAGCAGGGAAGCTGCGAATACCAATTTTAAAGTTATTGGTTTGACTCGAGTCTACAGCTCCAGAGGCGGGCATTCGGCCATCGACAATTCGACATACATTCTTCAACGCCAATTATCGTGTCTCACTTATCACCTCGACCATGCTTCTTTTCTTACCCACCTCATATCCACGTACTTTCGTTGTGTATTAAAAGACGGAAACATTTCGAAATGCACATTACCAATGACATAATATCAACAGAATAAGTAACACTTCATAAGTAATTCAAGAACATTTCTGCGTTTTTGATAAAAGCTAATTTATGTGTTAAACAGCATCGCAAAGCTAATTATAAGACCTCAATAGAAAAGAGCCCATTCTGATTGATACCATTTCACCAGCTCCTTCAATAAAAATATCTTTACAACAAAAGCAAGGCAACGAACATCATAACCATGGACACATACCCAACAATGATAACTATGTCATGTTCAACATAAACTTTAGAGACATCAATCCAGAATTTTTCATGGTTGCATAAACGCTAGTAATTCTGCATCCTCTATAATTATCAAGACTAATCATCATTTTGATTAGGGTGAACAGTGAGATTATATTACCACAACAATAGAGTACGGTATGCTTTTTAATCACAATTTTTATCGAAGCTACTGTACTGGTACTAGTCGTAATGAACAGCTGGATTTACTTATTTGGCATGGCCATTTTGTTTTCTTGTTTACAGTTTAGCTCACATTGACTCACCCAACCGACAACTTTATCCCGTTTGATTATGCTGCCAACAAATCACTTGCGAAAAGTGAAAGAAAAAAACGTATATACAGTGTAATTAAAAAAGGTGATGGATTGAAAATCAATAACTTTGATGAAAGTAAAATAAAAGATAATAGCTTTGCCTTGAGCACGCAATGTAAAACGTACAAATAAACCTATTCAGTTTATTATGATCATATCAATCAATCAGTTTATTTCAGGCTAAATTAGCCCATAGAAAGAATAAATAAAGCACAACAGCCAGAGATAAAGCAAAAAAACAAAAGAAAAAAAAACACACTCAAAACTGCATACAAAAAAAACAACAACATAAGCAGCAAGCCGGAAAAAAAGACGATGAAAAGCACAGTGACCAAAGCTACTGTGCACCAACAGGCAACAACAAGTCCTGGTAATGTACATAAAACCATATAGATATTGTTGCAGAACATTAGCAAAACGTTTTTATTTTTCCCCAAATCATCCTTGCAAATAATCTTTTCTGTGGGTTCAGACTTTTTTTCTTTAATTTCGTTGCTGACGAGAGGATCCTTTCCAAAACCATAAATCAATAGCTTTTAAAGTGATTTTGACGTCTGAGTTCCCATAACTTCAGCTTTCAAATTCTTGAAAAGATCGTTGTTGAACTACTTATCCGTCATCTACCAAACGTGTCCATACAGTATCCACAAGTTGTTACCGGTAATCACAATTAGCACCAACATTTACTTATGTTGTATAACATTTTCTAAACACCTAATATCTGTAGTCCACTGGGAGAAAGATGCTTGGACCCAGTTCACAGGTTCATTAATTTTTTCACTGTTTTCTCGATGTATGAATGGAAACATATAAACTTTTGTTGGTGTGATGAGCAAGTGAGTTTGCCTCACATATTAGTATGGCAGGCACTTGTTGATCAACACAAAATAATGCATTTTCAAGGGTATATAAGTCAAATTGTTCACCCCTAAAATTTTTATTAAAACATCAAGGACGACTTGAATGCTGAGTATACTTTCAGGGTGATTGGTGAATGCTCTTGCTGTTAATCATGCAATACAACCAACTTTCTATTATGCACAGTTATTCATACTTTTGTGCAAATTCGACCACATTCAGCGTAAAACCAGCATTACCAGATTGCCCCACACTGATATATACTTCATTTGTTTTCTTGCATGTGCAGGATCCATTCTAGTAGTTGTTTAAATATGTAAAAGCAATATTTAGCAACTCCTTATTTGAAAATACCTGCAACAACACAGTACCGGTAAATGTTAAAATATCGTAACCAATACCAGTAGTCTTAAGAAAGGCAGAGGGGAGGGTTGACTTACCGATTGACAATGAGTACTGGTACTTACATATAATTTATTTTTAAGCTAAATGCTAAAATATTTTTTGAATACCGTTACAGTAGCACTGAGCAGTTTGTTGGAAATTTGATAACCTATCAACAAACTATAAAAAAACACATTTTAACGGTTTAATCATTCATGACTTTTCCTAATAGAACTATTGCGGAAATACCCAGTACAGTACCCATCCTACGTAAACTTTTTGTTGACATGGTAGGGTAGCCTCGCCCTCACACGGTAGCTTAGCTAAGGCAGTTCAACCCCAGATCCAGTTCTGAGTTTCAACTTCCCACCCAATAATTTCAGAGGTACTGATAGCCTATTCCACAATGTGAAGCAAAAACCGCCACTGACTGACTGATAGTATGTTCACATATCAGTATTATTCTTAGTCATTGCCCAACTGACATTGGATTTAGCGATTTAACAACAATAAATAGCCTTCTGTTTGCACTTTGATGCATTGCAAACTGAGAATTATCCCCTGGTAATCACAAAGTACAGTATATAGCTTAGTACTCAGGCAGACTACTGCAGTCTCAGTCTTTATTTTCTTTTAAAAGTTCATCTTCTCCATCGTCTGCGACTGTGGTCAAACAAAAGCCCATGAAATCACTTGTCTAACAGTCTGAACATTCTGATTCTGAACAATTTCGAACAATTTCGCACATTTTAATTCTGAACAATTTCGCACATCGCAACATCGGACATCGCGGACATCGCAATTTGGGACATCGCGGACATCGTGGACATCGCGGACATCGTTGACATCGCGGACATCGCGGACATCGTTGACATCGCGGACATCGTGGACATCGCGGACATCGTGGACATCGTGGACATCGCGGACATCGCGGACATCGTTGACATCGCGGACATCGCAATTTGGGAAATCGCGGACATCGTGGACATCGCGGACATCGTGGAGATCGCGGACATCGCAATTTGGGACATCGCGGACATCGTGGACATCGCGGACATCTTGGACATCGCGGACATCGTGGACATCGCGGACATCGTGGACATCGCGGACATCGCAATTTGGGACATCGCGGACATCGCAATTTGGGACATCGCGGACATCGTTGACATCGCGGACATCGTGGACATCGCGGACATGTACTATTTAGTAACACCCGTTTCTTTAGCTTACGGCCAGGGGCGGATCCAGGGGGTCGGATGAAAGAGATAAACATCCTACCACCAGCCATTTTTTAAAATGTTTTCGATGCATGCAATTTTTCCATAATTTTGAATCTCTTCGATAGCAATAAGCCTTAGCTTTAAGCTGTTAAGCGCGCATAATCGAAAATGTGCGAACAAAATGCATCATATTTGGCGAAATACTCAGAATTAGGGTCAAAAAATTTAAATAATAAATAAATAAATAACTGAGGGTTATTTTCAAATTATATTGAACTGAAAATTCAACAGTAATTGAGGGAGACTGCGAAGTGAGCTTGCGCTCTTCGAGTCAGCAGCCACCCGTTATATATGTCAAATGCAATCAGCTCCAGCCGCGAATCGAACCTGTGACGTAGGATCTGTCACCTACGTGCGGTACCGCTAGGCCATGTCGCTGACATAAACAAAATTTGCCTGCAAATTATTCAAAAATTACCAAAATAGCCATAACAGCATGTAAATTTTTCCGAAGGAGCATGCCCCCGGACCCCCCTAGAGTTTTCTTGTTTTTCAATCAGGTTCAAACTGATACCGGTAATGCCGAAAAAAGAAAAACGTTTCAAAATATGAATTTCTTGCTACGCCACTGGTGGTAGTCTTTTTTTTTTTTTTACTGTTAAGAGGCTACAACTGCATAAAAATTTAAACATGATTAGGCTAGAACTTTGTAAACTTCTAGTCTTGGATTACTATCGTGGTAGATCACTTTACTTTAAATTTATGCACTTTCTTACGAGGTCATACAAAATATCATTTATTTTAAAGTGCGGTTGTTTGTTGTTTAGTGAGCAAATACCTTGGTTAAGCATCATGTTAAACAACCCCAATTAAAACAATTTTAGTGAAACAGTTGTTTTGCACTAAACTTAATAAACTTAAACACAATCTGCAATTTAAGGTGTAAAAAAATTTGGTACTATTTTTTGCTATTTGGTACTATTTTGGAAAAAATTTGGTACTAATCTTCTAAGTGCTCCTGGCAACACTGTATTCGGCCACTAGAGGGTGCTACATATCATTTGCATCAGTCATTGTCATACCCCAAAATAGGGCGTCCCTTAGTTAGTCATTATTTTGACAAACGAGACCTGCAACGTATTTCTCAGGCAAAACAACGTATTTCTTAGGTAATGTTACTAGCCCTTTAACAGCTCAGATGGCTGAGTGGTATAGAGCGTCTGTCTCTTGAGCTGTAGACTCGGGTTTGATTCCTAGTCGGGTCAAACCAATGACTTTGAAATTGGTATTCACAGCTTCCCTGCTTGACGCTCAGCATTAAAAGGACAGTGTGGAGAACAAGCTGGCAAGTTTACTTGTTGTGCCGTTGGGAAAGGCACTTAGCAGGATTCCCCCATCTTGGTCAGTTGGTGTGGTAGACAGATGGCTGGCAACTCCTAAGCGAGCTCGTGTAGAGCATTAAGCGCTTTCTTGTGATAGGAGGATAAATATGCAACTAACTAAAATGTACTCTCAGGCAAAACAACGTATTTCTGAGGTAACGTTACCAGCCCTGCAACAAATTTCTCAGGCAAAACATCGTATTTCTCAGGTAGCGTTACCAGCCCTTATGCACTGGAGTGGACTTGGGTGAGCACGAGCACCACAGCACAGAGCACCAATCCTGGTACTCGTAGGCTATAATTAGAAAATAGGCTTGCAGGTTTAGGGTTACAGGTTAGTTCTACAGCACCATAAAAATTATTATTCCATTCCAGTACTTCAGACAGTAAATGAGTTGGGTTGTTGTACAATACAGGGGTCTCATCTACAGAAACCTGTCCACGTCTAGAATAACTTGTCTGGGTAAGGCGACAGAAGACGCGGACTGTCTACTTTGGACAAGACCCCAATACAGTACCCAGGCAGGCTACTGGCAGTCTGTATCAGTACCATAACTTAGTACCAAAGGCAAATGGACGCTTTATCATTTATTTACCTGTTTACTGATACTGGTATCAAACTACTGAACTATCAGGGTATTAGTTGGATTTGTGTTAAAGTCTATGTATATGCAGTACCGGTACCAGCACAAATAGTTTTTTCAATTCACTTGAAGAGTTTTTTACTTTGGTCTAACCAATAAACCAATAGTCTAACTTGTCTGCTGGTTAAAAGCAGATACTGATATGGTACTGGTAGAACATCCTGTCGTCATTAGAGATACCGGTACTCTGTACTATTAGTGCAAGCTGTAACCAACTACAGGTACTTACCAGTATCAATTGGTGTTGTAGACAAAATGTTGTAGTAGTCTACCGGTACTCTGCCATAAATATCATCAACGATGTAGACTAACTGCGAAACTGTAATTGTTAAGAAAAAACAGTTGGAAGGTTCAGACGCATGCCCTTCTGTTTCTGTTTGTTCTTTCATGCTCATTTTTTGTACGGTACTTCGACTTAAAGAGCTTTCATCTACAAGCAATTAATGTTTTAGTAAAATGGGGCTTTTTGAAAATAGTGTTTTGGGAGGTTGAAATTAAACTTTGTCTACTGCCGTACGTCTATTACCGTTTTTTCAACTCATAATATTTGCTTGTTTTTCAAGCATAAATCGATAAAATACTGTAACTGCAAAATGAATTGCACAATCTCAAGTTTTAAAAGAATAAACTAAAAGAACAATGTAACTACACTAGGCTACAATGTTATGCAATAATATTTTGCAGTTACTGGTATATACGTTGTTTTTGCAATTTGTCATTGAATATTTGAAAACATTTACATTGTTCTGGCAATTTATCATCAAAGAAGAAACGAAGCTTGTTTGAATTTTATAACAGGCAAATATATCAGGAGCACAAGGACTGCTAGGGGCTAGTGTGTTACTGGTATTAGTGGGGGTTAGAGTATAACCCTAACACCAAACCCCCCAAACCCAAATCATGGCTTAATTCAAACAAGCCCAAAAAAACGCCACCATTAAAAAGCCGAATAAAATGTAAGTAAGGTTACTGTGTTTTCATAACTTTTAAAGAGATTTACGAACAAGAAAAAAATCTCAAAAACAGCATAAAGTTCAGATGGCCGAAAACAGCATAAAGCATGAAGTTAAGCAGCTCAGATGGTCGAGTGGTATGCATAAAGTTAAGCAAAAACAGCATAAAGTTAAGCAGCTCAGATGGCCAAGTGGTATGGAGCGTCTGTCTCTTGAGCTGAAGACTCGGGTTTGACCCCGAGTCGGGTCAAACCAAGGACTTAAAAATTGGTATTCACAGCTTCCCTGCTTGATGTTCAGCATTGAAGGGACAGTGTGGAGAACAACCCGGTAAGTTTACTTGTTGTGCTGTTGGTAAAGGCACTTAGCGGGATTCCCCCATCTTGGTGTGGTAAACAGATGGCTGGCAACTCCTAAGTGAGCTCGTATAGCGCATTGATCGCCTTCTCGTGATAGGAGGATAAATATGCAACTTTAAAAAAAAAACTTAAAAAAAAAAAAAAAAGTATTACGATCTTTTTGTAATTTATTGACGTAGTGGAAAATATTACAAAATAAAACAAGCGTTACATTGTTCTTGCAATTTACTAGCCGCATTTTGTAGAAAATGACGTCATGAAGGGGGTAAAAAAGTGTGGAAAATACTGGTTATTATTTGGGTGGAGGAGGTTTTCACATTCAATGTTGAATAGGCCTAGATAGGACGCCAAAAATACGAAAAACTCATAATCGAAAGAAATGCAGTTATCGTTACGTTGTTTTTATTTTTGTGGCAGTACTGGTGCCTGGTATATACTTTAAACTGGGCAGTGCAATGGTATCGTTACTGTGAACTTGGCAAGAGCTGGAGTTGCAGTACCATACGTCAGTAGTGGTAGTGGAATGCAAAAAAATGGAAGTGGCTATTTTTACGGGCCTTAAAACATTTGTCTCTTTGGTTAATTTTATTACTTTGTCATGCTCTTGTAGAACCGGGAGAGTGCAAAGGGATAATAACAGAAATGAAGCGCTTAGTTGTATGGGCCCGTACAAATAGCCGCTGCCAAAAACAAACTTTTTACAATTTTTAGTGTCATTAATTTGGCCATTTATATACTGTATAATAAAAGCTGGTCTTTTTGTTTTGGACTGTTTATAAATTTTGTTGATTTGACAATTCAGAATTCTTGGTGCTAGTTTCTGCATTGTTATTAATTGTTTAATGTTATTATCACTATTTTTAATTGTGACATCAAAAAATTGATTATGACGCAGAAACTACAACCAAGAACTGTGGGCCTAAAGCCCACTTAAATCGGGCATGTGTACAGGGTACTTGTGTAGCTTGTTTTACGTGCTCACTGGTAGAATATGTGACTTGTGTTTATGTTTTGTAGATGGTTCAAAGGTAAAACTAGGTTTATTAAGTGTACATAAGACTTCTAAGTAATGAAGCTTATTCATTCTTCATGGAAATTTCTACGTTTAAAGCAATGTTGTGTCCAGATATTAAAATTTAAAAGTACTTTTCTTAAAACTTATTCATCTGAAGAAGTTCGAAGCACATTTATTAACTATTTTCAAAATAAATATGACCACAAATTTATTCCATCATCAAAAGTTTATTCAGGAGTTGATGATTCTCTTTTATTTGTTAATGCTGGAATGAATCAATTCAAACCAATTTTGCTCGGCATTAGTGAATCACATGAAGAGTTTGGTGTCATTCATCGTGCTGTCAATAGTCAACGTTGCATTCGTGTTGGAGGAAAGCACAATGATTTAGAAGTTGTTGGAAAAGATTGCTACCATCACACTCTCTTTGAAATGCTTGGTTCTTGGTCATTTGGTGATTATTTTAAAAAAGGTGCGTGTGAAATGGCATGGAAACTTTTGACTGAAGTGTTCAAGTTACCAATTAGTAACCTTTATGTGACATACTTTGGAGGCAGTGAAAAAATGAATCTTGATCCAGATTTAGAAACTAAAGAAATATGGTTATCAATTGGTGTGCCTGATGACAGAATATTTCCGTTTGGTCCCAAATTCAATTTTTGGGAAATGGGTGACGTAGGGCCATGTGGTCCATGTACTGAGATACATTATGATCAAATAGGAAATCGCTATATACCAGAAGCAGTTAATGTTGATGGGTCTGGTGTAATTGAAATTTGGAACTTGGTTTTCACACAGTATAATAGAATCAATGAAAATCATTTAGAACTTCTTGAAAAGTTTCATGTTGATACCGGAATGGGTTTGGAACGTATTACTGCTGTTCTGCAGGAAAAACTATCAAATTATGATACCGATTTGTTTCAACCAATCATAGCAAAATTAGAAGATATGGCAGATTGTAAATTGTATGAGGGAAATGTTGGCGCCACTGATCAAGATGGCATAGATTCTGCTTATCGTGTTATCAGTGATCATATAAGAATGCTGACCATTGCCATTGCTGATGGTGTGCTTCCTGGGCCGAAAAATCGCGATATGATTGTGAGGCGTGTTCTTCGCAGAGCTGTGAAAGTTGGTTCTGAAAAGTTGAAATTGCCTCACTTATTTCTTGGGAAATTGGTCCCTGTAGTTGTTGAAAAATTAAAGGATGCTTATCCAAATCTCATAGCAAAACAATCTTATATTATTGACGTCATTGATAATGCTGAGCAGGAATATTATGATTTGATTAGCAAAGGTGATGATATTTTCAAAAGAACAATTTCAAATATGAATCAGTTGGAAGAACTGTTTCCCACTAAAACAGCTGTTTTGCTTTTGTCTGATTTGGGTTATCCAAGAGAACGTTTTTTTGACCAACTAAAAGTATACAACAAAATAATTGACACCGCAAAAGTTGATCGCTTTTTTCATGAGAAGAATCTCAAACGACATCCAGCGAAATCAAATGAGCTTATTAAAGGCCAAGAGTTAAAACAAGTTTTTTTGCAGTCTTTGTCAGTTACAAAACCGAAAAAAACGGACGCATTGTTAAAATCTCAATATAGAAAAGCTGATACTGACCTTGTATTTGAAACTATGCCAGTTAAAGTTTTGCTGATTTTTGATGAAAACGGCAAAGTTTTGCTTAACACTGAAGCTGATCATAGGCACGTTTACATGCTTTTCGACAAGACTTGTTTCATCCATCCTTATGGCCATTTTTCTTCCTCGTCTGTTGGAGGGATCAGTTTTTCTAACGAAGCTGTAGCCTCTGTGGATGAAGTTATTAATGTACAAAATTGGATTCTTCATCGCGTTGCTCCACTGCAGGGTTACTTCAAATGTATTTCTGTTGGTGATGTGATTAATTTAACTGTTAATTCTGAGCAATGGCTTCCACACGTAAGAGTGTTTAATGCAGCAGCTATTGTGCATAATGTGCTTGGTGATATAGCTAGTGGTAACGAAATTCAAAAATTTAAGTATGAACCAGATAAACTGAAAATTGAGGTTTCTGGGGTTGTAAATGTAGATGATGTACTGAAACTGGAGAAAGCTGTCAATGACATTATAAGTGGCCTCAGCTGTGGTAAAGAACCAAACTTTTCCCATTCCAGAAAGGTACAAGAATTTGATTTTGTAGCATTACTGCCGCAAGATATTGCAAAGTTTGTTGTTGTAACTCATAAACTTCAAGGCAAAAGTCGCACAATACTTCGTTGCCTTACTGGTACACGTGCTGAGGCTTGCGCAGCAGCTGCTCACGATTTGCAGGTATGTTTGGACAATGTGATAAACCTACATGAACAACTTTCACAAAAAGATATTGAAGCTGTTGATGACTTGATTAATCAGACAGGAAGCTTGACTTTGGCTGTAAATAAAGCTGAAATCAATTTTTATACCAAGGCAGAGTATCGAAAATCTTTAAGAAATTTATCGGGCAGGTTAAATACAATGCGTCGGAAAATGTCGAAACAAAAATCGAAATAGTTATTTTTTCAAGTAATAATCTTGGGTGGAAGTAATGGCTTAAAGATCTTATTCTTACTTGATCAAGTGGTGTCTTGTTATTTTAGTCATTTTGGCTTATGGCCTAAGGACTTTTTGATAGAATTATATATGACCTTCGCGTTCAATCATGAAAAATATTAAACTAAACAAACCGAAAAACACTGTCAGTTTTTTTTTTGTGAGACAGCTGTATGTGTTGTGATACTTATGCATTATCGTGAAGGTTTACTGTTTTGATGGTTATATTTCGTAATTTTGATTCTCGTTGTAGCTTTTGTTCATTATCTCTTTTCTCCGACAGTCAAATTATTTCCTTGTGCAGGCTAAACTTTGAAAATGCTTTTTTTTTGCAAGATGACTTTGTTGAAAGTTTTGATGGCCCCTCTTTGCAATAAACATGTATTTTTTCTTTGTTGCTTTTTAGATTTTAAATTAATTGTTTAATATAGTTAGTTACTTATGTGAAAAGAAAAATGTATTAATGACTGTTTTACTCAGATTAAGTCTATTTCAGCGTTAGTGTGGGCCTCTACCGAAGTTTTTAACGTATGGGGTGAGTTTCATTAATGAATCTTTTATTGTCTCTATGTGTTTGCTAGTTAATGCTTGATGTTGTTGCCTTCGAGTAATAAGCCACTTGTAAAGCAAGAGTTTGTGTAATATTATACATCACAAATTTTGCCCTCAAACAAATTTATACGGCAAGGATACTTTGGACTTGTTCAGTCTTCGATTATTAACTGTTTAATATCACCAAGGCAACTTTCTGCGTTGTTGTGACGATAGTTGTATCAGAAAAAATCATGGTTTTTGTTGTAGTAATAATGTGTGATTCAAGTTTGGTTTAGATATGCATAATATTTTCTTAACTTCAAACCAAACCTGACCTCGATACGTTTCCTCAAATGAAAATTATCAGTTAAAAGAGATAATTTTATGGTCAATAAAGCCATTACGTCCTGAGTTTGGAGAATTGTTAGCAATTTTGATTGTTTTTCAGGCAAGCGGATGAAAGTATGAGTAACGAAAAAAACAAAGGTGTCCATGCATCCCAAGTTGCTGGACATGAGTTAGATCCAGCTAATTCTGAATATTATACTGTGCAAGTATCGGACACGATTTTTACTGTATTGAAAAGATATCAAAGTTTAAAACCTATTGGGTCCGGAGCCCAAGGAATGGTAAGAAAAAATCGAGCATTTTTATGTAAACTTATGACGTCACTCCCACAGCTTCAATGGAGTTTCGTGTTTAACTATTCTGACCAACATCGCGTAACCTTATTGTCCAGTGTATGTCCCTTCATTTGGATAATTTTGCTTTTTATTCGTGGCGCAAGATCACTTTTGCTATGTTTTGTCCTTAAATTTACAGGTTTGTGCGGCTCATGACACAATTCTGGGACAACATGTCGCCATCAAAAAACTGAGTCGACCTTTCCAAAACCCTACTCATGCCAAGAGAGCATACCGCGAGCTAGTGCTCATGAGAGCTGTTAATCATAAAAATATTATTGGTCTACTCAATGTGTTTTCTCCTCAAAAAACTTTCGAAGAGTTTTCAAACGTTTATTTAGTTATGGAGTTGATGGATGCAAGTCTATGTCAGGTAAATGTTACTTTTTTAAAATTCTTGGTCAGATATTTTTTGTTTATTGGCATTTTTTACCATTTTATCACGGAATAGTCGCTATGTGTTTTTCAAGGGAAGAATATCTCTGTTCAGATACAGCGTAAAGGTATGGCCAGGGGTCAAGAACAATGCATGGGTCGGAGAAAGCCTCGCCGATAGTTTCAGGACAGAAAAGGATAGTTTCACTAATAAATTCTGAATGATGGACATCTTGGTTATGCTGAATTTGTAAAGTGCTTCTACAGGACATAATTAGTTGCTGTTTTCCAGGTTATTCAAATGGATTTAGACCATGAACGATTGTCCTACTTATTATACCAGCTTCTCTGTGGGATCAAACATTTGCATTCGGCTGGAATCATTCACAGAGATCTTAAACCATCAAATATTGTTGTGAAGTCGGACTGCACATTAAAAATTCTCGACTTTGGTTTAGCCAGAACAGCTGGTGATTCCTTCATGATGACACCTTATGTGGTGACCAGATATTACAGGTTTTTGATAGATTTTTCTGTTAGCCTGCAATGTGCTTTTTCAGCTGTTAGTTGTTTTTAGTTTTTTTTCTAACATTTGTAATAATGATCTGATATTGGGCGAAATTTAGAATTTTTTTGTATTTTGGTGACGAGGCGTATAGAGATGCGAATCTTTGCTGCTCTCGTTGTGTTTTCGCAACAGTTAGGTTATATATTTTACGTTTTTTAAGCTGTTGCTTGATTTTCAGAGCTCCTGAAGTCATTTTAGGTATGGGCTATCATGAAGTTGTTGACATATGGTCGGTTGGTTGCATTTTTGGTGAAATGATTCGAGGCCATGTGCTTTTTCCCGGAACAGATCATATTGATCAATGGAATAAAATAACAGAACAACTTGGCACCCCTTCTTCGGTACGTCCTGTGATTGTGAAGGTGCAAAAGCACCGTTTGGAGTACTCGGATATATATTTTTTGATTTCGAGTGTGTTGGCTAATGTTGGTGCCTCCTTAAGTGAACCAAATCATATGGAATCATTTTAAGGGACACTTCGTGCAGGTGACAGATCCTTCGTGACAGGTTCGGTCCCCCACTGGAGCCGATCGCATTTGACGTATTTACCGGGTGGCTGCTGACTCGAAGAGCGCAAGCTCACTTCGCAGTCTCCCTTAATTACTGTTGAATTTTCAGTTCAATGTAACTTGAAAATAGCCTCAGTTGTTTATTAGTTTATTTTAGAAACGCTATCATCTCAATGTAAGCAGCGAAGTTTGAGCTATTTCGTATAAATTTTGGTCTGGTTTAATATATTCGTGAGGTGGTAGATTTGCTGCTTAAACATTAGATTTATGATTTTTTCAGAATTTCATTGATAAATTACAACCAACAGTTCGTCATTATGTGAGGAATCGGCCGATGCAGCCCGGCTATCCGATACAACGACTCTTTCCTGACAGTTTGTTTCCTGCTGATTCTGAAAGTAACGGTCGACTTCGAGCCAGTCAAGCCCGAGATCTCTTGGCTAAAATGCTGGTTGTTGATCCTGAAGGCAGAATTACTGTTGATGACGCTCTCCAGCATCCATACATAAAAGTTTGGTAAGTAGTGATTTTTTGCTTCTGTAAGAATATTAAGTGAGTGTTCCCGGTATTTCTATTGTCTATCATGCGTACATGGGTGGAAACTTAAGGTTGTTCCAAAGCGAAAGTTGAACAGCACAGTGAGAGAACTTTTGAGAGCTTTTGAACCTCCACACTAAAATTGTGTAAAATGTGCGCCAATAAGATAGACTGAAGCTATAATCGAACTCGTAACGCATATTTTGAAATTCTACTTGCGCCGCACCCTCTTGGCTATGGCGTTAATAAAACCCCCTCGACATCTTGACTTCCTTTGGAAACGTCTTCATGCACGACGACGCAGTAGCTCAAGGTCTAATTACCTGAAGCCTTCAACGTCGAATAGAAGCTTGGTTTTGTTATCAACTGGGCTTGCGACACTATCAATCTGCACTACCCTGAAGCTAGGCTGGATTCGACCCAACAGCCCGTCAACCCGGCAAATCGCGCAGTAATCCGACGTATTAATTTGCAATGTTTTGTTACATGTGCGATAACATTTTACTTACATACGGTACGTTGAGTGCAGGAAAAAGAACAAGAGTTTCTTTCACATGTTGAGTAAATGATTTTGTTGAAAATTGCAAAATATGGAAGTCGTTGTGTAATAGAAACGAGGAAATAGCTTTGTTTAATAAAAAACATCAAAAAATTGAACATGATACTATAGGCAGCAACCTATGACGTTATTAAAAAGCTCGTTTGTAACGAATTGTCAGTTTTTGAAGGTAAATAATTATCTATTTGACTTTCAGATTTGAATCCTGGCATTTTAGCGCTTTCGTCATTTAAATGAGCTAATGGCGCATATTTGAAATGAAACAAACTATTTATTTTTAGAATATTGTACATAAGCACGTTCAGCTGGCTGCAGGTGATGCTCTTAGCACCTACGTAATGTGGCAAAGCTACGCTCATTTTCGACGCATTTCCGTAATTCTTTAAAACTCAGAAGACATTTATTATGTCTGTTTTGTGAAATCATTTTGCTTAGCCTGTTGCTACGTTACAAAGATGGTCTACTTTTGAATAGGCCAATGTCTTTTCAGATCCTACCGTAGTTGGACTCAGCAGTCAATGCCCCACGCTCAGAAAATAGTTGGCTTTGCCACAATGATCTAAATTGCTATGTGCGTAGTTGCAATGGTGTGAAGTTGAAATATTATTTTGCTTCTGAACTTTAAAATCATTATGGCTGTCATACCACACTGCGTAGTAACATGAAGACAGCGTAAAAAAAATATTAATTTTTTAAAAAAGTCGTCTTGGAGAGTAACCGGCATTTTTCAGCAATACACAAGTGTTGGCTAACTTTTATAATTTAAGCTTTTATTTTATTTTTATCTGAGAGTCTTTTTCACACTTTTTTTTTGTTCGGTTGCTTTTGTGAAAGCAGTAGCAGCGCAACCACTGCAATCAAATACGCTTTGTTGAAACAAAAGCTAATCACTAGGGCAAGTTTTTGCGACTTTTTTTACAGCTTTCGACGGCTTCCGAAACACTCAGACTCTACGTAGTTCAGTGTTTCAAGCTGCTTCCATAAATTTAATTTTGCAATTTTTTGCTACTCTTTTCGATTTTACGCGCAACTTTTTATTGCAACTTTATTAAATTTTTGCGCAAAATGTGACAGTGAAAATGTGATTTGAAAGTTATGCTTTGAACTAGTGTAGAATTTTCATTTAATTGTAGTAGTTTCTTTGAATTGTATATTAACGAGCTTTGTGACGGATTTGCTATGTCTCAATGTTATCTATGATGCAGCAGTTGGTTTGTATTATTTAAGTTCAGCTACAATCCTAGAAGTTCTACAGTAGTACTAGTACCATTGTATCAAAACCGGGGTTGCTCGTTATGCATAACCATGGGGCGCCGAATGTAAAGCAATAAAAATGCGCGTTTTTAAGCTTTTTTTTTCGTGTCGAATTGCCTAGTTAACCAAATTTGCAAAATGGCATATGACAAAATGGGGACGGCCGTGGGGAAGCAGTAGTGATTAATTTGGAATTGTTACTAACAACCGCAGAGTAAGAACGACACCGATATTTTGCAGTGCAGATCAAGACATTTTTTTAAAAATCAGTTGTATAGCAATACAGATACACTGTGGTTCATAGCATATGAGGTGGTGGCGATAGTTCAGAGCATAGAGACAGCGGTGAATTGCAGGTGCGGTAACAGTTGATAGTACAGAGATAGCAGTTGAAATGCAGGTGGCGGTAAAAGTCGATAGCATAGGCTAGAGGTGGCGGTTGAAATGCAGGTGGTGGTAAGAGTCTACATTGCAATATCAGCGTCGTTCTTGCTCTGCGGTTAATTGTTACAATTCCAAATTAATCACTAATGCTTCCCCCAGCCTCCACACCTCCTCTACACTTTCCCATACCTCCCCCAACACTTCCCCACACCTCCCTTAACACTTTTTTACACCGCTACACTCACGTGACACCTCCCCACACCCCAAACCTCTCTCATCTTCCCTCAGCTATCCCCCCCCCGAGTTCTCCCTACACTTCTCCATAGCCCCCACATTTTCCCTCACCTCCCCTCACACCCCAACACACTTCCCCAGACCTCCTCCACACTTTTCCATACCTACCCCAACACTTACCCTCTCCTCCCCCACATCCCAACACACTTCCTCCACAACAAGTTTATTTTGGTCGATGAGTTGCATGAAAAATGACGATTCAGGGTTCGAAGTTAACGCCTGCCCGTCGGTCCGAGACCGACTGAAATCGCCTCGGGCAATTGGTTTTCATTTTTCACTTGCCCGTCGGACCGGCGCAGTTTTATGTTGTTTGTTTCATGTAATATCGACTCACGCACGCTGTTTACGTTCTTCACTTGCCCGTCGGACCGGCGCGGAAAATTTCGCAAGCGTGAAAATCTCGTGTAAGTTGCGATAATTGAGTTCTTTTGTTCATCGAACACACGCATTTTTGTTACTCCAAAAAGCGCGAAAACTTCATGTAGAGTCTGATAAAAGCTAAAATAAGTGCTTTTTGTCTTAAGAGTGTTTTCCTTTTTTAAAAAAGATCGTGATTTCGCACGCTCTTTTTTTTCGGGCAAGTTGATACTAGCTGCAACCGGTCCTACCGTAGACAATTTATTTTTCGGGCAAGTTTAGATTGCTTCGGGCAAGCTGATATTAGCAACAGTCGGTCCGACGGACCGGCTGCTTAAAAAGTTAATTTCGATCCCTGCGATTGATACAAAAACAAAACAAATTAACTAGCACAGACCAGGAAGCTGTGAATAGACCTTTCGGTCATCAAGTCACGCTTTTCCCATACCTCCCCCAACACAGACAGACAGACGGACACACTTTATTTTAGTCGTAACACAATGCAGTAACAAAAAGTACGATATATAATAAAAAGAACTCTGGACTTAGAAGCTGCGAAAGGACCTTTTGGTCATCGAGTGTGCAACCTCCGTGATTATTTGTAATTTTTCGTGAAATGGAACAAGGACTTGGGAAGTATAGAGCGACATGCTGCTGAGATAATTTAACAAAAATATGATTAAAAACACTTTCAAATTTCAATTTTAGCGCTTTTTTATTTTTTGATTTTAGTAATGCCTTGTGAAATGTTTTTTGAGTGTGTAAGAAAAAGATCGAGAGGAAGAAAAAGAATACTTCCCCATACTTTCAGACATCTCCCAAACCTCTCCCCTCACATCCCAACACACTCATCCTCATTTTCCCACACCCTCAACACCTCCCCCACACTTTCCCATACCCCCACACCTTTGCCCACATCACCCTTTACCTCCCCACACCTTTCTCCACATCTCCCCTCCCCAGCACTCTTCCCAAACATTTCTCCACATTTCCCCGCACCTACCCCCCATCTCCATACCTCCTTTTACACCTCTCCCAACATGGTTTCTCACTTCTCCCCACTCTCCAACACACTTCCCCCACCTCCCCTCACACCCCAACATACTTCTCCACACCTCTCCCCACACTTTTGCCAATGCGCATGAAACGTCAAAGACACACATTTTATTTTTTTGTGTGTTTACATTTGGCGAATGCTCGGTCATATTCGTTTATGCTCGCCAATTGTAAACACACAAAAATGCGTGACAATCCAATTCGTAAATTTGAGGTATTGTTTTGTGATGACAAAATGCATAATTATTTAGAGGTCATTTCGCATGATTATTGAAATGAGCAGTTTGTCATGTGCCATTTTGCACATTTGCTTAAATATGCAATTCGTCATGTGCCATTTTGCATATTTGGGTAAATATGCATTTTGGCAGCGCCATTTTGCGTATTTAACTGAATATGCAATTTGTCATGTGCCATTTTGCATCTTTGATTAAGTAAGCATTTTGGCAAGTGCCATTTTGCGCATTTGCTTAAATATGCATTTTGTCATGTGCCATTTTGCATATTAGGCTAAATATGCATTATGGCAGCGCCATTTTGCGTATTTAACTAAATATGCTATTCGACCCGAAAAAAAGCTTAAAAACGCGCATTTGTATTGCTTTGCAATTAGCGCCCCATAAGTGAGTAACAATGCTGCTCGTTGTGCATCGTCCTACATCCAGCTATTTACTACAACTTTCTATAAAAATAAATGCAACTTTTTAGTGCAATTTTTAAAAATAAATGCAACTTTTTCAGAATTTTAGTGCTACTAAAACTTGCCCTACTAATCACATTTGTGAATAACCGGTATTTACAATGTGATATTGTGGATAACTAAATGATGTGTTGATTAAGTATGCAAAACTATGTCATGCAATTATTTTAATAGCTTATTAGCCATTCCTCTGTGATACTTTTGTAAAATTTTATGTACGCTGGCATGGCAGCGGAATTTACATTTACTTCTGTTTTCTCTATGAAAAATTTAGCTGAAATCTTCGGGCTATCAGCTAATAATACCGCAAATTTTCTTAAATTTGGCATTTGCCCACTGAAGCAAAACTGATCTTTTTCAATTCAAACACGATTTAAAGCCAGTTTTACGAGTAACGGGTGTGGTGCTTTTTTTACCAGAGAAAGTGAAAGGTTTTACCAATACTTTCAGAGTACTGATTCTAGTTTTTCTGCTCGATGTCCTCCCTCAAAGATAATGCATACAATAGATCTCATTTTTTACGTAGAAGTGATTGTTGCAAAAGAACCAAAAACGTTTACTGCACCGTTGCTCACACCGCTGTCAATAAGAATTGATGTCAAGGTTGGTCCAATGAAATTGGTGACTCATTTTTACAGGTACGACGCAAGCGAAGTAGAAGGCCCTGCTCCTCAGCTGAGTAACAATGCTGCTATCGACGAAGTTGATTATTCGGTTGAAAAGTGGAAAGAAGTTATTTGGGATGAGGTAAAATTGTGGGAAACGGTCGACACCAGTGTGCCTAACCCATTGGATGGCGGGCCCGG
Organism: Trididemnum miniatum; assembly: GCA_964006365.1. NCBI lineage: Eukaryota > Metazoa > Chordata > Ascidiacea > Aplousobranchia > Didemnidae > Trididemnum > Trididemnum miniatum. Next base: position 7,350,665 of record OZ023247.1, on the reverse strand, counting down.
GCGTGATGCAAATGAAAATAAGCTAACTGCTACAAGAGATCAACCTGCAGAAGAAGGCCTGTATGCCGGTAAACCTGATGCGAAAAGGCCATAACCAGTTGCGGCATAACTTTCAAAGTTGCAATCTTAAAATCATGCTAATATTGAAGATGACACCAACATAGACTTGCCGAATGGACTGCATGCGAAACTGTTGTGAGATGTGTCTTTGTGGCATGAGTTGTAATGATATAAACATTCTGACCATACCAACTTTTGATAAAATATTCAGCTTTCAATAGCAATTACAGTGTTTTTGCGCCTAGTCTAAAATAAAATTAGTTCATGAAGTATTTTTCTTTTTCATTACTATTTGCTAGTGACGTTCGACTGAGCTGAAAGCTCGAACTTGCTCTCCCACGTAAGTTTTCATTACATAATTCTTAGGTAGGCGTGTGGTTGCAATATTGCTAACTCAGTGCATTTTACCCTACCAGTAAGGGTAAGTCGCTAATCTCAATTTACTAACGGAACCTAATTGAGTTGTCTGAATTATCGACTGTAGTAGAACTCCACCTGAACTAATTCATCATTTAAAAAAATATTGGAATAGTATTGTGCAAATGCGCCATTCAATATTCGTTTATGTACAGTAAATTTTACTGTTTTTTTTTTTTTTTTTTCGTAATTTCATTTTTCAAATTGTCATGTTTCGACGAAAAATTGCTTGAATGTTTGAAAAATCACAAAACTAATGAGAGTTGACATAAAAAAGTGGAGCTAATAGACAATTTGTGAGCTTTATCTAGTTAATTTCAACTAAGTTTTTGGCGAATCAAGCAATGTGTTGTTTGCTTCATATTTAGCCGCTTTCTATATTCTTTTATATGGGAATCTTATTACGATTCCAAAGTTGACTTTTAGCATACGATACATTACAATGTACATATTTGACTAATTACTCTTGCCGGTCGGCGGAAGCTGCAATTTCTTGGAACAATGTACCGTTTGAAATTGATTACTGGTTGTGATTTTTATTTTGGTGGTGATATTTACTATTTTAAATTACAGCGTTACTGAAATCGTGTTTATTTTTGTAGATTTTGCATTAATCAAATCTTTTGAATTAGGCGAGTTGTAGGAACTTGGCTACTGCTTCTTTAAATGGGTTGAAATCAGGTTTTATGATGGTTGAACAAATTTATTGATTTAAGATTAAATGGAATTGAAGCGATGCATTATCAGGCCTTTACAATGTGCGACACTGTTGTTAGGTACGATATGTTTTTTTTTTTTGGTGATCATTGTGCAATTGTGGTAGATTAATCCTTGAGTGAATCGTTTTCTTGGGCTGCAAATACTCCCGTGCATAGTTTCTCTACAATTGGTCTACAGCGTTGCATGTAGCAAATAAACCAGCGCGGAAGGGCAGGCACTTTGCAGTTTTCAAACAGGCCAGAAAATTACTTTGAACATGCTGTAGTTGCAGCGTGGACTTGGATATTAAGGTGCGGCGAAATTTAGGCAAAGCAAAATCTGATCAAACTTCTTGAAATTTAGTGCCTTTTGCAGCATAATTTATGAGAAGTATTTGCATATACAATTTTCGACAAATGTTTTTTCAATTTTTGGTGGAAGTTTTATTCGAACAGCGCAACATTTCCACAGTTGCCATGTTAGCACTTTGCGCTATCCTTGTGTATAACACCGTATGCTGTTTTGTGATATAAATATGAATAATAACGGATGGCGAGTGGTTGTGTTAATTGAACTGCTCTTTCTTGTTCCAGTGCATGGTTGTTTTGATTGTACGATTATAGTCATTTTATGTTAAAGAAATTATAAAGTTCACTAAACTTTTTTGAGTATTTAGAAAGATTTCTATAATTAACGATTCTTCAGAACTACTTCAATAAGCATCTGTACGTCTAGTTAGAGCAGACTAAAGCTAAATAATCACGACTTCGAGTTCATTTGGTAAGTTTTTCATTTTAGCGCTAGATCGGAACATAAAGATTAAATCAACGTTAGAGCATTACAAAAAAATCAACACAAAACACTTTTTACTGCCTAGCCCACGACATAAGCGCTTCTTTATGTCATACAGTATCATTAATAACCAGCTGGTAGAAAAACGTCATTTCTCACGATTGCTTAGTTAGATGGTTAGTCATAACGTCGAATTTCTAAAAACAAAATTGATTTCTTCAATAAGATTCGTAGTCACTGTTGAACGTTGATGTTTTTCGTAAGCTTGAGCAGCGCATCTTCTAGTCAAAACACTAGCGGCATAAGCAGCTGTAATGCTTGGTTCAATAGTCATTTTCGATGATTCATAACTGTACAAAAAATTAGTTATCAATGTTTTTTCAACCACTTATGATTTGATTTTTCTTACCTTCGATAACCCCAAAAGGCAAACACGTTCATTGCACCTGATAACAAGTCTCCTTGTCCTCCACATCGTCTTGGACTACCTTCCTCATTAACTAATGCAACTGAAAAGGAGAAGCAATTAGTCCACTTGAGAAGGCAAATGATTAAACTCCTTTATTACGAACATAATTTCAGTGGCGTTTGCAAAATTATTGCCGTTTGATGGCTCTAGCATTAATACCTGAACTAGACACTCTACACCAGTGGTTCTCAATCTTTTTCTTACCGCGTACCACCCAAAGGTGTTACACTGCCCTTGCGTACTATCAAGTGATCGAGGATTTTAACAAACTTACTCAAAATTTGAAAAAAAGAAAACAACGGCACCAAATTTAATGTGAGGGTTGCAATTATTTCTTCGCGACCGGCTGATCAATGCGGGGTTGGACCGAGCTCACGGCACATCGGAAGCCATGTCCAGGTTAGAGATGTAAAAAAACGTATTTTTTTCGCTTGTTTTTTTTACGTTATTTTTTTGTCTTTGCACTTGACAAAACCAAAAAAAGTTTGTTTTTAAAATAAAACAAGACAATCAGCGTGAAATCGCATGACTAACATGACAGAGTATCGCACATGTCATTGTACAGGGTGTCCATAAATTATTGCTGCAATTTCAAAAATTCGCCACAGTCTTACTTTTTTAATATTTTCAATTGGTTTGTTTTATAATAAAGGAAAATGCTTCAAGTTTACGTAGATGCGTTAGTATACTTCTACATGTGCACCATCAGTCGCACGAAGGATATTCAATCGATGATCAATTTCTAGCCATGTTCTTGCTAACATATCCACAGTAACTGATCACAGTGCTTCAATTATTCGTTGTTGCAAATCAACGTAATTGACTTTGGTTCGGTAAACGATGTTCTTTGCATAGCCCCTCAAAAAAAAATCTAATGGTGTGATATCAGGAAAACGTGGCGGCCATGGAATGGGACCATCACGTCCAATCTATCTTTCTGGAAATATGTCGTTCAAAAATTGACGAACTGCAAGACCCCAATGACCCCAACTAGTGGTTACTGTTCAAGGTGTGAAGACTCGTATTCTGTCAAAAGGCCGAGATAAATTTGAGCTGTAGTTGATTTCTCAGCGAAGAAAAACGGACCAATAATTTTATCATGCATGATTTCACACTATGCAATTAGTTTAGGGGAGTCTCGTTCAAGCTCGTAGGTTTCAAGCGGATTCTGCGAGCCCCATATTCTTGAGTTGTGTCTGTTTATTAATCCAGAAACGTGGAATGTTGACTCGTCACTGAAACAAACACATTTCAAAAATCCTGAATCTGAACCTACTCGATGTAACATCGTCACTGCAAATTTTTTTCGTCGTGGCTTATTTTCTGGCTTAAGGGCTTGCAGTAACTGCACTTTACTGTATAGGCCCACGCATAAAATCGCAAATTTTTATGCAAAACTTCGTGAAGAGTGGAGCGTAGGATCTGCAATTGGGTGCGAATAGACTTTATAGGGCTTCTGGTATATGCCACTCGCACAGATTCAATTTCTTCTGATATTTGAGGTCGGCCAGCTCCCTGTCTCTGCAACACACTACCAGTCTCCATAAACTTTTCATGCCATGCTCGAATGGTAGATCGTGCAAGTGGCTTGCACCGGTACGATTAAGCCGGTAAGGCACAGGTCGGCAACCTGTGGGCCACGGCCCAACTGTGGACCTTTTAGCAACGCATGCTAGCTGCAAATAAGAAGTAAGCCTAAGTAGGCTACAACTAATACCAAAAACCTTCCCTTTGATGCTGTGCACGTAAAACAATCCAATTCTTTTTCTCCCGGCTGTACATGGCTACACCGGCCGGTTAGCTCAGTCGTTAAGCGCACGCCATCGGTACGGGAGGTCTGAGTTCGATTCTCGGGCCGGTCAAATCGGCACAGTGTCGCCAAGGACTCGCCCCCGTTGTGAAATTTCTTCGGAGCTGTGTTGCCCAAGCGCTAAGCAGCGGAGATGGGCCCCGCCACTCGTTACACGCTTCGGCGTAATACAGCGAGTATAATGAAGATTTGATTTTGGTACATGGCTATAAAAGCAAAACCCGTAGTACCATGCACAAAAACAGGTGTCGTGTGTCTGTATATCTTTCATGCAATGCTCGCTTTGTTTCTTCAGTTCTATCGATGCGAGCGAGTAAAAAATAAAGCACGCGCTTTGCATTTTCTTAGCTTTTATAACAACGCATCGTTTCTTTACTTTGTAGTTTGTAGTCGTGTTGTACAATTTATTCGTTTTGTAGTCGAGGTTTTAAATGTAGTGGGCCTTCAATAGCTATTGAAAGGGTGATCTGGGTTGCGTTAAAAAAAAGGTCGCCGACCACTGCGATCAGGTATTGTGATCTAAAATTTTGTTGATTGTCACTATACAGTACATGAATAATGACGTCCGACAATTTCACTGTTTGGTAGTAATTAGACTATTACATTTCCATTGATTTGCTTTTTGTGAGGTAAAGTTTCGTCACAATTAGTGATCATTTTAATAAATCAATGTTATTTGATTCATCACTTTTCGTAGCAGCTGCCAGCATATTAGCTTTATCTTCGCTATCAGCTCGCAGCCTAATATAAGTTTGGGAGATAGGAGATCTTTAATATCCATATTGTAGCAACAGATAATCAGTTCAGAACATAAAACATTTAACGTTTTTAAATAGAAAATAACATGCAGAAAATATGCTAAGCGTTTTCAAACAGCTCCACCGTCCTTGATGATGATGATTTCTTTATTTTTATCCTCCTATCACGAGAAAGCGACGGAGACGCTATGAATAGGACGAATCCAGAGTTCCAGACTCGCTTAGGAGTTGCCCTTGTTTCCGATTTTTCCGCTTGAATTTTGCTCCTGACTTCTTCAATGTGCGTCTTGTTAAATTCCTCCAAGCAGAGATAATTGCCATGAAGCATCTTATTCAAGAATGCAACAACGAGGCTTGGGTGGCAGTTAAACCATCAACCTTGCGATCGTGGCCGTCGTAAAAACGACGCTCGGAACCACTCGGCCACGCTCCCGTTCTTCATCAGAACATGATCGAAAATGAAAAGCTAACTCGCCCAGGCAAACTAATTCAAGTGAAAAGCAAAACCGTACCCTTGCTGTTTTGCTTTTCGCTTATTTAGTTTGCCGTGCGTTAACTTTTTATTTCTGATCATGCTGTAATGAAGGACTGACGATTTGTCCGAAAACGTTCAGCTTATTTTCTGCAACGGCATGTTATTTTGTAAATGTTGTTCAAGTCTATAATAGTTGAAGAAGTTCATGGTCTCAAAACTTTTTAAATTAGATAACGTGCAAAGAAGAACAGAGGTGGGGGTCTGGGGGACGGAGCTCCCCAGAAGTCTTGACGTTTTAGTTGATGGTGCAATGATTCATCACCCCCAATAATTTCCACAAATGTACGCCACTGAGCATGACCCACCGGCCACCGAGGAACCCTTAAAACTGCTTCAATAAGCACTTAGATTTCGAAGATATAAGAACCATTGGAGATGGGATTACTGTCAGAAGCCAGGAAATAGCAAAGCACAATCAGTATTCCCGCTTGCAACAAAATTTGCAAAAAAAACGTTTTTTTTTAAAAACAAAGGCCAAAAAAAACATTTACATCTCTAGTCCAGGTGTACAAAGACGATTCTGACTCGTGGTTTTGATGCTCCTCATGGCCCATACTGCATGTATTCAGGGTTATACTTTTGCTTTGACATTTTTGAGAAAAACCACAACTAATTGAAGGCTTAATGGATATTGTTCAAAAATCCTAAATACCAAGAGCAGCGAGATGTGGAGCCCGGCAACACGACCTCCACTGGGACTATCAAAAAGTCTGGGAGTCGTGTTGCCGAGGTGGCCCCATGAGTGTATTAAGTTTCAATTATAGAAAATAATTCGGGGATATTGAAAAAACGTCGTCTAACCGAGAGTGCTCTCGTTACTAGGGTGGTCACCAGCCGGAGCCACAATACGTAATATAAAACGACCTAAACAGCCAATGCGCACTTGTTTTCAGGCTCTCTTGTCATGCTTAGCTTAATCATATCGCAGCAGCTCTGCTTGAAAGCTACATACCGGTACCCATTACTAAGTCGATGCCATAAAGTTAGAACAAAGCGCGTAAGAAAGGGACCGGCAAGGTGGTAATGGTGTTGTCATAAACTACTCAACAATGCCGTTTTGCAACAATGATTCAATAAATGTTTGGACTCGTTACTACGTGAAACGCCGAAGTTTATCGCGTACCACCTGAAACGGCCTTGGTACGCGTACCACAGGTTGAGAACCACTGCTCTACACAATTCATCAAAGTGAGTCTTTGTGAAACGTTTAAACTCATTTCGCTGAACTGAGCTCAGGTTTACAAGAGACAGCAAGCAATACCACAACCCAAGTAAGCACACAATGAGCAAGTAAATTGAGGCTTGGAAAATCTACCTATCTATGTTGATTTTGTACCTTATAATACTTTTGTACTTCTTCAAAAAAATAAAGTTTTAACAATTTAAAACGAGGTTCTTATGAGAAACAATGTTATCTCAGAAGTACACAGTGGTCAAGACCTTTTACTTACCTTCATCTCCCTTTACGATAATGTCAGTAGGTCCTTTGCGAACAACAGTAACATCTCCCAAAGCTTTGCTCAAAGCAATTGTTTCACTTATTGCATTTTCGCCAGCCAATTCCAATTTCTGCGTAAATGCAATTTGTTTGAATATATTTTACCAAAAATGCAATATTATAAGCTTACCAAAGATGTACATAGCCTTCCAAATTCAACGACGTTTGGAGTGAGAATAACTTTTTTGTAACCTCGTATGATGTCAGGGTATTCCGTAACGATAAACAATCCATCCTGCAGATAATGTAAATTACCGATATCATTGTGTCTGTCACTTTTTGCTCAGCACTTGAAAACTTACCGCATCTATCACGATTGGCTTTTTCTCCGATATTAAAAATTTGATAAGGTCTTTGACAGTTTGCACAATTTTGGGATCACGACCCAGACCTGGACCAACCACCACCGCATGAAACCGCGATAACCAATGTTTGATGGCATTGAGTTCATTTTCTTTGTCTCTGTAATCAACACTGATTAAACAAAAGTATTAAAGCTACTTTTGCAACAAAAAATAAATTTGGTCTTCATTGCTCAAATAATGGGTTGTTTCTCGTCAAAAGCTCAGCCTTCCTGCAGACTGGATAATGAATATTCATTCATTTATTTGTTTGTCGCTTGTGCATTTGTACGCAATACATATAAAAATTTCACAAACCAAAAAGCAATAACTAATTGGCGAAGAAAAAATTTCAAAAAATTGCTCAAGAATTTTACAGTCAAAAGGCAATACACTGATTTGCACTTGCGACCAGTGACTGTGAAGTGACCTAGACGGTCTTCGAGTCAAACAGCCTCTATTATAATAGAAAAATGTGGGGAAATTTATATGTTGCAAAGGCACGTCTAATATACGGTAACAACTTTGGCAAAACAATCAACATTATATTTTAATACCGTAAACCACAAATTTTCGATTTAGTAAACAGTGCAATGATTTAACGGAGAAAAATGAATTCCGCAAAATATGAGGGAACAACGATAAACAAATATTCCAGATTAAACAATAAAATTGTATTGTTGACAACCATTGCCCGCCATTCAACTTCATTGTTGGATCTGGAATCTTTGCGTAGTCTTTTCTCTCTATCTTGAATAGTGATAACTAACTCACATGCAAAAATACACAATAAGCAAAACACCCAAAAAATGAACCTACTTACAACAGAGGATGAACAATCAATTCAGGGCTGTAGGATTTAATGACAGGTGAAGCAGACTGAGCACATATAACATGGGATAAATCTGCACCCTAAAATACAAAATGGATTAGGATGCAGCAGCAAGCACTTTTCACAAATCTTATTCAAACCAAACACAAAATTCCCAACATAGGCTTACCACTTTTAATGCAGTAATCGCAGCAAAATATGGTGCTCCAGTGTATCTAAACCAAATATAGAGAGGCTGAAAGTGATTACTTATCAACCAATTTCTAGCATATATCAAAAATCATGATATCAAAAAAGTTGATTAATTCAGATTAAACTGTTGAGAACTAGCCAAAAAATGGATATGTGGACACGGTAACTCTACATATTTCACATCATAAAATTCAAAACTTGCTCTTCACTTCCTCCAATTACGCCGACTCTTCCAGCTTGACCCTTGTGGAATTCATAATTCAAAGGTGGCACTATCTGATTAAATTCTTTCAGGAGATTACTTTTTACATGCTGTGTGGAAAAATCCTGCATGCCTGCATGAAAATATCTAAAAATATAAAAGCTATTGCGCATTAAAATTAAACCAGAACTTGGAAAAGCAATTTTTTTCGACTTAAAAAAGATTTAGATCTCACGGCAATATAAACTAATAGCGGCCACCAGGTTAACTGACTCAGCACTTTTCAACCAGAGAAGTTAAACCAAAAGCTAGGGTTAAAAGCTCATAAAATTCTGTATACACAATAGTAGTTTACCCAGCTTGCAGGGGTCTCATCTAGAGTAAGCCGTCCACGTCTTTCATCGCCTTAAGCAGACAGGTTATTCTACAAGCAGATGACTTACTCTAGACGAGACCTAGCTAGCAGGTACACCAGTGGGGGTGTGTTTTGCTAACAGGCATACCAGACTATGGGCATACTGTCAAGATGCTGACCTGAACCTCATTACAAGGATCAAATTTATAAGATTTTTGAAGACATTCATTGGTGGTCTACTAAACAAAAAGACCAACCACCAACATAGCCAACTATTTGTCTCTACAAAGTGTGCAATTAACCCACAATGAGAAAGCAAAATCAATTAACATGGAAATACAGTACCGAACTATCAGCTGTCCAACGCAGAAAACTATTAATTATTATGACTAATAGTCTAATCTAGACCATATCAATACAGTACTGGACAAATTGTTAGTCCTTTTTGCTTTCTTAAGCAAATTTGACTAACAACTTTATAAAAACAATGTAAGACTGGTTTAAAATAACCTGTGCAACATTATTAGATAATCATAATCTACATGACTTGAATAAGCGATATTGTTCAGTAATATGCAAAAATGTATACAAAAAATCAAAAATTTTTAGTCTTTTTAGTGTAGCTCAGATGATTCATAGTGGTTAGAAATGGGTCAGTCTGGTGAATTGAGTCCTCGTAAAAAAAGGACAAGTTAGGGTGCTATTAGAGCATTCTGCTTAAAAAATAGTCCAAATTGCAAAGACATTAAACGTTCAACTCGTACGATTGGTCGAATAAAAAATAACTTAAGAAATAAGGAAGACTTGGAGGCAAAAAGAGCTGAACAATGAGGAAGAAAATGCAAAATCACCCCCAGACTTGACAGAAACACACCAAAGATGTCTCTTACTTACAGAAGGAGTTCATCTGTTCTTGCAGAAAAAATTTCATCTAGCCTAGCTGCTCAAGAGTTCATGGATCATAAAAGAACGGTTGATAGAAGATTATGTGAAGTTGGCCTGAAAGCCTAGCGACACAGAAAAAACTTTGTCTGACAAAGATAAAAGCCAGTCGTCATGCATGGGCTGTGGAGCACAGTGACTGGACTGCAAAGGATTGGGAGCAGGTAATGAAAAATTGGGAGTAGGTTTTTTACTTGCTCCCAATCCTTTGCAGTCCAGTCACTGTGCTCCACAGCCCATGCATGACGGCTAGCTTTCATCTTCTTTGTCAGACAAAGTTTTTCTGTGTTGCTAGGCTTTCAGGCCAACTTCACATAAACTTCTAGCAACCGTTCTTCTATAAACCATGAACTCTTGAGCAGCTAGGCTAGATGAAATTTTTTCTGCATGAACTCCTGTTAGTAAGAGACATCTTTGCTGTGTTTCTGTCAAGTCTGGGGGTGATTTTGCATTTTCTTCCTCATTTTTCAGCTCTTTTTGCCTCCAAGTCTTCCTTATTTCTTAAGTTTTTCTCGATTCAACCAATCGTACGAGTTGAACGTTTAATGTCTTTGCAATTTGGACCATTTTTTAAGCAGAATGCTCTAATAGCATTTTAACTTGCCCTTTTTTTACAAGGACTCAATTCACCAGACTGACCCATTTCTAACCACTATGAATCATCTGAGCTACACAAAAAATTTTTGATTTTTTGTATACATTTCTGCATATTACTGAACAATATCGCTTATTCAAGTCATATAGATTATGATTATCTAATAATGTTGCACAGGTTATTTTAAACCAGTCTTACATTGTTTTTATAAAGTTGTTAGTCAAATTTGCTTAAGAAAGCAAAAAGGACTAATAATTTGTCCAGTACTGTACATTCTAATTACTTTTCGATGTTAGGTATCACTTAATCAAAATCATATTTTCTTACCTGGAAACTTTCGAATTTGCTTCTTTACAAAAAACAAAGTGAAGAAGTCTAAGACCGAAAGCTAATTGAAACGAATTTTTCATGAAGCTTCCACAATAAACTAGATTCTTCCTTGAAGGGTAGGCCTACCATTCCAACATTACACAGTCACACTCAACATTGCACTAGTCCGCAAAACTGCAAATACAATCCGAACCTCGAGGCCTCCTCAAATCTTATTTCAACGGAAATGTTGCGTCGCGTTAATGAAAAACTTACATGTTTAAAACTTAATGACTTAACCTTTGTCATGTTACTGTTTGAGTGATTGCTGACTAACTATTTAGGTACGGCTGACTCGATGACCATGTGGTCCTTCGCGAATTCCCTCAGATGTGTTTTTTGTAAACTCTCTGGTAAAATAAACTTGACTTGACAAGTGGTCAAATTTTAACTAAATTTAAGCGGGCTAAATGCCTAGAAACATTGAATTCAAATTAATTGACTTTGAAAAAACGAAATTCAAATTCACGAAGAATTCGCGAGTGGATTCAAACTCATTGCGTTGCGAAAGCTTCAACTTCAATTTTACTTATTTTGAAATAAAAGGACCAATGCAAAGTTTAAGTTTATAGTGGCGAATGTCATCACTTTCAAATTCGTAAAACTTGATAATTAGACGTGATTAGTCGATATTTGATATATGAGACTATCAAATAGACTTTAAAAAGCAGATGTTTTTGAGAAGTACTCGCGAATTAACGAAAATAAAGTTACTCAGGGACAGGGGCGACAGTAGCGTAGCGGAAATTTCAAAAGAGGGGGCCATAATTTCCACATTTTTTTCAAGCGTAGGCTATTTATTTTTTGACCAAACAAAGTTGAAGCTGATTGAAAAACAAGAAAAGTTCTAAGAGGGTCCGGGGCTTGCTCCCCCCAAAAAAATTTTGAAAATTTACATGCTGTATAGGCTATTTCAGAGCTTTTTGAATAATTTTGAGGCAAATTTTGCTTAAAATTTTTTGGCCCTACTTTTAAGCAGCCTACCGTCGGTCCACTAAACACTGCAAAGAACAACAAAGAACTGAAAACACTGCAAAGGACGACAACGGACTATAAATTAGTTACTAAACACCGCCAAGAACGGCAAAGGACTTGGAATCATGATCTCGAACATAACAAGGAACGACAACGAACTTTAAATTAATTACTAAACACCGCAAAGAACGACAAAGGATTGGAATCATACCCAGGTAGCAGGATCTGGCGGCCCGCCGTCGTATTCAAGGCGGCTATGGGCGGCAGCGGACGCCGCCGTCGGCACGCACTCCACACGCTAACCTTCTTTGAAAATGACATTTTTAGAGTTTTTACGATAGCTTGCTGAATTCGGACCGTCGACCTGTTCCCGACGACAACTTGGCCAAAAATTTTAACTATTTTGTGGCGGCTTCCGCCGTCGAGCCGCTGACGGGCGTCTGACCAGTTATTGAAAAAAGAAATGGAACATTTACCTCCAGCTGTCCGACGTCGTACCGCCGTTCTGCTGTCGACGACAACTAGGCCAAAAATGTTAACTATTTTGTGGCGACTTCCGCCGTCGAGCCGCTAACGGGCATGCGACTAGTTATTGCAGAAATAAATAGAACGTTTACCGCTAGCTCTCCGACGTCGTGCCGCCGTTCTGCTGTCGACTACAACTTGGTCAAAAATTTTAACTATTTTGTGGCGGCTTCCGCCGTTAAGCCACTGACCAGTTATTGAAAAAAGAAATGGAACATTTACCGCTAGCTCTCCGACGTCGTGCCGCCGTTCTGCTGTTGACGACAACTTGGCCAAAAATTTTAATTATTTAATTTGTGGCGGCTTCCGCCGTTAAGCCGCTGACGGACATCTGACCAGTTATTGAAAAAAAGAAATAGAACATTTACCGCTAGCTCTCCGACGTCATACCGCCGTTCTGCTGTCGACGACAACTTGGTCAAAAATTTTAACTATTTGTGGCGGCTTCCGCCGTTGAGCCGTCAACGGACATCTGACCAGTCATTGAAGAAACAATCAAATACTGTAGAACATTTACCACTAGCTTTCCGACGTCATACCGCCGTTCTGCAGTCGATGACAACTTGGCCAAAAATTTTAACTCTTTTGTGGAGCCTTCCACCGTCGAGCAGCCAACGGGCATCTGATCAGTTATTGCAGAAATAAATAGAACATTTACCTGAAGCAGGAAAGCTGAGATAACCAATTAGTGGTTGGTTCAACCTAACTGGGAATCGAATCACGAGTCTACCATTCCACAAGCAAACGCTCTATCGACTCTGCCATCTAGGCGGTAATAATTTCCGTTGGTTTATTATTAGACAGCATGCAAAGCAATTATCATCGCCGGGTCGTAGACTAACGGTCGCGAGTTTGACGCTATAGGCTAAGCCATTTTTCATGATGCATGCTACTTCTACATTTACATTCCGCTGTCTGTTACCGGCAAAAGCTTTGTCCACGATTTCACGTTTTTTAATAGCAACTTCCGTCATCTTGCCGCTAATAACCATATGAGTCCAATTAACTTTTGCAGAAATAATAAAAGCGTCTAAGTTATTATAGCGTAAATGCTACTGTACAGTACCTTTCCATAAAATTTCAGAAATAACCTCAGCTAGCCACTTCAATCGGGGCCAAATCAGAACCCAGTCAAAAAAATTGGATGGCAATTGCCGGGCATTTACAGGGCCATGTGTTTTAAGACTTGGCAAAGCATAGTCTCGAACATAACATGGAACGACAACGGACTTGGAATCATGGTCTCGAACATAACAAGGAACGACAACGGACTTTAAACTAACTACTAAACACCGCAAAGAACGACAAAGGACTTGCGATCGTAGTCTCGAACATAACAAGAAACGACAACGGACTTTAAAGTAATTAGGGGAAAGTGAGGACCCTTGAGCCACTTTTTGTACAATCGTTTCTACGTTGAGTTTTGAACGAGCTATAAAGTTGGAATTTTAAAGGAATATGCTCTTTTGCACTCCGATGATGCCATGTGTTTGTTGAAGTGATAACTTTAACACGTTGGCTGATATTGATCCTCAAATGGATGTGGCTCAAGGGTCCGCACAGAAAAAAAAGTAAGAACCCTTGAGCCACTACACTTGTTCCCATAAACCACAATAAAGATGAAGCATAAAACGTCGTCTACTCGCTGTTTGCACAAATTTAGTTAAAAATACTGTAAAAGAATAAAAACACATTAATGATTCTACGATCAAATTTGGACTAAAAAAAAATTAAAAAATATCCAGCTTGATCTTTTAGTGATGAACATTAGCCAAGATGTAGACCTATTTGGCTGCAAAAAAATGATGTCTGGTGTCGCACGATTCACTGAACTTGTTGAAGGCCTAGGTGTAACAGGTGCTGAAGACGCAGACGCAAAAACAACTAAATATTTATCTTGCAAAGACTCATGAGCCATGGCTCAAAGGTCGACACTTTTGGTGGCTCATGGCTTCATACTGCAACCTGTCTGTATAAAATTTCATTCTCTTCAATATGGTTACAGAAAAATTTGATCTCAGTGCGTAGATATATACCCTAATATGACTCATTACCACTGCTAAATGCAGAAGAATTTACCAATGTTACTTTATGCTCAAAGATCGACAAATTTATACCCCTAAAAGTTACTTTTTTGTAGCAAAAACAAACCAACCAACGCAACTCCTCCAAACGTGTTTACTTCTCACTTATCGTTTCTGATCATGCGTAACCAACCTAGTGTTGCCAAAAAAAGTTGATAAAAAATCTAAAACACTTTTCTACGGAAAGCTGGAGGGGGTGGTTCATGGGACCAACATGATCATGGGTCCGCACTTTCCCCTACTTAACACCGCAAAGAACGACAAAGGACTTGGAATCTTAGTCTCGAACATAACAAAAAACGACAACGGACTTTAAATTAATTACTAAACACCGCAAAGAACGACAAAGGACTTGAAGTTATAATTTCGAACATAACTAGGAACGACAAAGGACTTTAGAACATCACTATAATTTTGAACATAACTAGGAACGGAAAGTAGCATATTTATCCTCCTATCACGAGAAAGCGATCAATGCGCTGTACGAGCTCGCTTAGGAGTTGCCAGCCATCTGTCTACCACACCAAGATGGGGGAATCCCGCTAAGTGCCTTTCCCAACGGCACAACAACTAAACTTGCCGGCTTGCTCTCCACACTGTCCCGTAATTGCTGAGCGTCATGCAGGGAAGCTATCGATACCAATTTTAAAGTCATTGGTTTGACCCGATTAGGAATCAAACCCGAGTCTACAGCTCAAGAGACAGACGCTCTATACCACTCGGCCATCTGAGCTGTTGATTAATTACTAAACACCGCAAAGAACGACAAAGGACTTGGAATCATGATTTTGAACATAACAAAGAACGACAAGCACATGGAGTTGGCCGAGTGGTTGGTGCATTGGGCTCCGAAGCTGGCTTCGCGGGTTCGATGCTCAACTAGGTCATCATCCATGATGCATGTACTTCACTACCACAAAAATCCTAAGCTGCAATTAAATGGCTTGAAATAAAAAAAAAAAAAAAAACGACAAAGGACTTTAAATTACAGTATAATTACTAAACACCTCAGAGAACTTTTAAATCAATTAGGTTAGTGATTGGGGTCAAGGGGGGTTGGACTCATGGGGAGGTCGGGGGGTTGGAGTGGAGTCAGAGGGGTTCGAGTTGGGATCGAAGGGGATGGAATTCGGTTCGAAGGGTTTCAAGTCGGGGAGGTCAAATGAGTTGGGGTCGAAGCGATTGGAGTTGGGATCAGGGGAGACTTGGGGTCGAAAAAGTCGGAATCAGGGGGGTTGATGACGTTTCCAACTTCTTTGACCCCAACTCCCCCGATTCCAACTTTCTAACCCCCTCCTCCGATTCCAACTTCCCTAACCTCAATCCCCCAGACCCCCCTGATCGTCTATGTTGTTTGATGCCGAAAAAAGAAATCGCCTTGAACGAATCGTATCTTTTGTTGCAAGTGTTTGTGCTCCGACATTCCTGAGGGTTCATTTTAAGCCACGTGTTTTTGATGGTCCTAAAAATGCAATATTTTCAAGGGACTTTTTGTTGTTTTTCAATCAACAAGACCAACACTGGTGTGCGAAGCCATCAAAAAGCGCTCATGGAAACATGCTGCAGCATGGTTGAATCACACTAACGTTGCAGTTAGTGTTTTTTGCAATAATCTTCCTTTTCCACTTTCTGCTGTTCTCGCAGCGAAGCAATCTCTGCCCTCGCAGGTCCACACTCACGAAATGTTGTGGATGTAGGAGCCATCTACGATCATTTCTTTCCGGTAAAGGAAAATGTAGACTCTGCTTGCAGTATTGTGACGCGCGATTAAAGAGGTCCATCGACAATCACAATCGTACTTGCGAACCTTTCCTTGGTAAATTGTCAGCTGTCATAGAAGGGAAGAGAGTGCGTAACAGCACCGATAGGCCTACCATCGGCAAAATACAAGCTGACAAACGAATGAGAGGGTATGTAGTCAATGAATGACTTTTTGATGTTCTTTGAATACATTTCAACTTGCAATTTGCTTGATAATATTTTAAATCACAAATTTTGCTTTATCTCAATTTCTGTTGCAGTTAGCTTATGTATTCCTTCAAACCTTGGATAGGAACATGCGGTTTCTGCAAACATTTCCACCCTAAAAATTGCCCAGGCAAGTTTGAAATCAAAATTCGCCAAAAAATGTAACACCCTACTATTCAAATAATTTTCATTCAACCAAAAAAAAAATAAACTGCCCACTAAGATTCAGAAAGCTGAAACTCTTATCATGTTTTTGGTACCGGTTATGTATAACTATCTCAGAAGTTACATTACGACGCTCAAACACCAATCACTCAAAGTCGATACTTGTGACTTTAAACTCAACGAAAGAATAATCAGCAAAACAAAGCAGTGAGATACAGTGCAGTAAACAAAACCACTAAATGAAAACAAGCGAAAGTGGCAAGCATGTAAAGCAACACATACCAGTACGATAGCTTAGCACGAACCAACACAGTGCAGCACACTCAACATGGATACTGAATTAAGGAAATAGGCCAACTAAAAAACACAGCTGTTATCTTCAGCCAGTACAAAAAACACCTTTAAATCAGCTACATTGCAAACGAACACGCCTTAACAACAACACAGTGCCTTGTTCGTTTTAACAAATCTTGAAGCAGACATCAGACCTCAACTAATATTACTTGGTAGAAAATTGATAACAACGAACTAAGAACTGCTACCGATACTAGCAAAAGCACAACGCATTCAAGTCAAATTGAAGTGAAAAATATCCTTCAAAAAACAAACAAAAAAATTACATAGTAAACATTGCAAGTGTATATTCTTTTCTATTATAAATCACTTTTGCTAACCTAAACAGCATGTAGAATAGGGTGGTCCTTAAAAAACTTGGTATCTTGAATATTGTTAAGAAGACAACTATTGATGCTTATGTTGTTGCTGTTTCTAGATATTTGTGATTGAATTTTTGAGAAATTGTATGCTGGTGTTCCAACCAAAATGTAACTATTTCATATCACGTTATTTTATGTGCTTGCAATATATACAAAAATTTGATAACGAGCGAACACACCATTTTTAACTTAC
This sequence comes from Trididemnum miniatum, assembly GCA_964006365.1. NCBI lineage: Eukaryota > Metazoa > Chordata > Ascidiacea > Aplousobranchia > Didemnidae > Trididemnum > Trididemnum miniatum. Next base: position 7,333,173 of record OZ023247.1, on the reverse strand, counting down.
TTTTTGCAATGTCATTAATCTAATTTTACAAAAAATAACAATTTTTTATCTTTCTTCAAACACTAAGCTAACTACACCCACCAAACATTGACAGAAAACCACACTATCCACATCGTTTGGTATTAATATGATGTTCTAACATTTAAATTAGGGAGAGTATGCTATTGAGGTCATTCGCAAAATGTAAGAGGCTTGAGCTACCCCTAATTATTAAAACTTTTGGAAAATATTTTGCATGGGTTATTTTTATCCCAATGGACCCCTTTAAAGGATTGGCCCATTAAAACTTCAAAAAAGTTTTCGAAGGACCACCCTAATGTAGAAGCGTTGGCAACACATGTAAGAGCAACGCTCTATCACACAACTACAAAAGTTTTTCGTATCATCTACTTCATTATCCAAAAACAATACTACTAAACAAAGTTTGCATCAAAAACAAACATATTTTTCATTTTTTGATAATTTTACACAGCAATTACTTTTACGCATTCAAAAAAAATATGACAATAAAAATACAAGGCACCATCATTAAGGCAGCAGTTTGACATTGCAAAAAGATGCATTATTTCTTTACTTGTAAAGTCGGCTTCACCATTTCTTTTAGGCAGGTGCCACGACATTGTGGGCAATGCGTAAGATCCATCAAGTGGTACACTCGAGGATGAACAGGACACTTTGACATAATTCTGCCTATAATATAATATGCAATTTTGTAACCACATTTCCACCGGATTGACTATGCAAATCGAGTAAAGTTTGTTCCTCTACCAATTCAAAAACAACAATAATGTAATGACTACAATAACATTAACAACAAAATTTGATAAGATCCAAAAAACTGTAACTCGGAATCATCTTGCTGTAAAAGCTCCGGAACTAATTTATTAGCAACCAAATCAAACCCAAAGTCAACTAATTGTGAAGTTAATGGCAAAGTGACATTGATTTTTTGCATAAAATCTGAACATGGAGGAATTCTGACAAAAGCAAACTGACCCAAACCAAAACAAGTTGTATAAATTGAAAAAATCATTATGCTGATTGCACCCCTTTAACAGTTTAAGCCAGTGGTCGGCAACCTGTGGGCCGCGGCCCAATTGTGGGCCTTTTAGCAATTTATTGTGGGCCGCGGGTTATTCGGTTTTACAAAGTCTTTGTGGGCCGCATGCGAACTGCAAATACAAAGTAAGCCCATACAAATAATAATAACTTTCCCTTTGGTGCTTTGCGCTTAAAACAATCCAATTCTTTTTCTTCCGGCAGTACATGGCTACAAAAGCAAAACCCGTAGAACCATGCACACAAACGGGTGCCGTGTGTCTGTATCTCTTTCGTGCAATGCTCGCTTTGTTTCTTCTGTTCTATCGATGCGAGCAAGTGAGTAGAAAAAAAAGCACGCGCTTCGCCTTTTCTCTGCTTTTAAAACAACGCACCATTATTTCATTTTGTAGTTTGTAATCGTATTGTATATTCGTTTTGTAGTCGTGGTTTTAAATGTAGCGGGCCTTCAATATTCAGATTCATTTATTTCATTGCATTCATACGGTATTTAAACAAATATAGTAAATAAAAACAAGAGCAAAATATAGTTCAATAGCCATTGAAAGGGTGATCTGGGCCTCGTTAAAAAAAGGCTGCCGACCACTGGTTTAAGCCCAAATTTACAACTAGATATCGCACTACTCCTAATATCCATAAACTTCAATTCTAGATACAAATAGAGCTGGTACAAGTTAAAGATGATGATATACAGGCATGGACTCTAAAACACAATTGTGCTGCATTAAACACAATCGTTTTTTTATGCAGACAAGAAATTAAACATCATTTTAATCATGGGTCAATGATAAGAGTTTTGACGAAATAATGTACGATACCAAAGAAACATCAAAAAAGGTTAAGAAAACTTGGAATCAAAAATCAAGTTATACATTGGCAATAAAATTATTCTTACCCTTCATCAAGCAACCACACATTCGACACAGTATCATACTATTGGGTTGATAGCATGTGCAGTTATTTTCTTGGTCAGATGATGATTGGTTTAGTTTGCACGCAAGCATATCTCTTTTCATAAAAGTTAGCAATGGTCTGATTGTTTCTACACAAAACAGAGAATATGAGTGGCTAGCCTTAAAGCACCAGCGCCTTAGCCAGGGACCATTCAGTCAAAAACATGGCTATCGTGAACAACTCAAAGCAGGTTTACAAAGAATGCAAAACAAAGAATTTCTCTGCTTAACTTACTATACCACATACACAGCAGCAGAGGAAATTTTGCTCACCGGGCCTGACGTCAGCATCATTTGAAAGACTACTGGTAGGCTGAGGCTGGTTAAGCAGTTAATAATAATAATAATAATAATAATAATAAAAGATGTTTATCAGCCCTTTAAGATAAATGCTTGAAAAAGTCTCCAATAAAATTATCTGCCAAAGGGGCACAGTAAAAAAGCAGGTAATCAAGCTATACACAAAAGTGGATAGAAATGATGCCTTAGGCAAGCATAAGCATACCGCATCATACAATATTATAGGTAGTAGTAGTACCATAAAACGCATCAAATAGATACAATAACAGAAATGCAAAACACAACGCAAGTCTGAAGTAAGTACAACAGTAAGTTCCTACAACATGTTAATGAAATACTGCCAAAATCCACAGCAGTTCAAAAATAAACCAATTAATTAACTTTTACCCAAAGGGAATATTCTCTGAAGAAATGTACATAGTAGTATAGTACATACCAAAACCAAAATGATATGGCAAAAGTAAACGTAGGGTGTATCAAACAAATTAAAGTTCTTCAGATTTTTAAATAGGTTGGTCAAAAGTTGTGTGTGACCCTGCAATCACCAAAAACATGCAAATGAGCTAAAATCAAAAAAAGTCTTATGCCTCCCTTTTTGTAGTTTCCATGGCGATGGCGTTGAAATATCCGATTTTGCAATATTTCACTAACCAGTCATGCTAGAGCCTCAGTTTTTTTTTTTTAATGAATCAGAAAGGTCATGTTTCTATATGCATTTAACACATTTTTTATGCCTATCTATTGTCATTTAAAGGGGACCTAAAGAGCAAAACTGTTTTTTAAGAAATGGCGTTAAAAATTACACTGAGTTCTATACTGACTGCAGAAATTTTCAATCATTTTTAATCAACCAGAAATAAGGCATAAAAAATGTGCTCAAAACGTCATGGAGGTCTGCACGTTCCGCACTACTGCACGTACGCAACTACGGAAACCTTACCGCTGTCTGTAATCCACGCGTTTTTCAATAACGTCACAGACCTCCATGACGTCATGATCACAGGTTTAACGTTTAATTTCTGGTTAATTAAAAATGATTGAAAATTTCTGCAGTCAGTATAGAACTCAGTGTAATTTTTAACGCCATTTCTGAAAAACAGTTTTGCTCTTCAGTTCCCCTTTAAGAGATTTTCACAAATTGTTGTTTTTGACTGAGAATTTGTATGTATTTAGTGTAGGACTTTGTGATTAAACAATTAAACACCTATAATAATTTGAGAAATAAAAGACAGGAAGTTATCTAATGTATATAACAAAGTTCAAACTCAATTATCAGTAAAAATGTCAAAACATTGGTCATGTCATAAATATACACTTATACAATATTAAAAAGTTTGGGTCACTATTACGATGCATAGTACTTTTAAATCAACAAACAAAGGATTACTGCGGCCTATCCTGCCATGGTATTTTGAAGTAAAAACATACACCTAATTCAAAACATACAACAAAACAACAACTACGCAAATCATCAAAAGACAACACCAGCCAACAAAGCAGCAGTTAAGAATGTCATAATCATGTAAGGCAATAATGGAAGAATGAAAAATCCATCTTGAGAAAATTGTTTTTTGTCACCCTCTCGCTGGAAGAAACATTGTCTGATTGCAACCATGTTACTTGGCTTACCATTTTTCAAACAATTTGCTTCTGCTAAATGTGTCTGATAAAATTTTCGTTATTAAAAGTGGATAACAAACCCAGAGCTCTTTCAGAAGCATCGTTAACTACATTTATTTCCTGCGCAGTTTTCTTGCAAGCAATGAAAGAACAATTTTGCTCCCAACGTTTTAAACTCTTTGTCAAAAAGCTGCAGACTGTATCCACTAAATTTAGTAACCTCCAGGAATCAGGTCCAACAAGAGCAGCCAGTGTTGTAGACTTGGTAACTTCACGGATAGCTTGCCATCGTTTGTGGAGCACTATTAGAATACTTCATCATTGCCTTCGCCATTGATCCGTTCTCTGCACTTAAACATTTGCGCTGAAACGGGGCAGGGTGATCAAACGCTCAGACAAGTACAACAAATAATTAGCAGCTTTTTGACATACATGATTCATTCTTCCATTATTGCCTTACATGATTATGACATTCTTAACTGCTGCTTTGTTGGTTGGTGTTGTTTTCTGATAATTTGTGTAGTTGTTGTTTTGTTGTATGTTTTTACTTCAAAATACCATGGCAGGATAGGCCGCAGTAATCCTTTGTTTTTTGATTTAAAAGTACCATGTATCGTAATAGTGACCCAAACTTTTAATATTGCATAAGTGTATATTTTATGACATGACCAATGTTTTGACATTTTTACTGATAATTGAGTTTGAACTTTGCTATATACATTAGATAACTTCCTATCTTTTATTTCTCAAATTATTATAGGTGTTTCACTGTTTGTAAAAATCTCTTAAATGACAATAGATAGGCATAAAAAATGTGTTAAATGCATATAGAAACATGACCTTTCTGATTCATTAAAAAAAAAACTGGAACTCAAGCATGACTGGTTAGTGAAATATTGCAAAATCGGATATTTCAACACCGTCGCCATGGAAACTACAAAAAGGGAGGCATAAGACTTTTTTTGACTCAGTTAATCTGTATGCTTTTGGTGATTGCAGGGTCACACACAACTTTTGACCAACCTATTTAAAAATGTGAAGAACTTTAATTTGTTTAGTACACCTTAATATACAGCAACTAACGAGCAGTCCAATCAAAAGTCAGATGAATAAAATGATTTTCTAAGACCATGAACATCATGAAAAGCTAGACTAAAGTATAAAGAACAAATTAGGGAGCGCCCAGGTTCCCTAGTTTGGTAGGCTTTTGATCAAGATAGACTCTTCTGCATCGATTCCGTGATAATGATATGTCACTTAAATCCTCGAAGCGAGAATATCTTGCCTTCCCACAATGCACAATTAGAGTTACAGTCAGTGCATGAAGCAACGCAATTTCGAAAGTAACGGGATATAAGACTTAAAGATTAGGAGAGGGTAGCTGACAAGAAAGCATCGCAAAAAATAGCAATGCAGGGGATGCAGTAGCAATCCACGACCGGTTTCGCTCTCATTTTGAGCTCATCAGGTGAATATAGCTGGAAAATGGTAATAGACTAAAGTAGTGACTCTTAAGATTAATTTTAAACTGTGAGACAGTGTTACTATGTCTAACACACTAAAGGTAATAAGTTTTATACAGCGGGAACTGCACAACAAAACATAGCTTCAGATTTCACAAAATTGAATGCAGATTAAAATTGAATCTCACAGGTGCATTTAACATCCCACTAAGCTTTTTCAACAAGTAGAACGGTAAATTATAATGAAGTGCATAGCAATAATCTAGATGAGAAACTATCATTGAATGTACTAGTTGAAGTTTCAATTTGTTTGACAATTTTGAGCCTATTCTACTCAAGTTACACAGATTCAGGTAACAAACGCTGATTACTTTAAGGATATGCAAACTCAAAGACAAATCTTGGTTAAGTATTACTCCCAGTGTTTTAGCAGACACAGATGTAGGAAAAAAATTACTGCCTTCCAAGTTTAGGTCTGCGATTAGCTTGGCATGCTCTCTGGATATAATACAGTGGAATTCGGTTAATGAAACCACGATTAATAAATCCAGCCGCTTATTACATCCAATTTGCTTGGAACGGAATCGTCCCAATCCTTTCCCGTTATAAAAACCTCGGTTAATAAATCCAAGCGCCACTTAATACATCCAGTTTACGTGCTTTATGCAGTCAAATTTTTCTTCATTATGTGCTAATAAGTACGTACAATATTGGATTATCAGTTTCGTATGGACAAGTATGTACATGTCCTAGCAGCAGAGATGCGGAAACGTTTTCGTCGCTTGGCCCTAGGGCTAGAGCGTACTGAGTTTAAAAAGATGGACAATGGACATGCTTTGTGATATGAAAGAAGAAGTGGATGGCCATCTGAGGAAAACATTTCCACCGAAGCAAACTGCATTGCGCAGATTTTTCTGCGTCGAATAAATATGGAAAAACTACTACATTTTGTGCATTTTTACCACTGCAAGGGGATATCCACAATGGTGAGATGCATTTTTAGAAAACGCCGTCTATTAAAGCCGCCGTGTATTAAATCCAAAACCGGCTGTCCCGAGGTGGATTTATTAACCGAATTCCACTGTATCTCAACAAATTGAGTTCTCAATTCATTCAACTGTTAATGAATGCTATATATTTGTCTATTGTTTAAAATCAGACACAAAAACAACGATTCATGAATAAACAGTACCAAAAGAGTATTTTTATCAAAACTAAAATAGTATTCAATGTCATCAGCATAGACCTAATACATGAACCCCAATATTATGACCCAATGCAATATTTTCAATTTCTTGGGAATACCAGTTAAATAAAAGTGGGCTTAAAACTGATCCTTGCAGAACACCTAAAAAGAGTATACCATTCTCAGAAGTCACATCATTGAGCTTGACAAAAAATTGTTTTGCAAATAACAGATTAGCGAAGAAAACTCGAAAAACCAAATTCACTAAAGTTAATTTACAAAATAGGTTGACTGATTTTCAAACTTGTCGCATACTTGACAAAATTTGCTTGAACTTGGCCGAAACCCCACAAAAACTAAGGTAATTCAAATTAACAGTGAGAACTTGAACTCAACTCGGCTAACAGATTTTTAGTGAACTTGAACTCGATCAAAAATGTTTGCAAGTGCGCAGCCTTGATTACGATACGGAAAAATTTTTAATGAAGTGGCTGGGCTTTGACCAATATTTGACACTTCAGCTGCTTCTCACAATGCAAATATTCACAGATTTGTGATTGAGACTATTCCAGAAACTATATATAATAATCCCAGAAGTTACAGGTCCAACTTGGATTCCAAATTTTTATGAAGTAGACTAGGCCTAGGTTAGTGTAAGATGTCAACATAATAATTAATGGTAGGCTAATTAAGGCCAAATGATACATCACACACATTTTCTCTTTTGCTTCATTGCTTAAATAAACCGCTTAATACCAGTACTGATTTATCTGTAAACGGTATATAAAATACGGTACGCTTTTTCAGCATGACATAAAAAGTTAGCGGTACCTGGGTAGCAGCATGGTACCCATACAATATTTGGAGCTTTGTTGAATTAGGCCGCATCTTATAACAGGTGGATATATCATGAGCACAACGAACGCTATGGGCACTAGTGAGTGACCAGTAGGGGTTAGGGCCCAACTCCGAACCACGGCTTAATTCTTAAAACAAGCCCCCAATGTTCTACACTAAATTAACTATTGACCTACCAAATCAACACAATCATGCAATTTTGCTTCTTTAGCAGCTTAGGCTTGCTCATTACTGAAACGGTTTGTTCATAGTAAAGCACTGAAGCAATAGGCCCAGGACCACTAAATCTGACCAACCAGTACCTACGATGCCTGATGACCTAGGATAGACAACTACAAATTTTTAACCTAGCCTATCACAATATTTTCATATAGTGAAATTTCTAAAAATGATTATTATGAGGTGTCTACTGCCTACCACAATATTTTAAATATTACACCTGAATCACGCGACCACCTTTCTTGAAATAACACCAAGACCAAGATGCAGAGCACATTTCCAACTCCAACACACACGTGATTATCAAATAGCCTGCAGCGGTTTTGTTCAAAACAGACTGTCGCATCGCATGGTCGCACATCCAGCTTCTCGTCACGCAAGTACAAGGAATGGAAGCGATATTGAAAATGTACCAAATCCGGTTGTGTTTTGATGCCCTCCATTACTAAGCCGCTAAGTTCGATAGTTAAACTCAGTGGCGTACGCAGGATTTTTCAATGGGGGGGTTCAGTGACGTCACATCGTGATGACGTAAAAATGCTACAATTAGCCTATAGTAGTTCAGAGGTATTAAAGTGCATCGGATTGTAATGTTTTTAGTCCAAATTATTGCGCAATTGCACCTATACCACGATTAAGCTATATAACGCCATAACGAAGGAAACAATCCAGATATTTCATTCACACTTTTGCTTGATTCTTTGGGCTTCATTTAAGGAGCGAAAAGGTTTCACCGAAACTCAAGCTGTCAATCCGAGGTTAAAAATTTACTGAAAAAAACTTTAATTGACCTCATTTTGGGGTCATAGGAAGGTTAACTGACTACAGTAGGCTAGCTTTCGCAACATCACAATCAGGGTGAAGCCAGGAGGGTAAAACAAGTTATTGCTTCCCTCCGAAAAAATCTTTTTTCAAGAACCAACATTGATACAAACAACGCATATAAACCTTGATATAAACATTTAATATGCACTCATTATGAAAGGAGCAGTATCCAGTATTCCCTGTCTTGAATAATGAAGACAGTGAAGCATGAGAACAAACTGCCCTCCCTACCGAAACATTCTTAAACTACAATAAGTTACGCGCGAGAAGAATCCCTGATCATGCGATTGAACTCAAAAACAGCGTCGATATTATCTAAGCATTTTTCACCCAAATCACAGCGTCGATATCATCAGATACTCTCAAATACATAACCGGGGTGTCTGGTAAACGGAGCACTCCAGCTCCTGAGATAGTAGCGGGGCGTAAAAACAATTTTGCCACCCCCCTCCCCGTTCCGCCCCTGGGCCTCTTTAAATCTTTCGTTGGTTTGGTCTTCCTTGGCAGTGTTTTTATTTTATTTTCAGCATTTAGGGCAGCGTCAATTTAGATTTTTATATCTAAATAATTTTTTAACAAACCGGCCGGTTATAGCGCAGTGTTAAAGTTGTCGCTATCGATGTGGAAGGTTTGAGGTTCAATTCCCAGGCCGGTTAAATCGGACACAGAGTAGCCAACGGCTCGCTACCGCTGTGACGTTTCTTCGGAGCTGCGTTGTCCAGGCTTTAAGCCGCGGGGTCGGGCCCCGCCACTCGCTACGACGTTGCAATACTACAGCGAGTTAAATGAAACGATTACAGTGAAGATTTGATTTTTTAAAAAAACTTTGTGTGCAGCCATAGTTGCTGCAGATACTTCGTATTTAAGGGAACTCCCACTTACCAATTGCTTCACAGCAGCATCGATGACATAATTACAGTTCAAGCAAAACACATCAGAAAAGTTGGAGTACCGGTATTGTTGCATCGTTTCATAATAAAAGTTTCTCGACAGAAAACATGACAGCAATTTCGGTAACTTTTGCACGAAGAAAAGTCGGTTCGTCTCAAAAAAGAAAGGTTTCACTTTTTCTGCAATCGTCAACGTCAAGCGTACGTAACGCACCAGAAAAATTTGACTACCGGTATTATTGCGTCACAATGAAAGTTTTTCAAGATTGTGTAACATATTAAGGAAGTTGGACAGCACAGAAAAACATGATAATTGTTAACAATTTCGGCAATCTCTATATGAAAAAAGGCGGATCGTTTCAAAAAGAAAGGTTTTCATTTTTTTTCAGTCGTCAATGGGGGGGTTTCGACCCCCGAAATCCCCCCCCAACCCCCCCGTGCGTACGCCACTGGTTAAACTTGTCTAGAAGTCGTAGCCGGTCCCTTCGAGGCTTTCCTTTGCGCATTTACCGACAGTTTAAAGGTCTGTTTACACTAAATTCGATTGTAGTCCGATTTGCTGTCGTACGAAATTTCGCAAGCTTTTTGACGTGAGCAGTTGACAAAAATATCTTCCACACAATTCAAACCCAAACAGTTTTGCTTCCTACCGGTTGTTTTGCGAAGCACCTAACGATGGTATTCTAGAATGCCGCGCGAAGTGACGTAGCTTTACGTCATAACCTCTGTTTCCTAGCCTACGTCACTGCACGTACGAAAAATTTTATCGTATTCTGTGTAAACACACCTTTACATGTATGCGTCTAAATCAATCAATTTTTCAAAATTTGTTTTCTTTACAGTCGACGGTAACACTATGTTTTTGTTGCTTTTATTTCGTATATTGTTTGTTGGCAAAAATTCGTTTATTGGGTTTGCACACAATAAAGCTGTTTGACTTAAAAAAAATTTCAAAACAGATTTTGCTCTGCCTTTATCTCAAACCCGTTGAGGCAACACGAACGATGCAACAAAGGGGCGATTCAAGCGGGGCCATGGCTCTCTCAGATTTTTATTTGGACCCCGGGTTGACCCCTCCCCAATTTGAGTGAGTCTGTTCAGCCTATGAGAAGTTAGCGTAGCCTGAGACTATTTAAAACTTTGGAACAAGGTTGCATGTACCAAATTAGCATCCTCTTTTAACTTTCTACAGTTTTTATTCAATTACTGGGGAAAATGAACCTTCTAAGATCTATGGTCGAAAAAAACGTGTAAAATATTTAATGGCACTGCTGAGAGCAGTAGGCGTGATAATCATTTGCGAAAAATGATTTGTTTCAATATTCTGTAACCTATTTGGCAACTGCAAATGAATCATATTTTTTACAACATGAAGTTATTGCAAATAAAAGTGCGGACTGGAACTCACAAAGTTCGTTTTTTTTTATTCGAACTTACAAAAACAAAACGACTATAACCAAAGTCTCGTCAGCCTTGCTACGCACAGCCAATCCAGGCTAAACTCATTCCAGACTGTAAAGACTCTGTTTTTGCATTGTTTTACCTGTACATCTCGACTTCATCTCTTTTCTAGGTTGTGCCCTATTTTTGGCAGGCGACTGGCCCCAAACAACGATACCCAATGAAAGAACCTATAACCACTAACCCACAACCAAGTTACCGTTCGCCTAACTAGAAACATTAATTTGTCCCTTGCAAATTTCTCAAAAAACAAAACGGTTTTTTACTTTTTTACGCGGTTTTCTTTCCATTAAATTTAAAGATTTCAGCCAGAAAGTTAGCGTGGTATAGTTTTGCTAAGATTGTTTCATTTTATTTCAGGCCTTAATAATGTTACTTTCAAAAGTCGCTTTCTGCTTTCAACCAAGTTTATTATAATGATTTGACAAAATGACCGAAAAAGTTTTGCCGCCCGCTTGCATTATCCAAGCGGTACGCTGCAGCGAAGAGGTTTGTCACCCCTGGACAGAGCTCAGGATCGAATCTAACAATCTACCGCCCCAGCGGCATACAATCGTTATTTATTCTCTCAGTTGGCCGGTCTGATGTTCAAGTTATTCGCTTCATGCAAATTATTGCTATAACAGCCGAAAATCTTCAACGCTATATTCTTGACAAAATGCTTAGCAATGATCGCCGCTGGTTGAATTTCGAAGGCATCAAATAAAAATAATCATAAGAAACTTTACAGCCATTTCCAAACAAGTAGGCCTACGTCTCTGATAATATCAAAGCGAAGCAAATCTCAGCAGTAAGAACTCACACATAAATGGAGACTACAAACGTCACAAATTTTAATTTTATTGAAGTATACCCATGAAAGCTTTAGACGCTACTAGTGCTTAATAATCTTACGGGCATAGAAAGATAGGTATTTGTATTTCATGTAGTAGCCTACATAAAAATTGCAGCTTATCACGCAATCAGTTAGAAACGCTTACGAAGGAAAACAATTCCTTTTTTTAGCATAAGTTGTACGCCATGTGATATATGCTGGGATGCCATTGCGCCACATTCAAATTTCATCAACGCAATAACTTTTATTATCCGAGCAATCAATTAGGCCTACACGAAAATAAACCGATAATTTCATGCGCTATCATTACTTTTAATTAAGTAACATCAATGTGGAATCCTATAAGCGCCGCAAGATGCGATAACAATAAATACAGTTGCAATTACGCCAACCAAGAAGCCACGTTCATGAGCCTCAGTCAATACAAAACAAGTGGAAGTTACAAAGAAACCTGTAAAAATTGCCTTGCCCCGTCAACTAAGTACAAAATCATAAATGCACAGACTTAAACAGATGTCTTATCAACCTGACTTTCACTGTTTCAGGTAAACCCTAAAAAATTACAAGAATTCAAATGCACAAAACTGAAAAGAGTCGTAGAATTTTGTCGCATTTTCTCGAAATTGGAGTTTCTGCAGACGAAAAGCTGCTTTTCGCTTTACAAATTCATTCGCGACGATCTCAACGATCGCCAGCCATCATATACACGGATTCTTTAATATTGCCTCTACAGAGCAAAAGCTTGAATGAGCACTTGGTGAACAAAACCGAACGCACGATTGGCATCAAAATAAAAGAATTCGTCAACACAACTACCAGACCGACAGGCAGTGCTTGAAAAAATTGCTTTAAATTTGAGTGAAGTTAACTTTAATTGTCCGATGTGCCATGTTACCGATTTTACCTCAGAGCGACATTATTGTAGTTAAGTTTTTAAGCTACTTTACTGCGGACAATATGATCTCGAGTCGTCAAACGATTCTTACCCCAGGAGCAAGGTTAGGTTAGAGATACTTTTGTAACCAGTCTCTCGTCGATAAAGACCGGGGTGCTTAGGATAGAGTAACAAGAATAAAACAAAAGAGGTGTCAACCCCCTGAAGCAAGCTAAGTGTATAAATTTCAGAAGCGTATTTTAGTAAAAACAGTTTGTCCTTTAGTCTTTTACTTTGTCCCTTAGTAAAATCAGAACAAATGGTGCTAAGTCGCTGAAATTTGCCGGACTCTTTTAATGGCTTCTGTAGTTTAATGCCCCCACTGGCACATTCCGACGTAATTCATTGAGTATTATGTTGACCTCTTTAAACGAAGTGGGACGAAGTCTCAGTAAAAGCATCGATCGCTTTTATCAAATGTTTTAACTACTGCATTAACAGAAAGAATGGATAACCTCCTTGTCCAAGATAAACAATAAACATACATGATCTGCGTTTTAACCAAATCATGCGGAAGCGAAGCATTACGAACAAACTATGAAAACAACTAAGAAACAAAGTGCGATAAAAGGAAAAAATAGTTTTAACTAGACAAAAATAAAAACGGATCGGAAGTAGCCGCACACCACGATCGTGGGCGCTTGCAGTGCCAACCACAGTGTCAGTCTCTTCTCAAATTATTCAAACGGGCTTCTAGATCAGCGTCAGCACTATCCACCACACCACCATCAGCTCCAAGGGCAGCGGGACGCGCTTTAGCGGCTGATGGTCCAGCCAAAACTCCTTGTTCGGCTGCAAGACCACTAAGTTCGTCATTTAGCTGAAGTCCAAGTTCGTCGAAAACTTGCTTGACAATGGCATCACTAAAACAAAAAGTATTTACAAAACCAATTGCATTTATTTCATAATAGAAAATGCAGCTGCTTACGCATCAATCCGCGACCAAACAAAAAGAATGAAAATACTTGAACAGCAACTTATTTATTTCTTCATGTTTTAGATAAACAGTAGGTGAAGCTTTATGACAATCATCTATCGCAGTTACTCCCTGACGGCAATCTAGAGCAACCTAAGGTTCAGCTTTAGACGAACTTTAAAGCCGGCTTATCTAGAGCAGCAATAGGCCTACATGCAACGAAGCTTGAGATTTTCTTGCATAATTTCAAAATCTGCCTGTGAACCAATGAATCATAAACACGCAGAATAAATACATGGGTGAAGAGAAAATTTTACAAATTAACTTTTTGTCCAGTCACAGAATGGACATTTTTTTTAAACGTATCTACCAGTCAACAACTGTATGTTTATACAACATAGAAAAACTACATTTCTTCAAATGTAGTACATGACCATTGACCAATAATATCTTGAAATTTTAATCACAATAAAAGATTTTGAAAAATTTCGTGAATATTATATAATAAGGGATGTCATGCTTAACTGGGCATTAAAATTTTAAGAATACTATTCATCACAAAATCTTACGTTTCCTCTTCATCATCTTCTCCTTCCATTGCATCATCAATTGCATCCTCCATCATCTCTGTCTTCATATCAAGTTGCTCTGATTGCCGCTCAAAATCTTGCATTATCTTTTGTATTTGAGGCAACTTCATTTGCTTGTTCATTGCACGCATAGCCTACATAATATAAGCATATAAACACTTGCCTCAACAAACAAAAAGCTCAAAATTTCTAATTATACCTTTGTTACACCTTTCATTGCATTCATCATAGCATCCTGGCTTTGTAATGTTGATATCTTTAGTGATACTGCTTGGATGTTCGCTTTCATCATGATAAACTTTTTAATGTAACGTTTTGTCCTCACCAGATCTTTTGCCATGATTCGCACAGCATCCTAAAGCACATCGTCAGAACTACAAAAAACACTCAACACTTAAGCAGTGTGATTTATAAATAAAGGAAGTAAAAGAGCTGATGACCATTGCTTTGTATAAATTTTTCAAGTACATGATTGCACTCATCCAAAGTGTTGCAACCATGCCTATTTCTTTCTTTTTCCTAACTTTTTTTCTGCATTCACTTTTATTTTTGTTTGGGAAAAAAGTTACGCAGTAACATAAACAGGAATATTCGCTCACAGTTGATTAATTTCCCGGTAAGAGGCTGCGAAAAGACCATGAAGCCCAGCTCAAAGAGCTGAGCGGTCGTCGAGTCTGCAGAAATGTTTATTGATATATTTTCATTCTTTCTTCCATTGTAAATGAGCATTGTGCTTTTCCTTTAATTGTATTTTACATCGTGTTCACAACTGGAGAGAAAACGTGCCTTTAAAGCCACTGAAGCTAGATATGTACATTGTACAATTGCACCACACAGCTAAACATAATGTACTAGAACGTTCACAATCATAACCCACATTACGGTATTGCAAAAGAAGTACTGTTAGAAACGGATTCAATTTTATGCATACCATTTGTCCTTCCTTGGCCATTTTCTTCACGTCATTGATAATTTT
This sequence comes from Trididemnum miniatum, assembly GCA_964006365.1. Classification (NCBI taxonomy): domain Eukaryota; kingdom Metazoa; phylum Chordata; class Ascidiacea; order Aplousobranchia; family Didemnidae; genus Trididemnum; species Trididemnum miniatum. The sequence goes on along the minus strand of OZ023247.1, from coordinate 7,318,088 downwards.
CTTCTCTTGCTGTTCCATTTTAGTTCGTTCTCTGTCTAGATTCCTCATGGTTCTTTCCAGTAATCGTTTATTTTCACGAAGCATCTGAGCAGGTGTTTTCTTTTTTCCAAATAACCACTCCATGATATTATAGTTCAAACAAATGAAAATAGCTAATCTGCAAGCATATTCATACACAGTGAGTTAAAATCGTGCACTCATTTTAAGTTTCCAAATGACTTTTTGCATATTTTCACTTTCAAGCACTTAAACTTGCTGCTTCAATGCCTTTTCCTTTGATTACGCTGGAAAAAAAAATTTATCGGTCTATGCTGAAAAAACATAATGAATTTATAGTTAAGATTGATCAACTAGAGTGAGTTGGAGTGGAATGAGTACGTTGAAGAGGTATTTCTATTAGTACTAAGTAGAAACAAACACAGATTTCTTTAATCATCTTCCAAGTGATGTTTCAACATTAAACTACGTCAAAAATGCTGACAATAAAGTTTATATAGTTAAAGTAAAAAAAACCTCTTCAGCATATAAAGTTAAAAATGCTCACAATTTTTAAAAACTTTTTCTAATACCCCACTTTGAGGGGGGAGAAGCAGCTATATGGCAAGCATGTGTAGAAAATTCGTTTCAGCTTGCTTCCATTCATGTATTCACAAGGTTAAATTAACATGTTTAGGGTTAAAAATGCAATGTAGGAAAAAAGAGGTAAGGTACGGTAAGATTATGGACCTAAAACGAACTCATGGGTGATTTTTTATTTCGATGGTCAAGAAACAGTGAAGGGGCATTACCTTGATCGAGTCACACTGCCATTTGTTCACCACATAAAGATGACAAACACCATGAAAAGTCTATTAAAGATGAGGTCTACTCCATGCATATACAGAAAACATTTACTATACCACATATAAATACCAGTTTAAAGCTAGAATAGTTCATTTAACAGTTTAATATCAGGAAACCCTCGCTATAGGCCTGTTGTGCATGCTTAAGAACACTAGTCTAGCATTTTTGCAGTCTAATCTACCGTATTGGTGTAGGCATCAGCACAACACTGTTTAAAAGCATTGGTGTGGACGTGTAGCTTACCTAGCTGCTAGTCTAGTCCACCTTACATTATTACTAAACCACTTACCACTGTACCCTCTAAGATGCAAAGCACAAAAAGTGAGAAATTTTGGGCAAAATTTTACAATTTTTTTTAACGCTTGAACCCAGGAATGGTGAAATTTAGCCAAATTTGAATGAAAGTGTTTAATATTTTGGAGCAAAACAAAAGCTTCATACTCAGGAAACTCAACATTGAGGTAAAGATTAGATCAAACTTTCTTCAAACCCTCTAAATCTTTGAGAAAATTTTTTATCTGAAACTTATGTTTGGACAAATTTGCACTTGCTACAAACTTGAAAGGAAAATGCCACTAACTCAGTTACAGACTTATGGTACCATACACTGGCACCAGCTAGCAGGGAGACGGGGAGGTTTAACCTCCACATAGCTTGCAGGATGGTAAGAAACCTTCCTGTAAAAATCTCTCCAATTCTTATGCGAAAGAATGATACCTTGTTCATGAAATATTAAAATCCAAAATTCGCTGTTTGTGCTAAAATTAACCTGATGTTTGAAGGAGTATTTTACATTCTACCGATTCCTTGTTAAAGAATGATTCCACTGATTTCTTATATATATGTTAAAGAATGATTCCTTGTTCATGAAATATTACAATCTAAAATCTGCTGTTTGTGTTAATTGAAATTAATCTGATATTTGAAGTAGTATTTTACATTCTTACTTACGCATCAACATCAGAAAGCATACTGTTCAAACATATACTCACGCAAGAAAACTACAACTCACAGACTCAGCAGCCTACGCAAACACATTTTAGCATGCGCTTGTTAATTTGGGTGACAGTGGGTGCACGCGTGTATAAGTGTATTTGCACCGCATCAAACACTTTGGTTTCAGCATTCCATTCAAGCAGCGGTGCTAAGATGTGGACAGATAACACTGCAGATAATGAGAATTGTTATATGTGAAGAAACACTCGCAGAAAAACTGTTCCATAATACTGAGCAGTAATAGCAATTCCTAACACACGAAATAATAATGAAAAATTCTGTTAACCTCGAAATATCAAATACAGGCACTCCCTTACTTGCGAACGAGTTACGTTCCGCACGTTTGTTCTTATGTTGAATTTGTTTGTAAGTCGGTTTATATCCTCTGTACACTTCACAGTGTTGTTATTCAATGAACAGTTCAATTCGAATTCCTACCAAACATTCCTAAATCACATACGTAACACATTTAACTTGTTTTCTTATTCTATTGACACAAATACACTATAAAATACCAACACAAAATACACTTACATAGGAATGCAGTGTACACAGTCGAGACCGCCGAAAACTAACGATAAAAACTAACCTACTGTAGAATGATTCATGTTGAATGTACGAGCAACATTCACCATTTTTTCACCACTATCACTGCATCAAGCTTCTTTATTATCGCCACTTTTGTTTTCATCGAGATGGCTTGTCATTTTTTAGCACTACCACTATTATCATTAGCCTGGCACTTTCTACTGTTCATTATGGTTTAATTGTGCTCCGTATAGCCTAATCAGCTAAGAGTGATACTGTACAGTATATTTTCTTCCAAAAAAATTACTGCTGCTAAACTTTATACATTACCGTAGCCTACAGTGCAGGAGCGTGTACTGTAGCCTACCTTATAGCACAGTAGCCTATTGTTTGGTGATAAGATAATAAGTCGCTTGTCGTAAATCTAATCAAATACAGCAGTGCTATGCAGTCCTGTGTGGTTTGGGTCAGTGATGGCGGAAGCATTTCTAAAGTAGGGGGGCCCAAAACCAATGATCAGATTTTTTTCAACTACAACCAGAGCCGACAGTGGCGTAGCGAGAAATTTAAAAAAGGTGGGGGGCATAATTGCTTGCAGCTTTGCTAACTTCTTTAATGACAAAGTTAAAGACATTTCCAATAAGATCAAATCTCAACCATTAGCCTGTACGCACTATCTAGCGTATGTGCTATTGATTCTAGTGTTGTGGATGCTGGGGCTATGACGCTTTCAGAGTTTGAGTCACTACCAGCAGCTGATCTGAGTGAGGTAAGGGGTATGCTCACTAAGACATGTGAACTTCATGCTTTACCTACTGCAATTTTGAAAACTTGTTTGGATATTTTGATAATGCCCATTCTTCAAATCTTTCATTGGTATGTTTCCTGATCATTTTAAGCATGCGTGTATTAGACCATTGCTAAAAAGTCCTACAGATGACCAGGATGTGATGAAAAATTATAGGCCCATCAGCAATCTGTCATTTCTTTCTAAGGTAATAGAAAAATGCGTATATAATCAAATTATGCCTTATCTGATGTCTAATGATTTACTTGATGTTTTTCAATCTGCATGTAGACCATATCACAGTTGTGAAACTGCACTGATTGCAATTCATAATGACATAGGGACTATGCTTGACTCGAAATTAAATGTTGCACTTCTAATTTTTGATCTATCAGCTGCCTTTGATGCTGTTAACCATCAGTTCTTGCTTAAAAAACTGCATTTTCATTACGGTTTTTGTAATAACGTTTTGGCATGCTTTGACTCGTATTTGTCAGGTAAGAATTATTATGTGAAAGTGAATAATTTTTTTTCTTATGATGTTGAGTCCATGTCTGGTGTTCTTCAGGGTTTCATTTTGGGCCCAGTTTTATTCAGTTTATAAGTCCATGAGGTTGAACATATTGCACACCAACACAATTTCTCAATTGATATGTCTGCTGATGATATACAGTGTTACTTTGGGTTTTCTAGCGATACACCAAAATCTGTTGTTATCCATCGTATTCAGTGCTTCGTTTCTGATCTAAAGTCTTGGATGAATGCAAATTTTTTGATGCTTAATGAGCTTAAAACCAACTTTGTTGAATTTGCACCATTCCTTAAAAACAGCATTAAAGTAATTCGTGGACTAAATCTTAGTGATAATCTTCCACTTTCTTTCTTCGTCTGCTAAAACTTTGGGTGTACTGATCGACGACAAATTCAGTCTTGTAAGTCATAATAACAATGTTGTAAGTGTATGTTACATAATTTGAGGAACCTTGGTAAAATTGCTTCCAAACTGTCTATGAAACTCAAGATTCAATTAATTCATTCAATGATACTCTCGTATTTAGATTACTGTAATGCTTTGTTCTATGGTCTACCTGATTATTTACTAAACAAGCTCACTAAAGTGTTATATACCGCTATTTGTTTTGTTTTTAGTTTTAAATTTTCTCAGCGTCATCATATGTTACCATTCTTGAAATCTTTGCATATTCTGCCTATCAATTTTCGAGTTAAATTTAAAATTGCTTTTTTAGTTTTCAAATGTTTCAAGAATTGTGCTCCTAAATATCTTGACAATTGGTTATGCTGCAAAAATCGTTTAGTGTGTATCATTTTAGGAACAACTGTGACAGCTTCCTGATTGAAAAAACACTTGAACCAAAATATGTAAATATAAATCAGCCTTTTCATACTCTACTGCCACTGTCTGGAACAGTTTACCATTAAGTATTAGAGAAACTGACAGTATTGCACAGTTTAAAAGTCAATTAAAATCATATTATTTTGAATTAGCATTTTCTGATGTACCAGATATCTGATTGTTTGTATATGTCTCTGTGTTTTCTGAATATCTGTATTTTATACCTCACTGCGCAACGTCGTTCGCTCTTCTTGACTCACTACTGGAATTTTTGTCTTCTGTTGATTTTTGCTTTTAAGTGCCCCCTAGTTAGGCGTTGATGTGTCATCTTTCCTCAGGGGGCTTACAAATTATTTGTTATTATTATTATTTCCACATATCTTTTCAGCGTCTTTTTTTTGGCAGAACTAATTTGAAGCTGATTAAAAGACAAGAAAAGCTGTAGGGGGTCCGAGGGCATGCTCCCGCGAATAATTTTTGAAAATTTACAAGCTGTAATGGCTATTTTAGTGCTTTTTGAATAATTTTCACACAAACTGGGCTTAGATTTTTTGACCCTAATTCTGAGTACTTCAACAACAACAACAAACCGATCCAGCACAGAAATGCCACGGCAGAAACCAAGCAAAATTATCGAGGAAATCAACAATCCATTTGAGGTAAATGCAGCAAGTCCAAAATTCCAATTGATATTCCTAGCATTTCAATTATATATACATTTTAAGCATTTAAATTACACAATTTAGCAATTAGCCAAACAGACAAGCATAAAAAACAAAAAGATAGGTTAGCAAATAAAACAATTGACAATCAGTAAGCTCAAGCCAAGTTACCCGTAGCAATAATAGTAATGATCTAACACCAGCCACACATAAATGACAATGCAGAGAAAATTTATCACAGAAAAAAAAAAAGAGCAGTTTATGGAACAGTGCGGAGAAAAAAATATTTAGTAGCTAGTGTTTAGAAACAGCAAGAAAGCAAACAATTTCTACATTGCAATTTTTCACAACTAATTAATCTTTTAAAAGCATCAGATTCACAGCTACACTTAAAAAGTTATCAATACACATATGAAGCTCAAAAATAAAAATAAAAAAATGAGAATAAAAAAACAAAATGGTAAGCAGTGTGTGGAAATTTAATAATAATAATAACAAGAATAAAAACGCAGAATGGCAAGCAATTTGGGGAAACAGTGGTGTGCAAGAGTAACGAGTAGCACCAAAAGAAAGCAAGCATCACAAACACAATGCGCATTTTCACAAACAGTTAATCATATAAAAGCTCCAGATTCACAGCAATTTGATCACTTAGGAAAAAAAAAAGCACAACAAAAAACACTACTATTGAGGTAAGGACTACTGCTTACAATATTAAGACATTTAGATTGGTAAGAAACTACTGCTTATGGACTGATGGAGACATTGAAATTGGATAAAAAACTACTGCAGGTAAAAGTTACATACTGTTTACTGTATGGAGACATTGAAAGTGGGGCAGTAGGGTGCTAATAATCTGTAGAAAAACTAAACAAGTGCAACCTACCTACCAGCAGCATTTGCCTCAAATTCAGTCTTCCAGCAGGAACTTATCAATTGCCAGTCGATACAACAATACAAATTACAAAATAACAATCTAAAATCATTTTATGTCCTTATTTTCAATAAATTTGCACACTTTGCGTTTGAATTCAGGTAAGGATAGACTTAAAACTATGTTGTCAGGTAAGTTATTCCAAGTATTAATGATTCGATTTGAGAAATATTTTCTGCAATTAAGGTGAATGTGTTTTTTTGATAACTTGTATTTGTGACCACAAGTATTAGTGCTTTTTTCACATGCGTATTGAAAAACTTTTGAAGCATCTAACGGTGACAAATTGAGGATGATTTTACACGTCAAATGTTTATGTTTGTACTGTAAGTCCATTGTTCGTAAGTTGGGGAGTGCCTGTCTATGCTTAGCAGAGGCAAACACAGAAATTTTAATGGGGGGTGGGTGTGAAAGAATTTTTAACTCTCCATGTTGTAAGAGTACGGTAAGTCATGGCACCATACCGGTACCGGGTACTACACTGGTACTGTGTACCAATAGTTCAGTACATACCTGTATCTGTATAGGCTACCGGTAAACAGGTACAGGCTAAAACAGCACCACTAAACCAGCACTTTTAAACAAACTAGACCTACTGATACCGTCTAGTCAATGCCAGGGCTGCAAACTCGATCATTTTCAGTTTTGCCGAACTCGAACTTGAACTCAAACTCACCTAAAACTGTTTGAGTTCATTAAAAAGATATTAAAATTGTTGAAAAGAAATTAAAGATCACTAGGTACGAAATATGGTTTGTTGTTGAAGTAGTCACAATCCGTGTAAATTAAAGTTATGATTTTACCAAAAGAAAAGCTGCATAATTATCGTTTACTTGTTCATGCCATTGCGACCTACAAAGTCCAGGGCTGCGAACTGGAACTCCATCATTTTTGCCGAACTCGAACTTGAAACTGTTGAACTCGAAAAATAAAATTCTTAAAACTCAAACTTGAACTCAGACTTGCAAATATCAGAATATCTCTTGAACTTGAACTCAGTTAATAATCAATCGAGTTCGCAGCCCTGGTCTATGCTAAGGTGGTGTGTCACCCTGCTACAGCTGCTAGTCAGCAGTTCCAGGTCCCGTCCAGTCGTGAGTGGCTGCTTGCTACTGGGACAAAGTTAACCTTTGATTAGCCTAGCAGCTAGTCGATTTGCAAGCTACGGTAAGTTTTTTTCGTGAACACTAGGCCTAGTCCATACCATTGCTTCTATTGGTACGACTCTGATTATGGTCTTACTACTTTAATCTAGCACACTAATTGTTTCTTACTCACCCTGTCCTGCTGTCCATCTGTCCAGTTTAACTGGTTCAGACACAGGTCAATCCTACTGGCTTTCTGCATTATAGCTTAACTGGTAAAACAACCGATCCAAATATTAATAACAGTGACGTAAACCATCTTATGATGTTGATCACGCAGGTCACGTGATGATGATACGCAAGGCGCATGATGAATCATTGGGTCGGTGGCCCGCTTTTCGTAGGCAGATTTGCTGGAACAGTTCAAGAACTTCAAGTTGTTTTTTCTAAGCATCCCAGCTTATGAATCCATTAAATCGAGGATTTAAATCAATCGAGGAAAAAATGCTGTTTTTTCTAAGCATCCCAGCTGGATAGCGATGGCATGGGCCGCTAAGAGACCCGCCAACGAACCCTTAACCGGTATTTTTACTGGTCCGCTAACGGCCCGGTTCTATCTTTGTTTATTTCTGGGTCGCTAACGAGCCGCTAACACTTTTTGAAATCCGTTTAAGTGTGATTAACATGAATAAAAATTCATAAAAAGAATGGGCTTTGGGCGGGCTGGGCTATATTTTTGGTATGAGTTTTTTTATATTTTTTTTTGTTTAGTTGCATATTTATCCTCCTATCACGAGAAGGCGATCAATGCGCTATACGAGCTCGCTTAGGAGTTGCCGGCCATCTGTCTACCACACCAAGATGGGGGAATCCCGTTAAGTGCCTTTCCCAACGGCACAACAAGTAAACTTGCCGGCTTGTTCTTCACACTGTCCCTTTAATGCTGAGCGTCAAGCAGGGAAGCTGTGAATACCAATGTTAAAGTCATTGGTTTGACCCGACTCGGGGTCAAACCCGAGTCTACAGCTCAAGAGATAGACGCTCCATACCACTCGGCCATCTGAGCTGTTAGAAGTTGCCGGGTCGGTTAGGGGCCGTGGGCGGTCCGGGCCTCAAAAAAGTCAACCCAAGCCATCTCTACAGCTGGGGTTCTCAAAAACAGCATTTCTTCCTCGATTTATTTAAATCCATCTTCTGAAAAAGTTTATGCTGAACTATGCTCACTAAATTTGAAAAAATCTACAGGACCCGACGATGTCCCCATTTATTTTGTAAAACTGGCAGCGCCTATTCTTACCCCTTACTTAACACACTTCATCGAAGTGTCATTTAAATTGGGAGTTTTTCCAAACAGTCTTAAAGCGGCAAAAGTAGTGCCGGTATTCAAAAAAGGTTGCAAATCTGCCATTGAAAATTACCGCCCTATCTCTGTTTTACCAGTGTTGTGGAAGGTCTTTGAAAAAAGTGCTATCCACAAAACTCTTAAGTTTTTTCAATCAAAACTCTGCCCTTCAATGTAGGCCTACTCAGTATGGCTTTCGTAAAAAGCATAACACAACCCACGCAGTTCTTGATGTTGTTGTTATCACACACATATACGACAACATATTTTCAAACAATTTTTCTTGTGTCCTTACCCTTGACCTAAAAAAGGCTTTCGATACAGTCAACCACAAAATCTTTTTGCACAAACGTGAACACTAAGGGATCCGTGGTGTTTGTACTAAGTTAATAATCTTCTTCGAAACTATTTATGTAACAGAATTCAAACCGAGAGAGTTGGCGATAAAACATCATCAGTAAAACCAATCACTTGCGGCGTTCCCCAGGGTTTCATATTGAGTCCACTGCTATTTCTGATCTACGTAAACAACATAACCAACGCTCTACTTGAAAAGCCTAGACTTTATGCTGACGATACTTGCCTGATCATCTCAAGTCCTACGATTGAAGATTTAAATTCAAAATTTAAAGCGGAGTTGCACAATTCTCAAATTTGGATGAACCTCAACAAACTATCGCTTAATATCAATAAAACTTATTCTCTATTGATTAGTGCTAAAGTTTGTTCCCATTCTGCTGACACTTCTGCACTTCTTAACACTGGTAAAATCCAGCAAGTTAATGAAATTACATATCTTGGTGTTGAGATAGACTCTCATAGTTAAATTTAAATCACATGTTGACAAAATACAATCCAAAATTGCCAAAGGAATAGGAATTTTATTCAAGTTAAATAAATTGCTTCCCCCAAATGCATTATTAACCCTATACTACGCCTCAGTTCATCCACACCTCACGTATGGTATACTTATCTGGGGTTCTACTTACAAATCTCATCTTCAAGTTAAACAACTTTCGCAAAACAAAGCAATGCGAGCACTTTTCAAGCAACAATTATCTGATAGAATAACACCAGTTTATCGTAAGGCCCAAATTTTGAAAATAAATGATATATACAAATTGGAAGTAGCTTAATTTATGCATCAACTATCAAATAAATCTCTACCAATATCTTTCAAAAAATATTTTGTTCACGCAACATCCATTCACCATCCACTCGAACGTCTGAGCGCAAAAATTATCTTCTACCACAGTTTGCTCAGTGGCGATTCTAGCACCCAAAAAGTGGGGGGCCCCCTTTCGGGCCAAGATATATTTAGGTAGGGCCACTGAAAACTGTGTTTGAGAGGAAAAGAGTAAGTTCAAAGATATATGCAACCAAACTTAAAAAGTAAGCATATGGCAATATGACACACTATATACATTTATTATTGACATTCACTACAACGTAAGATGGCAAAATGGTAAGAGCGTCCGTTTCTGGAGCGGTAGACTCAAGGTCTGACTCCGAGACGAGTCAAACTGATTGCCTAGCTTAAAAATTAGTACATCACAGTTTTCCTGCTTTACGTTCGACTTCGACATTAAAGGAATAGTATCGACGACAAACCGGCAAGTTCGCTAGTTATAACACCCTTGGAAAAAGGACTTAACGTAATTCCTCCATCTTTAAGTGCAAACAGTTAATGAATCCCTGCATTCTACCTCTCGTGAAAATATGTTCTCGCCAGCGAAAATATGTTCTCCGTAAAAAAATTGAACACCACTCGGCTGGTGGCAGTGTTAAAACCAGGGCCGGCGCAACCATCCCACGTGCCCTCTGACCAGGGGGGCACTCGTTTCTGGGGTCTCATTCCGGTGCTTGGGGGGCCACTTTCGTTACCTGAAGCCCTTTTTTTAGTGTTCAATTATGCGTGGAGATGAAAAGTATTTTTTTATGCACAGAAACTTTTGCCTGTGGGACCTCGCGTTGAGTTCCAGGAGGAAAGGTGAGGGGCTACAATGGGCTAGCATTGGCACTCGATAAGATTTCAGTAGCGTCTAAGCTCACTCGGCCATCATGCTTTATGATAAACATCAGAGCTGGAACGAGGACCGAACCTACCGAGACCAAGACGAGACATCATAGCTTCGAGACCGAGACGAGACATCATAGCTTCGAAACCGAGACGAGACTTTAAAGTTACAAGACACGAGACGAGACATGAGACTTCATAAGCCAAAAATTAGAAAATATAAAAACGATAGTAATACACTGGAGTACGGGCTCTACTAAGCCAAGTTATTGAAATACTTTTATAGCAAAATGACATTAACCAAAAACAATACTAGCGAATGAAGCCGTCGCGGTTATGAACTGATGTAGCCTATTATAAATGTGCTATTGGTCATATCCTTTTAACGATTACAATTAATGATTTAACAAGTTCACCATAATAGCAACGAAACAGCTTATTATCACAGAAGATTTAAGTCCTTGTAGCTTGCAAGGCAAGCAATACCTTTCACAGACGATTACATGGCCCAATATTCATTTTTAATCTAACGAAAAAGACGCCAAGAAAACTTTAAACAAAAAGTCATTGGTAGGCTATGTTGGTCTAGACCAGAGTTTCCCAAACTAGGGTCCGCGGCGACCGCACAGGGGTCCTGGACAGTGTTGCAAAAAATAAAAAAATCAGAACTTTCAAAAGAGTTTTACAGGACTTACATAGACCCAATTAATTACTGTAGTGATTTAACTTCTTATAGAATGTTTTTTTCTTCTATCTCTTGATTGTTGAGTAATTATATTAAAGTTAGTCATGGATTATGATACTCTTGCCTTTATTGTTTATGAATTATAATGCTGTAATAGCTTAATTGCATTGACAAGTTGAACGCACGAGCAGAGATGATAGACTATTTCCGCTTTTGTTGTTATGATGTTGTTATGCATTGCGACAAATAAAACTTGTGGTTATTGTTGCATATTCTTTGGGAGATCCACTCAAGAAATGAATGTTTTGCGAGTACACGAAAAATCTGAACGCGATTCGACTGGCAAGTCTCAACGGTTTTTCGTTTTCTTACATGTTCCTTTTTCCATGCCAATTTTGTTTAAGCAATGACATTTGTCATTGGTTTAACTTAAGGATGTACATATTATCTTGGACGTTATTGGCGGTGCGAAAATATAAGATAACTTGAATTGAATTGAAAAATGATAAAAAGTCATAAATTCAGCTTTCACTTAATCATTGCAAGATTGAATCAATTGGATGCTGTCATTTTTGGATGACAACATTAAAAGGAACAAAATAGCGCAATCACTTCATCAATTAAATTTGAAAAGAAACAGCTGTTCATAGCAATTCCACTAAAGTTAAATAAATAAAAAATGACTTAGACCCTTCTTCTTCGGTCGTGTGGTCGTGTTATATGCTAGGAGTAGGACAAGTATTATAATCAGCCATTTTTTTTTATCGTCATCAATGTCGACCAATCCATGCATGGTGTTTGGTGCTTGAAAGGTCAGGCACTCGAAGAAAATATGATTGCTGTTAAGCAGCTGTTTGTTCTGCAGCTCCGCAGTCGCAAGTTGGATGTGGCGCCATGCATTCCCCATTGGTGGAGTGTCGAACGGAAGCGTCCTACACCAGTTCGAAAACGGTTCAGTTTGACCTAGCTAATATCATAGTCTGCAGAAAAACCGTTCAATTAATCTTGAAAACAGCATCTCAGAATTGACTGCCAGTGCCAACAGACATAGTCTCTACAATCTACATCATTACCAGTAGGTATTGTAAAGCAGTGGTGGGCAGTATAACGAGTTACAATAATTGTGGATTCGTTTCCAGTAACGGTAAGGTCGCTACACATTTGAGAAGAAGTAACGAATTGCGTAACAAAATTACTTTATTGGCGATATTTCGAAGTTGCTATAGTTACTCGTTACAATTTCACAACGCACTCATTGTTCCTGTGAAATAAAAATCTTGAAAAGGTAAAACAAAAATTAAACAAAGGTATGAGGCGCCGTTTGGAAAAAAAAGTAATTTAAGTTTTTCCACATGTTTTTTCGACCAATTTAAGCTACATTTTGTCCAATATATTATATAGAATATTTCCTACATATTTATGAGACAAATATCAAATTAACGTTAAAATCACAGAAAAGAACGTTGATAAGATGTATGTTGCTGCAGCTGCTATCTTTGTCATAGATAGAAAAATCAAAAACCTCACCAGTATTTGCATCACTTTTTCACAACATCGAAATCCAAGACACCAAAAAAAACAAAAACTCGAGTCCAAGTCCAAAGTGAAATATACGAGTCCGAGTCCTCAAAATCTGGACTCGAGTCTTACCCAACACTGGTATGGGGTATCGCGAGGTTCCATCCTAGGACCTCTTTTGTTTTCAATAGGTACATCAATGATCTTGCGAACACATCTAAATTCATAGCAAGACTTTTTGCAGACGACATTGCGTTGCTATTAAATGATGTTATCGTAAAAACTCCCAACGAATCAGCAAAACTGTGAACCCATTAAAGTTGCGAACTGGCTAAAAATAAGTTATCGATAAATTACTCAAAAACACATTATCTGCTAACACCACCAACAAAAAAAAATCATGCCATGTACTTAGAACGTAAATATTGGAGGGATTAAAATTAATAGATGCCACCCTACTAGATATTTAGGGATCATCAGCGCCGCATTTACAAAGGGACAAGCCTGGGCACGTGCCCAGGGGCTTTTAGAAGAGAGGGGCCTCCACAAAAATAAAAAAGTACGATTATATGTAAAAAAAAACGAATAAAAATCGATTTTGAGAAAATTCTGTTCCATATGTTTTATTATGACGCAATCATCCTGCTTTGCTGAACCATTGTCACAATAAAAAGAAATATTTCTCGTAGCCTAAGCCTTGACATAGCTCAAGTATACTGGTCTTTGACAAGAAATGTGCTGGGCTTGAGTCATGGCAGAATCAGCGGGAGAATGCAGGCAGTGATGGGAGGTAGTCATGGGTGCAAATCTAGGGGGAATGGGGGGATGTATTCCCCCCAATAATTCGGCTGCATCCTTCCCAATATTTTCATGTCCCACATCAGCAAGTCGAGATGTTTTTTTTTTGGTTTTTACTACATTTTGAACAAGAAATTGGTCATCTGGGAAGTGATGACCTTTTTTTTTGGTCTTCACTTCATTGCACTTCACTGTGGTGGGCAAAAATTTGGGCAACCTCGCGGGGGTGTCAAATTTCCTAAATCACCCCCCCCCCCATCTCGAAAAATGGTAAAAAATGGACAATTTTGCAGAATCATCCCCCCAATGCTCAACATAGATTTGCACCCCTAACTTTCGAGCTCTTAGCCACACTAAAACGGTGACGGCGGCCTTTCACCTCCACAATCGAGAGGCTAAGCGTGAGCTTAAGGTCTGTAACATCGGTAAGACCTTACCTTTCTGTCCAGTTCCCACTTATTTTGGGGTCAAACTGGACAAATCGCTCACATATCGTCCTCACTTGGAAGCATTGCGCAAGAAGTTAAGTGCTCGCGTCTCACTGTTGAGGCGACTTGCCGGAACAGGTTGGGGTGCTAGCGCTAAGACATTACGCACAGCTGCCCTGTCTCTGGTCTACTCGACTGCTGAGTACTGCGCACCAGTCTGGTGCCGCAGCGTGCACATACGGCTTATCGACAGTGTAATAAATGACGCCTTGCGCATTGTCACTGGGTGCCTGCGTCCCACTCCATCGGTCTACCTTTCGGTTCTTTCAGGCATCCAGCCAGCTGAGCTTCGCCGCCAAGGAGCGACACTCTCCCTAGCCAACCGCAGCTCCCTGGACCCTGACCACATTTTACATGGCCAGTTTCATGAGTCACAGGACGTATGTAGGGAGAGATTGAAATCTAGACGCTCATTTGTACCTGCTGCTCGGAAATTACTAGACAGTCTTTCTGAGATGGACGTCCGTGCAGCCGAGTGGACGAACACGAAATGGGACATGGAGTACTCTGCCAACGCATTGTCACTCCACGCTTTCATTCCCAAGGCTAGCTCCAGACCCTTGGGTATGGGTCTGCCCAGGGCAGCCTGGGTCAAGCTCAACCGTCTGCGTTCTGGTGTTGGACGTTTCTGTTCGTCCATGTACAAATGGGGTCTCACTCCTCCAGCGAATTGTGAGTGTGGTGCCAGTGAACAAACCGCAGATCACATCATCTCACAGTGTCCCATACATCGAGCACCCCGAGGTATGTTTGGTCTAATGGTTTTGGATGACGAAACAAGATGCTGGCTGAAGTCCCTTACAGTCAGCATCTGACCCAAGCAGTTTGGTGGCCAGGGTGGTAAAAGGATAAACCCTCGGCCTTGGTCCTTTCATCTGTCTTGGAAGAGATGCCCCGCCAAACGACGACGACGACGACAGTGCATTTGTAGTATGCTTTGATGTACAGGATATATTTTCCGATTCATTAATTTCTAATCAATCTCTTTTGCTTCGAGAAGCGCGAATAGTCAACTTCGCTTTTTCTCATAAAAACGTGATATAATTGAAAGTGGATAGCTAATGTTTTGGTTTCTCTCTGAAAATTTCAGTGTTTCCGATAACTAGAATAGCGCATTGAGCGAAGACTACAATTTGTGCATGCGGTGTTATCATGCTTCCATTTGAATAAAATTTCAAGGAGATTTATAGTAAATAAAATAAATTTGTTTACAAGAATAATCATATTTAAACAAACAAATTGGAAAATATCTACGGCTACTGCCGCGAAGCAAACGCTTATTAGTTGCAATTACAAACTGGATTAAAGTTACGGACATACAATCCAAGGTATTGATGGGAAGCTCGGAAGATCGTCTCTTTGCTGATTACTTCGGTGAGTGCATCTTATACTACGTTAGCAACACTTATTAACCTCCCCAACATATCATCCGGGTTCGCACCAAGTGTTCGCTAAAATGTAAAGTAGTCTGAAAAAGAGAATGTCGCGCCGGCGATGTTATTTGATATTATAGTATATCTTTGTTAGAGGTGCTAATTTCAGCTGTCTAGTTATTTTTTTGCTTTCCTGTTTCTCGATGCTCTGAATTTTTCGTTTAGAGCACTTGTATGTGGACTGAGCTTGAGGTTTAGCAAGGCAGTACGATAAGCTTTTTATGATGGGAAGTTATTCTGTCCAGGCTTAATTGTTTTTATATATTATAGAACAGATCTACTAGAGTACCGGTACAGTAAAGACTGCAGACTCAGAATGATGAACTTGAACCTATGCCTTCTTTGAAAATTATAACTTTTATGTAAAACGTTTAAGAGTAATCACTATAAGGCCAGTGAAGATTGGAATAGCTTAAAGTACGACCAGTGTAGCAAATAAAAATTGTGGCCTAAGCTTGAATTTGTATGAACATTTTATTGCATATGCAGGTTTGCTTCAAAAACAAAGAGCGTTAATACTATTTTTACGAAGCCATGCATGCACAGCTAAGGTTTTTATCGTAGTGAAGTATGTGCATCATGGTAGATAGCCCAGCCGAACATCGAACCCGCGAAACCAGCTCCCAGCTCAATGCGCCGGCACTCGGTCAAACAAGCTTTGTTTGTAAAACTTGGGTCTCGAACAAATTCACTGATTTATGATCTTGGGCTAGTGGCGTCGTGTCATTTGGGCCCAGGGAGTGAAATGTTTTACTTTTTATAATTTAAAAAATTGAAAATTAAAAAAAATAAAATAATAGCCAGTGCTATTTTGTTTTCATCTTCCAAACCAACCCATACCCTCGCCCCCCTTTCTTATACTATAAATTCCATTGCTTTGTTTTTTAATTTTTGCTTCAATCAATCGCTTCGACTCAAAAGTAAAGTTAGTTTGTTGATCTGTCGTTAGAATTTAAAAAACATTTTGCATGCGTTGCTAAAGATTATAGCCTAGAACACACCTATAGACGCCATCCCATCAAATGTGACAAAACCAATAATGACTGCAGCCTGCTTTTATTTATTTTAACCCAGCCTCTGTTTTAAGATATGGGCTACTAAATTATTTTTGTGTTGTCTGACACTATAGTAGTGACTGCACATCACTGCACGTATCGGTACGTCCTTTTTCGACAAGAAAGTGTGCTGAAACGAGTGTTTTTTATGTGAAAACCGTAAAAATCCGTTGGCGACTGGGGGCTAAGCCCCAGACTCACCTTGCCTACGGCGGCTGGGCTTTCCCCCAACCCCCCTGTAATGTCCTCCACCTTTGTTAAATTGTGGGGCCACACTGATTGCGCATACTGTCCATAATTAAGGAGCGGCTTCGGGTATCAAAATAAATTTCGATTTATTATCCAAAAATCGGGGTATCACGACATATTTCGGTATCTTTTCCTAATTTCCTTGTTTCGTGATGTTACTCAATGCTATAAATATGGCTTTTATAAAGGTTGTAAATGATCATAATCTCTTTAAGTTGTTACTCGGGCCCCTCCAAACTTTTTGGCTGCACGACGCCTCTGCTCGGGCTCAAAAATATTTTCAAGTCTTGGGTTTTGGTCTCGAATTTTTTTTTTTTTTTTTTTGAAGTCTCGGTCTCGACTCTCGACCATCAAAACTTGACTTCATCATTAGTTGATAACAAAATCAAAAACTTTTAACGTTGCAGCTTTAGATTGCGAGTAAAATAATTAATTTTCTGCCCAAATTGAGCTGTTTAGATCATCGGATGCTAACTGTTGTAGCATCATCAGCCCTAGTCGAAAGAGATTTTAGCAAAGGGGAATTTATTATGTGACCCCATCGAGCTTGCATTTCGGGGTCTGTGCTTTCGACATTGATTTTTCTTAAGTCTAATTAACACGTTGTGGAGTAGTTCTTTGAGTGTGAATGTGATACGTGAGTGCTTTTCACTTTTTGTTTTGCTTCGTTTTGTGATTTTGTTTGTATTATGATTGCTTGCATTTTCGTTGATTTATTGTTTACTTTTGGTAAATTGGTTTTTAACTATAATGGTTAATGTATAAGACAGTGGCGGCCTGGTAGGTAGAACTTCCTTAAACTGAATCTGGCTTACCAAGGGTTGTAGGTAGGAATGGTAACGTACGATGTTGTACCGAAGAATGCGGCTACACCTATGGGAAAGCGAACTGCGGATTGAGCACTGACGTAAAAAATGCGGTTATAGGTTACCTACTAGCTTGTAAGCACAAAATTGTGATGTGTCTATCATCTTTCCGTTTTTTTTTTGTTTTTTTTCAGGTTCCTGAGGAAATCTTCGCTTATCATTCACGTCAAGTCTTCATTGCCAACGCTTCCTGTGTGATGTCTCCGTTTATCGACGTGCTGTGTCCCCTTCCCCAATCGTCAATAACGTCAATCAGCAGTTTTCTTTTTGTTGGATGCCATGCACTGAGGATTTCTTTTTTCCCTCCAAACACGTTCATTTTTAATAATAAGAAAACACTGAATAAATTCCACTGCTCTTTTTCTTTGCTAATCATAGACTCAATTTTCACTAATGCGTGTTATTTATCTAATCATAGGTTCTTTGTAGGCCTGTTCGGTCTCTTCAAGCTTCCCTAATTATGTTACCTCCACTAACTCTTGACTGGCTTTAACTTTGGTTTTGATAAGGATTGCTTTGGTTGATAAGTAATGACAAAGTTTAAAATAACTACTGCATTGCTACGTGTTGTACTATATTAAAATCAGTATTAGGCAAAATCTTACCGAATTGTCTGAAAGTAATCTAAAATCTTATCTTTAATCTGAAAAACTCAATAATCTGATTAGCTTTGTGGTACTAAAAGCAAACTTTATATTTTACCGTACTGGTGTTGCAGGGAGCAGCAAAACTCGCTGTTCTTATCGTGTAAATAGTTTGTGTTACGCTTTTGTTTTGTATCGTTTTGTTGTACATTATGATCTTGACCAGGTGCAAATGACGCATACGTCCTGTCCACTTGTGTTATTTCTGGTTACTGCGTCGCAGAGGAGTTTTAGTGTCTCGATCACTATTGTGTTTAATGTGTTTGTGTCGTCGGGGGGAAGGTTGGTTGTGATGCTGAGAGTGGAACTTGGAACTATGGGTTGCATATGTGGAAGGGGTAATACCACGGTAAGCTGACACCCATTTGAAATCTGACAAACGCGCTCTTTAAAATTACATTCCCCAATAACCTACGTTCTGTGATGTCAGCAGTGGAAAACAATGCGAATTTCTCTCTTTCAGTTCGATTGCTGCCTCTGCCAAATGTATTAGGCATACCGTATGTAATCTCATTACAAACGCGAGTAATTCATGCAATTTTTGTTTACATCTGGTCAGGTTTCTGTTTTCGGCGATAACTGTCAACAATGTATAGGGGCTAGTTTGCATTATTATTATTTTATTTATTTTTCTGCATACTCCCATTCACTGTTGACGCTGAAGGCGAAAACTTTGTTCAGTTTGTTTATTCTTTGCTTTGCCTTTTTCGTGAAGGTGCGATCACACTGACTGGGATGCTGGGGCCTTTGTGGCGTTGTGCGGCTTTATCTGGTAGCATCATCGCATCTGTGCTGATGCGGTGTTGGGATGGGATGGGTCTGCGCGGCGTCTCGAGGGTCTCGGCGCTTCAGTTGGTGTGTTCGGGCCTTTATTCTGCAGGTGATTCTCTTTTTCCTCTTTTTTTTTTTAGGTGTCACGACCACGCGTGTTGTTCTTGTTGTTTTTTTTGTGTGTGTGTGTACTACTATCTTCATATCGCATGTTTTAACGCTTTGTCGTTGTGTCGTTTCCTCCTTTTCTTGAGTTTCTCTTTCTGTAAATGTGTTCAACGGTACCTTCTTCTTTTTTTGTTTTTCAAGAATAAAAAGCTTGATTGATTGATTGATTGAAATTCAAAAATTGTTGAACAATTTGGTATGCAGTAAGGTGAACAGTGTCGACCAAAGTAGTAAAGATTTCAACTTGTTTCCATCATTAATATTTGTTTCCATGCAGACATTATTTGATTTAATAAAAACCTAAAGTTTTTTTGCTTAGCTCTGATAAGTTTGCCTGTAACTGGTTTAGAGCATGCGTTTTTTCTACATTAAACAAGTTATCGTTACATAACAACACGGAACTTTTTGCTCGATTCATCGGGCTTAGTTTTAGCTTTTTGGCGAGTTTCCTCTAGGAGATCTTATATCAATTTATAGCCTTATACCCTGCGCCTAGTAGTACTGGTACTGGGTTAGTATTAATTATAATATTTTTGTTATCCTTGTAATTTTCGAAAACGATTGTCGTTGTAGGTCTGCAATATTAGACCATAAATTGTTTGCGAACCATTATTTCGTGACCAAATGACCCACATTTTGAGATTTCATACTGAAATCGGAAAAATGCCAGTTGTCCTTGATCCATGTCCTTGGCCTCGACTTGCATGTCCTTGGCCTTGGCCTCGACTTGTGTGTCCTTGGCCTTGGCCTCGAAAAAATTTTGAAGTCCTTGGCCTCGACCTTAAGGTCCTTGGCCTTACTACAACACTGCTGTACAGGATTAGGATTTTAGGAGTTGTCTTCAGCAGGATTTTTGCAAAATTTCGGATATAGGTCATTGCATTCATTCATTCATTGTCATTTTATTCTCGCGATTTGCAAAAAACAAATGCGAAAAAAGGAAATGCCACAGAAACGTGTACGTTGTAACATGCAACCGCGGCTGCCACCAACATTCATCCCTGCTACAGTACCGAAAAAATGCAACAACAAAGAATGTCAATAGCAACAACAGAAACATGGCGGCATTACCTGTGCAGAAAAAAAAAACAAAAAAACATAACAATCTACGAAAACAGAAAGCAAAAGTAATGTGCAAAACATATGCACAACTATTTACAAGATATTTAGAGTTAACAAGTCAATACACAGAATAAACAATACAATTCAAACAATCCAAGCAACATAAATATTTCATGCGCTTCATGCAGTCCAACTCACTTACCACCATACGCTCATCCAGTCATGCAGCATCCCCATTTATCCATCAGCCACACATCATCATCACATAAACGGTCCTCTAGCAGTCAAATACTTCTTAACAAAAACGTAATGTCCAGCAAAAAAAACAATACAGTTTACCCATGTAAGCAAACCGGCATTCGTATATTGTGTTTTTAGCACTATCTTTGGTTTCGAACCCTCACCTACTGTTCTTTACGATCGAGATCCAGATTTTATCATTCAAAGCGTAGTTGGTTTATGTCTTGACTAATTGATTACGCAATTTGTTAGATCGGCACTTAGTTCTCGTACAACACGCACTACACCTTAGGATAACGTTTATTTTTTTTAATCACACACTTTAATTGGTTGCACTGGCGGTTTGAGAAGAATGAGGTCTTTTCGATTTGGAAGCCGATGAGTTTAGACGTCGAAAGATTTTTGCCACCCTTGGTGAATTTTAGTTGATTTGTGCTGCTTATTTCCTGTTTTTATTCCGTTTGAAGCACTCTGAATATAAAAAGATTTTATTGAAAGTTGTGCAAGGAAATAACCGAAAGCAGTGAAGGTTTGTGCGTTCCGCACAAGCAAAAAATACGTACTCTCCGTCACGGCGACGGTGAAATCGTAACATAAAGAAAATCAACTTTTCTCTCAGGGAACTTTTCGTACTTTCAAGAAATCTTAAAAAGCAGAAAATTTTCTTAACGCCAAAGAAAAACAAAGTAAAACTTTTTAAACAATATTGGAACTTTGAAAGACTGTGAAAACCACTCAGTCATCGGAAGGATTCTCTGCAATCAGAAATTACTTCAACCTCGGAAGAGACCTACGTTGGACCAGTTTAGAAGAAACTGTTGGCCTGTCAGAATACTTCTTTGGACACTGACGTTATCAACTCAGTGGTTTTACTTACTTTGGACTGACAGACCACTCTTCTCCACTGTGTTTCATTGGAATCCTGGTCTGAATTCGATTCATTTCACCGACTCGTACTTTCTCGTTCGATGACCGATTCTCCATCAATCTACAATTTGGTTGAGAGTTCCATCTCTGTTTTGAACTTTACTTCCTTCGGTTGGACTCCGGCGATTCTGCTTAGAGTTCGAGTACGGGATCAGCGACGTGGAGTGCGTAACCTCTGAGCGTACGAGAGAGATCAGGACGGACGGACGCTTCACAAAACGGTTTTGTTTTTATATATAAATTTTATTGTTAGTGCTTATTTACTTCTTATACTTTAATAATGTCTCGTGTACCTACAGAGGAGGGTAGTATAGACGTGGCCATGTGGTTGGTTAATAATGACATGGGTGAGAAGACGCAAGATATTGATAAACCCACTAACCTCCCTAACTCTCACTCGGCACTTTCTAATCAAACGCTTTTTCGTAAACTCCTAACATCAAAACGACAACTGCTAGTGCGAATGAAGCGTTTCTGCGAGAAAGCTTATGTATGTAGAATACAGACGGAATTGGATGAATGTTTGGCGCAGCTTGTCGACATTCAGGCTACTTACACCCAATATAGAGAGGCAGTTGATGACGTAACTGACTCTAAACTTAAAACAGAGCTTGTTGAGCAAGTGGAAGAACGTTTTGAGCGCTGCACTAAATTATGCGATAATGCTAAGGGCCGTCTCTCTCTTTACGCGCTTGAGAAAGACTCTAAAAACATAAAATCAAAGTGTGATCGGGAAATTTTTAATGTCGATCCGACCGATAGTGTATCTCAAGTCACCGGTGGAATGAGTGTCTCTTCAAGCAAAATTGCGGCACGTCAAATTGAATTAGAGCTCAAGCGTGCTAAGTTGGAAGCCAACCATAAGTTAGCTTTGGCACAAGCGCAAGCACAGGCACAAGCTGTGGCGGCACAGGCACAGGCACTGGCACAGGTGGAAGCTCGACATTGCATAGAGAAAGCCGAGCTCGATGCTGAGGAGAGGCTAATCGCGCTTTCAGAATGTGGCTCAATGGCTGCTTCACGTAAGCGTGGATCTGTTTCTTCCTCGCAAAGAGTAAGGGGACTTCTTGCAACTGTTGATCGCCATCTTACTATTAACCTTGACACTGAAACTAAACGAGGGATTTTGCAGGCCAAAAGTGGTAATGTTTCCCCCGAATTTAATAATGTAATACTCCCTGGTAACAACATGGGCTTTAATTATCATATTAATCAGGGAATGGCTAATAATACACTGCCATTAAAACAAGATGTCCAGCCGATCCATAGTTTAGGGGCTACTATGCAAATGCAAACCCCTTTCAATGAACAAACGCCTTCTAGTCCCACTGGTGAAGCTACCTTAATAACGTATCTTGAGCGTCAAGGGAGGAATGAGTTTATTGGCCTAGCTAACCAAATTGGGTATGATGGTAAAAACATAGCTTTTGTGTTCTTTGAGAACCAGATCCGCAAACTTATGGAAGAAAGCTCATATGATGAAAGACGACTTGAGGTGTTAAGAGCTGCATGTGTAGGGTAGCCACGAGAAATGGTAAATCTGTTCTTGGCTCCCATGAAAAACATGTCTACCTCGCAACGCATTGAAAAAGCGTTGGGTCGTCTGCGGCAGAGATATGGTGTCTCTGGGGGCCTCACTTCCGAACAGAAGATCATTGAAATTCGAAATGGCCCCAGAGTGGTCTTTAATGTTGCTTCATTGAAAGCGTATAACGAGGATTTAAACACTCTCCGCCCACAGTGAAGTCGAAAAACTCTCTGGGCAGCTGATTTTGGACACCGCAAATCGCTTGCCTGGGGTATTAAAAAGGCGTTATCTCGACTACTTAACCAAGATTGGACGCAATCTAAACCATCCTGGGTTCGATTCACTAAGAGACTTCATCGTCCACGAGCTTAACGTAATGACATCGGACTATGCTCAAACATTTTTTAAGAACGATGAGAAAGACAAAACTCGCGAACCAAATAGTGGACGTGGGAGTCAAGTACGCGTACGGCAAGTGGCAGTTAAAACTAAGAAGGAAACGCAAGGGTTGCCTCAACAGACAGCACACGAATTACCTGGTAACTCATTTCCTGGTAATTACCTGGTAACCACGAATTACCTGGTAATTACCTGGTAACTTCGTTTGCAATAAACCTAGTGTAAAACATTTTCTTTCTGACTGTGACCATTTTAAAGGTCTTTCAATTGAGCGTCAGCGGCGAGTCGTTATGGATGCTGGCCGTTGCTTGAATTGTCTTTCTACTGGGCATGTTGTACGCGACTGTTCAATCAGTTCCAAATGCCGAAAGTGTGGGCCAAACGTTAAGTTGAAACACGCAAGTGTTTTGCATAACTTTTATGCTAAGTCAAATTTTGTTAACTTCGGGGCCGCTGAAGCTGGTGACACGCCTGGTGCTTTCCCTGCAGCTGATCGTGAAGGGGAAAACGACTCGCTCGAGGAGAGTCGGGTGTTAACCAGGAAGGTTGTGCACGGGAGCAGCGCGATACTGCTGCGCACCAGCGCTGTGAAGGTCGTAAACCCCAGAACTGGCAAGGCTACTCATGCGTACGCGCAGCATGATACTGCATCTCAGGCCACACTCATTTCTGAAAGCCTGAAAAACGAACTTGGGCTTGGCACTGACCACAATCGCATTATAACTATTCGAACTTTAGCCAAACAGTCCACTCCTAGTTACGGTGTAACGAATTTTAAGCTCGAGTCGCTATCTACAGGCGAACAGTTTGAAATTGAAAATGCTTTGGTGGTGCCAGATTTCATTGACGATATTAATACACTGCCTCATTCTGTGAACACTACGGGTCTCGACCACTTTTATGGCGTTGAAATCCCTACTATTCCTCACCGTAAGAACATTGACATTCTTATCGGGCAGAGTGATAAAATGCTGCTCACCGCTCTTGAAGAGCGGGAGGGTAAAAAACCTGATGATCCAAATTATGTGCTTACCAGACTTGGACCGATTGCTAGTGGTGGACGTCAAGTGGAGTCGGAGTTGCACTTGTGTCAAAACAGAAGAGCTAAGGTTGGTGGTGACTTTGATGTTGGTAAACTTGATTCTATTACTGGTGTTGAATGTATTGGATTAAAATCGAGCGCTGAAGGTTGTTGCGATGGGTGTCCTTGTAAATGTTGTAGTAAACTCAAAAAAGAAATTGTAATTCTGAAAGAAAACTTGCGAAATTGTGAGTTGGCTGACGAAGCAATTCAGCCGTCGAAAACCGATGAATTTGTTCGCCGTTTGGTAGAATCTGACATTAAATTGGTCGATGAACGATATGAGATACCGGTTCCGTTGAAAAATGATGTTGTCGAGAAATTGTCTAATAACTTCGTGAGCGCGTGCTAAGGCACTGTGTCTTTGCGCCGTAAAGCTCTTAAGAATCCGCAGTTAAAGCACACATTGGTTGACACTTTTCGAGAACTTCTTGACGCGGGATGGCTTGTCCCAGTTGATAAGGATTCTAATAATAATCGGACTTGGTATTTACCTTTCTTTGTTACTAAACAGGATAAGCCACGTGTTGTTTTTGATGGCGCAGCTTCTTTCAAAGGCGTATCGCTTAACGATGCTGTCCTTGCCGGGGAAAATTTACTTAATAACTTAGTTGAGGTGTTAATGCGGTTTCGCTTGGGCAAGTACGCATGTATGGCTGACTTAAGTAAATGCTTTTTTCAAATTGCGATGCCTGTTCACCAACAAGATTTGTTTCGCCTTGTTTGGTATGCTAATAATGATATTGATGAAGGAGTTACACAGGTTTTTCGTTTCACAAGGCATCTGTGGGGCATTAATTCTAGCCCTTTTGTTGCGTTGTACGCCATCGAATATTTTGTGTCTGAAAATCCTACTGATGCTAGTCCAACTACTTTGTCAGCTATTGAAAGCAACCGATATATGGATGATCTGCTGTTGTCTTCAGATTCACTTTCTGATCTTCAAATGATTTCTCGTGAAACGGTAGTAGCGCTGTTTGAAAGTAGGGGATTTAAATTGCGCAAATGGTTAGCCAGTGGGCTTTCTAAATCTATCCTAAATGACATCCCTCAAGAAGATCTTTGTTCAAATATTCGCGAGATTGACATCGGCTCAGGACCAATGCCTGATTGTAAGGCATTGGGCTTGGTGTGGGATGTGGAAAGTGATGAGCTACGTGTATGCTGTAATAGACAGTTGACGGAAGTGTTCAGTAGACGTGAAATGTTGCGCGTGCTTGCAGGGCAGTTTGACCCTTTGGGTATACTTGCTCCCTGCCTATTAGGAGGAAAGCTGATTCTCCAAGAAGTCACTTGCTCAGGCATTGATTGGGATGATGCGATTCCTGACAACGTCAGGCGCGATTGGAAGTCCTGGGTAGATTCTATCAATCCTGTAAAACATGTCTCCCTCCCTCGTTACTGTTTTGGAAATAAAGAAGTGAGTGAGAATAACCCCCCTGTGATTTACCAGCTTCATTGTTTTTCCGATGCATCCGATTGCGCGTTTTCGAGTGTTGTTTATTTGAGACGTGTTATTGGGGAACAATCTAGCGTCGCTTTCATGCAGGGAAAATGTAATCTTGTTTTGTCTAATCAAAAGAATTGGGTGATTTCGCGCAAAGAGTTGGAGGCTGCGAAGTTGTCTTCGGAACTGATGTTGAGCATTGTTAAGTCACTTAGCCATCTTTCGTGTAGTTTACATTTTTGGACCGATTCGCAAGTTGCGCTTAAGTGGATAGTAAACCCCGATCTTCATCTTCCACGATTTGTTAAGCGTCGTGTTGACAAAATCCACCTCGTAGCTTCTCTTGATGCTTGGAAATATATCCATACTTCACTTAACCCTGCAGACGTTGGTACTCGTAAAGAAAGTGTTAAACGATCAGATTGTTTTGATATTTGGCTAAAAGGACCTAGCTTCCTGCGGCAGCAATCGATCGATGCTACACCTAACAATCCGGGTGTTGTTGTTCATAAGACCAAAGTGTTTTCTGACTTCGGTTTGGAACAAGGCGACATGGGTCTGGATAAGCTGATTAAAGCCTCACCGGACCTTTATACACTTAAAAAGCGTGCTAGTTATCTTATCGCCTTTAAGCAGTACTTTATTTCCAAAGTGAAGAAACCAGGAGTTTCGCAGGGTTGAACTTGATGCCACATTTTTGGATAATGCGTTCCTTGACGTGATTTATTACGTTCAACGTAATTATTTTGGATTAGTTATTGACTTGTTAAAAAAAGATTCTCCGGATGCTTTTGAGTCAATTTTAAAGCGTTTGAGTGATAAAACTTCAGATGTAGGACAAATGAGTCGCATTGCTGAAATGAAAACTTTACGCAACTTGCGACCTTGTGTCGATGCCGACTCTTTTGTGCGTGTCGAAGGTCGTCTGGAAAATGCCGATTTACCACTGGATATAAAACACCCATTAATTCTCCCGAGTAAACATCCCTTGACTAGATTAATTATTTTACATGAACATTTTATAGCTGGTCATGCTGGGCCAGCCTATACATTAATGAGAACACGACAACGTTTTTGGATAATTTATGGGGTTTCCAGTGTTAAGCGGTATATTGCTGAATGCGGAAAATGTGCCATACGTAGAGCTACTCCTATCCGGCAACTGATGGCCGATTTGCCTGTGTGCCGTGTTTCCGTTACAAATAAGCCCTTTAAATTTTGTGGTTGTGATTACGTAGGACCTTTCACTTATCGTCAAAACCGTAATCACTGTAAAGCTTGGTGACTACTTTTCACTTGCTTGTGCACGCGCGCCATACATGTGGAAGTTGTCACAAGCCTTGATTTAAATTAGTTTTTTGTTAGCCTTTGCTCGCTTTACTAAACTTCGAGGGTCTGTTGATACAATGTACTCTGACAACGGATCCACCTTTTGTGCCGCAGCTGATAAACTTCCTTCGTTGTTAAGCTCACCTGAAATTAATAGCTCACTTCGTAAGCGCAACATAAATTGGATAAAAATTCCCCCTTACTCACCGAGCCAAGGCGGTAGCTGGGAAAGCATGGTTAAACTGTTTAAAAGTTCACTTAGTCGTGTCATGGAACAGGCCCGACGTAAACCTACATTGATTGAGCTGCAGACGTTCGTATCCGACGCTGTACGCATTGTTAATGATCGTCCCCTCACTACACTTAGTGATAAACCTAACGATTTAGCGCCCATTACACCCTCGTGCTTTTTGGGTCAACAGTTAGCTCCTTACACTCCCATTAGCACCTTTCACGATCGGGGAGACCTCCGCAAAGACTATCTGTACAATTCTACTCTGGCCCATAAATTTTGGCTCAGCTGGATCAAAGGGTACCTTCCGACTTTACAAGGTCGTTCTAAATGGCGATTAACTCGTGATAACTTGGAACCTGGCCAGTTAGTTCTTGTTGGGGATGACCACGATATTAAAAAAAGGGGTTCTTTTCGTTTAGGGCGGATACATCAGGTGCACCCTCAGTTACGTAATGGCAAAGAAATTGTTCGGAGGGCCACAGTAGCTGTTTTGAAACTTTCTGGCTCTGGGGAAGTGGAATATGTGCTACGTGATCTTTCTAAGATTGCGCCATTGTAATTAAAAGATTTGTGATATACTTTTGTGATATTCTGTTGAATTTTACTTTTTGTGTAGGCCATAAATGTAGTAAAATTACTTGTGAAGAATTGAATCGTTAAATAAAATGAATGTAGAAATTTTTAACCATCATCTTATCGTATAGTTAATACTAATGCCTGAGTGCTTGTTTACTTTTACTTGATGTTTGAACTTTCACTTTGTGTTTCATTTCAAAGGGGCCGCTATGTAAGCAAACCGGCATTCGTATATTGTGTTTTTAGCACTATCTTTGGTTTCGAACCCTCACCTACTGTTCTTTACGATCGAGATCCAGATTTTATCATTCAAAGCGTAGTTGGTTTATGTCTTGACTAATTGATTACGCAATTTGTTAGATCGGCACTTAGTTCTCGTACAACACGCACTACACCTTAGGATAACGTTTATTTTTTTTAATCACACACTTTAATTGGTTGCACTGGCGGTTTGAGAAGAATGAGGTCTTTTCGATTTGGAAGCCGATGAGTTTAGACGTCGAAAGATTTTTGCCACCCTTGGTGAATTTTAGTTGATTTTTGCTGCTTATTTCCTGTTTTTATTCCGTTTGAAGCACTCTGAATATAAAAAGATTTTATTGAAAGTTGTGCAAGGAAATAACCGAAAGCAGTGAAGGTTTGTGCGTTCCGCACAAGCAAAAAAATACGTACTCACCGTCACGGCGACGGTGAAATCGTAACAACCCAAAGCAATTATAAATAAAAATAAGCATTAAGTAAAGTACAAATAATGTATCTCACATTTTTAATTTGTTAGCAATTATCAATGGTAAAACTGGTTTTAAAAAAATGTTTCTGCTTTTGATAGATCTAATTTGTTCCTAGATCTAATGTAGGTCCGGATCAGGATTGCTATTTTTTTACGTAAGCAGGATCAGGATTAAATCAGGACTAGAGATGGCATGGGCCGATAAGAGACCCGCCAACGAGCCGTTAACCGGTATTTTTACTGGTCCGCTAACGGCCGGTTCTATCGTTGTTTATCACTGGGCCGCTAACGAGCCGCCAACACTTTTCGAAATCTCTTCAAGTTTGATTAAAGTGATCAAAGGATCGTAAAAAGAATGGGCTTTGGGCGGGCTGGGCTTTACTTTTGGTATGAGTTGCCGGGTCGGTTACGGTTACTGGGCTAGAGGTTCCGGGCCGTGGGAGGTCCGGGCCTCAAAAAAGTCAACCCGAGCCATCTCTAATCAGGACAGTAACCAGCCTAATTGTGGTATTGGCAGCAGCATTAAGCTGAAAAATTATTTACAGGAACATGATTATTAAATCAGTCATTGCTACTTAATCTATGATTGTATTATGCTCTTTAGCTGAAGTGCGAACGTTACTGTACGGTGCACTATGAGATACCCGCAATATTATATTGCAGTGGTATCATCCTTTTTATTTTTAAAGATGTTTTTTTTGATCAGGACCAGGATTCCCCACTTTTTGTAACAAAACAGGGCCAGGATCAGAATACAGGAGTTATAGTCTTGGAAGTGTTGCCAGATTGGGCTACTTATCGCCAATTGGGCTACTTTTGATCATGATTGGCGACTGAAATTTTTGAATTGGCGACTTGCGACTTTTTGGGCTACTTCCGAGCAAATTTTGGCAATTTTTTTAACAATTGGTCGTTTTTTAAAAAATGTTTCTGTAAAGAAAACAACGTTGAATGGTAAGAGAAGTGTTTGTTTTGCAACACTGGGTCTGCGTATGAAGTGTTCGTACCACTAATTCGTTATTACGTGACAATGGGAAGGAATCATTGGATGCCTTTTTACAAGCTGCTGAGGTTACGTGAGGTTTTTGAGCCAATCATTCAGCCAACCCTTACCAACGCATTAAAGGAAAAACGCATTAAACGCATTATTGAACGCTATTAAGGGAAATACCGTACATGACGAGCAACACATAGGCTACCGGTACACAAAACCCTTTGCATTTCCACTCGGGCCGAGCGCCTTGCGCGAAAGCTGCGAATACTATTTTCAAAGTCTTTAGTGTGACCCGACCGGAAATAAAACCCCAGTCTCCCGGCTACCCAGCGGACACTCTTTACCGATACACCTAGCGCCGGGTCCCAATAAAACCTACAGGAGCACAAGGACCCCCTTTGAAAGTGAGTTAGGAGCACAATGGACCGCTAGGGGCGCTAGCAGGGACGGATCCAGGGGGGGATGTGGAGGATGTGTCCCCCCGCCAGCCATTTTCAACAATGCTTTGGACGAATAAGATTTTTCCGCAATTTCGAACCTCTTCATAACAATATGCCTGAGTCGCCTTAAGCACGCATGATCGACACTGTGCGAACAAAATGCATCATATTTGGTGAAGCACTCAAAGTTAGGGGCCAAAAACATAAACAAAATTTTCCCGAAAACTCTCCAAAAAGCACGAAACTGGCCTTTACCGTAGGCTATGTCAATTTTCAAAAATTTCAGGGAAGCATGACCCCGGACCCCCTAGAGTCTTTTTGTTACTTAAATTGCATAAAATCTACTCAGCCGGAAAAAACTACGCTTGAAAAAGTAACTTAACAAAATTTGGCGGCCCTTCCCTAATAAAAAGATTTTTAAATAGGCTACGCCTCTGACATGAAACAATTTCAAAGGGCTTATGTAGGTTCCGGGTCAAAACGTCTTAGTTGTTCAACCTAATTCAAAATTATATCCGCCGCCACCAAAAATTTCTGGATCCGCCCCTGGGCGCTAGTGATTTATTACCAATCCAAACCCCTAACTCTAACCCTAATCGAACCCAAATTCTGGGTAATAACTCACTAGCACCCCTAGCGGTCCTTGTGCTCCTTACTCACTTGCAAAGGCGGTCCTTGCGCTCCTGCAAGTTTTAACAATACCGACAGGTACAGAGGTAAGAGGCAAAATTGCAAAAGGTGTGCAAAGAAACACAATGTTGGATTAAGCTGCATGGCTTACGCACAAATGCATTAAGCTTAGCATGAATTTTTGTTTTCATAACAAATAACAAGACTGAGAACATTGTAATGCCGTTTTGAAAAGCTTGCCTTACGAAATATCTGCATGACTTAACAAAATGTTATATGGTTACTAAAATTATGCAGTTTTCTTGGATTTCGTGGTTATGAAGAGTGCGTCAAAAATTTTGGGCTACTTTTTGTAATCCCTGTTTTAAGTGGAATAGACATTTTGCTCAGTATCTTACTGCGCATGCGCGACAAAGCGATGTCTGCGCGAGTGGCCATAAAGCGATCAAGTTACTATAGAAATGAATGGCAAAAAACAAGAAAAGCTTCGTTTTTTCGTATAACAACGGCAAAATTTTTACATAAGTGAGTATACTGCTCAGTAAATGTGTGATAGAACATAAATATCATTTTAAACCAAAAGTATTAGCTGCGTGAGGTATAATTTTGTTAAGTTTACTGTTTACCGCAACGGCTACGTAGGCATTTTGCAACTCTTAAACTGCGACATCATTCATTTAATTATAATAAATGAGTTTCAACTTACTTGCAGAGCACACTATTTAAGCTTTATGATTTGTTTAGGTTCAGGACAAAACACAAACTTAATGATTAAACACTCTGCAATCTGCATTGTCAGTAATGTAATTTGTAAACAATTTAACCATACAAAACATGAAAGCGACCTGTGAAATAACGCTGTCTTCAGCAAAGGTTTCGCACGGGTTACTCAGCAAAGCAATCTTGAATGCAAAATCAGGAAAATTTGAAGTCTGAATCTGAAAAAGCCAAGTTTCGCGCTTCTTATGGTTAAGATAACCTAACGTAATTCCAGTTTACAAATACCAGAACCACCGGCGTCAAAAGCAATTTTCAAAAAAAAATTTCTGACTTTAACTGTTTTATAAAATATTTATAAATGAATATCTGTTGTTTTACAAAACAAATTAGCTTTCATTTCATCAAAAAAGACAACTCAAAAGAGCGATATTACTATGGTTTACCATATGCGAACTCGCTTTGATGGCAACTTTTTGCTAAACGACTTCGTTACGCTTGATTGAGCGTTAGTGTGAGAAGCGTCTAATAGTAAAAATAATCTGGCAACCCTGTATTGATTTCTGATCAGGAATTCAGGATCGGATTGGGATTCACAAAATAGCCTCACTGGATACCTCTGCCATTTAGGATACTTTGGTTATTTAATCTGCGGGGTTGGTGGTATGGAGTATGGATTAGTCTTTGAGAAAAAGTCTAGAATAGTACTGTGACTGGTAGGTATGTATTTGTTTTCATTATATATCGGTAGTTTCGATTTTGATGTTTTGGTCATGTAGACTTATTGGTCAAGCAAGGTACCGGTACCAAGGTTGGGAATCAATAGCCAAAAAAGTAAAAAAATTATCGATATTCAATAGTACACCAAAAAGTAAAGAAATAATCAATTTTAATGGTAGTATAAAAAAGTAAAGAATAAAGAATATTGTGGTCGATATTTGATATTACAGTGAGCATTTAGGATGCACGCCAAGCATTTTTTGTGATGTCCTCACATTCATGCAGTAACTTACATACTCACAACGGACATAGTATATGCGAAGCCACTTTGCTAAAATCTTTTTTTTTGTTTTTTTTGGCACAAAAAAAAAAATTTATCAGCAAAAACAAAATAATGACATATCGATGATTATTTTAAATTTAGTAAAGTGAGTTAAACTGTTAAAGTAACCTGGACAAAAAGAATCGAATATGGAATATCAAATTGCGCCAAAAAAAAAGTAAAGACAAGGCCATATTCATTACTCATTTAAAACAGTAAAGGCTCCAGTACATTCAATAAACAAAAAGTAAAGAATATCGCAATCGAATATCGATTACAATTGATTTTTCCCAACCCTGACTGGTACCATATACCAATACTGTGTTTATGGGACCAGTATCTAAAGTGGACTAGGCAAAGTGTAGATGAAGGATGGCAAATTCCCAGTTCCTTAGTAATCAGCTCATGGGTCACAAATGTCTTGTCCACCTGTCTAATTTACAGTACCGTAAATGGGCCTAACTACCCATGAGTTTGCGGCATTATAAGGTTTATAATCAAATTTTTGACGTCATGCCGGTACCAAAAATCAGGTTTGTTGATTGTGACGTCAAAAATTTGATTATGATGCAGAAAGCCTGTGGGCTTTTGCTTGGACATGTGGACAGGGTATGTGTGACCCACCACTGGCTCATCAGTGATTTACTTGCAGTTTTGAAAATTGAAAAAAAAAAGTTTGCCTATGCATGTATCACACTGCACAGTACAGTCAGACTGTTTACTGGTAAGTGATGAAAGTGCTGTATTTGTACAGTACCGGTACCGAGGTACCTGGTTACTGGCATATAACAATATTATAAAGTCATGAGCAGAGGTTTCAGGTTTCTCAAAGCTTTTCATATGACACATGTCAAGGGAATTGTCAGAATAGAGAATGTTGAGCTGAGACCGCTTATGAAGTGCTAAAATACTAAAGAGAAAAATAGAAGTACCGATAAGTTTCTAATTGGACAAAAAGTGTTGACCAGTCAAACACAGAAGCGCTAGTGAGAGATTTTCAGAGCATAGACAAACTCCTTTTGCCGGCACAGGATTGGTTGCAGAGTTGTCAGATGTGCTACAGTACTTTTCTGCCAAATTTGGTTAATTTTTGAAGGTCTTCAGCGAGTGAAAATTTTGTCATGTATGAGGAGCTCCAACAGCCAGCAATGGGCCCAGGGTAAATTTTTTGGTGGGCCCCTACCTTCTGCAGTCTCTAAACACATTTTTTAATAAAATCGTGTACATTGTAGTAATATATACTTTAGTAAATCACAACATTTTAGTAAATTCAGTGAGTTAGTTGGTTGCTTATTTATCTCCTTTGTGGTGAAAAAGCGATTAAGGCGATATGACGAGCTCGTTTGTTTCATCCTCGGGAAAATTTTGATGATATTTTTGATGACCGTGATGATTCGCGCTACGTATTTAGAATGGAAATTCAGTGAAGATAAGGCCATCAAAATTGTAGTGTGAATTTGGAGTCTTGCTACCAGTGCTGCATAGAGTAATAACTGCACTGTCAGTTGGATTACGGGAACTTCAAGTTACACATGCTCCATCAGCTACAATATTGACTCTCAAATTACGATTGCTTGCATTAGCTATCACTCGGATTAGATACCTACCAAATTTACATTTGAAACTTCAATATCATTTCCTGAACTACTTTCTCTGGCATTTAATGCTTTAGCAGTTTCCTGGTCAAAAGCATCTTAACAAGATCTTTTTCTTACACTTTCTCTCCCAACTATACCAAAGCTTTCTAGTCTGCTGCCCTTTACACCGTAGTCATTCTCTTATGACCCGTTTTTTTTTTTTTTTGCTTTTGTGCACCGGATTTACATTTTGTCATTTCTCAACATGCATTTACAAAAATATACCTACTGCCAATTGTAAGAATAATTAATTTTTATAAAAACAAAAAAAATTTTAAAACCTATTAAACCAAATCAATTAATTTGACAGCATTTATTTAAAAGCACGGAGTCCAAAGGTCCGTTTTTACGCATGCGGTCATTGAAAAGATTTGCTCCAGTCAGGGAATCTGCAACTCTTTTCAGCAAGAGAGCCATAAGAGCTAGACTGTTTTAATTGCATTCTCATGAGAGCCACATAACATTTTTGAGCGCCTATTCGAACCAAAAGTGTTTTTACCCATACATGACGAAACTCTGCTGCTCACAGATAATTAAAACTGTGTTTCATTGACCACATGTCGTGCACTGTTTTGCTGTCTCGCCTTGTCGGTTACTTTAGTGTATGCGTTAAATGAAGGTATCTTTTCGCTTCAAAATGCTTTAATTTTTAAATGAAACTGTTCTGGTGCTCCCGTCAAGCTCAAGTCTATATTTGAGCCATAACATCTACTCAATTGTTTTTAAATTTTCTAACGCTGCATACATGAAACCAAAATTTTCTTCTGATTTCTCCAGCCTCAAGCTACAGTTGGAATGCTGTAACTGGTTGCAATCGCATACTTGCAGTTGCACAGCCACAAATCTCAGATAAACATGTCCATGATTGTCTTTAATTAAGACGAAGTCGAATAAAATGCAGATGAAGAAAAAAATCTTAATTTTCAGCTTATAATGTGCCTTTATGCATAGCATACACATCAAAAGGATGCAACTTTACTTAAGGGGCCCATCGCTTCGAAAAATTGGTAATATTTGGATGTAGCTATATTGAGCTCAAATGCTGTTATAATTTTTAAAATATTTTTTGCTGTATTTTGAAGGATATGGGCTAATATTGGGCTCTTAGAACTAGGGATGTCCATTACCAAATCTCGAATTGAGTCTAATCCGAATCCTAAATGATTCGGAATCTTTTTTTGATACTGTCGATTTGAAATGAAAAAAACATATGAATGCGATGCAGTTGCGTCACTTATCTCAGAGAATTAATAGTATAAACACAGTCACGCATTTGCACTATAACAGCAACAGCGCAGTGGTGCACACGCGTATTTAAACAAAAACCAGGGTGCGCTGATATCGTAGATAACGATGATGCACACTCGCAAGTACACTGCACACACTACGCAAGCTTATGCGACAAAGACGCGCAATTGCCAATAGACTGATGGCTGTTTGTGACGATCATGCGTATTAAAGGTGTGCTTACCGATATGTGGCAACACGACACATGACAAAAATTATGATGCAAGTAAATGTAGAAGGATTTCGCAGGTTTTCGTGTGATCGGTGTACAGTAAAATAAAACAAACAAGGTGCGAAAAATTTTTGTTGTGTATTGGTAAACGCGCCTTAAGGCGTGTTTACGCGGCTAGCGATAACACGACTACCTAGTTTTTGTTTATTTCATTTTTACGTTGAATTTTGGTATGGCAACGCAATAAAAACGACGCGATATCAAGGAATTGTACCTGTACGATTTTTACTGCTTCATCGCCCGGTATCAAAAAATATTTGAAATAACCTTGACGACGCAATGAGACAATGCACGTTTGATTGTTGTGACATCATTGAACAATCAGCTTGCTTGACGCAGGCTAGCAAATTTTATATCGCGTTAATTGCAGGCCAGCATGATTTGTAATGGTAATCGCATTGCCACATATTTGTAAACGCACCATTGTACCTGCTTCCTTAGCTCCGTCAGAGAGAGCTTTTTTAAGCGCCGATCTTACTGCAACAAAATTACGAAACAGACTGACATGCGAACATGTGGAGGCCATAAACTTTCTTCATATGAGTGAAGATGTGTTGCAAATAGGCTTACCTGTTAGTGTATTTTGTGCATTTTTTTAAGTACGCTTGATGATTTTGCAGCATTACATTGCGCTCATTTTGTTAGCCTCCCACATTTTGGATTCAAAATTCTGGATTCGACATTTGTGATTCGGATTCGATTTGAAATCAGCTAAGGTTCGGCTATGGCCATCCCTACTTAGAACAACCTCATTTAGAGTGGGGCCCATGCACTCTATATATAAAATTGATTATTTGAAAGTTTCTTTTATTACGTAAGATATGGGCTAATGGGCCCCTAGAACAGCATGATGACTTATGTTGGAGGCCCATGCGCTTCATAAAATTGATTATTAAAGCACAGGGTGTTTCAAAAAATTTGACACCATTTGCACCCAAATAACTTTGCTAATTTTTGTTTAAACAATATCAAATTTTAACAGGATGTCCAGAAATTATATAAACTTTTACCTTTCAATTTTTAGGTGTTTAGGAATTTATAAAATGAAATGCCATTCACCAGGGTAGAAAAAGCGTTTTGTGTACTGAAGTATGCTAGAACATAGTCAATTTAAAACGGTGAGGCGGATCTTTGCTCAGCGATTTGAAAGAAGTGTATTTGGAAAAGTTACCGACAAAAAGCAAATTTGGAGATGACATAAAAAGTTTAGGGAAGAAGGTTGCTTGTGCAGAGCAAAAGAATCTGGTCGAAAGTCAATGTCAGAAGAAACGGTAGATTAAATTTGCCAAAAAGTTAAGAACGGTCCAAAAAAGTCCATAAGAAGGACTTGTTTCAATATCAAAATCCAGCAACAATAGTTTGGTGTGTTATACGGAAACGATTACAAATGAGACCCTACAGACTGCAACTCATATTGACTTTTTTGGACTGTTCACAACTTTTTGGCGAATTTAATTTATCGTTTCTTCTGACATTGACTTTCGACCAGATCCTTATACTCTGCACCAGCAACCTTCTTCCTTAAACTTTTTATGCCATCTCCAAATTTGCTTGTTGTCAGTAACTTTTCCAAATGCACTTCTTTCGAATCGCTGAGCAAAGATCCACCTCACTGTTTTAAATTGACTGTGTTCTAGCATACTCCAGTACACAAAACGCTGGTGAATAGCATTTCATTTTATAAATTCCTAAACACCTAAAAATTGAAAGGTAAAAGTTTATATTATTTCTGGACATCCTGTTAAAATTTGATGTTGTTTAAACAAAAATTAGCAAAGTTATTTGGGTGCAAAATGGTGTCAAATTTTTTGAAACACCCTGTATATTGAGCTCAAATACTGTTTTATTGTTTTTTAAATTTGCTATAGCTCTATTTATTTCGTTAGATATGAACTAATGGGCCCTGGGGTCATTTGCTCCCCTGCCCCCCATTCATGGGCCCTGTCATATATAACAGTATAACCCATTTCTTTGTTGACTTTCACTTCTCTGTGCTGAAAGTTTCCATCCATGATTTAAATCAGACATGGGCAAACTATCGCCTGCGGGCCGAATCAGGCCCGCCGACGCTTACACAAACTTAAGCTCCCACCGTGAATTAAGCAGAAGACCTTTTTTTTCCTTTTAGAGATCATGGATGGCAGTGATTTTTTTCAAAAAATTAAGCCTCAATGGTGCAAAATTGGAATAAAAAACGGGGTAAAAACCTTGTATTTTGGAGATCACTTTCCTACAAGGACCGAGATCTCCAAAAAAAAGGTCTTCACCTTGTTTTCCAATCAGTGTGCGGCCCATGGCTTCAACTGTTATTCCAATCTGGCCCTTTGTGTAAAAAGCTTGCCCACTCTTGGTTTAGATATTAGATACCGGTAATTGCAATTGTGATTTGTGACATCCTCTGATCCTGGAATTATAAAGTCGCTAGTTAAAACTGGAAAGCAGATGCATGCCCGTGATATGCCAGTACCGCAGTTCAGTATCCATTAGGCTGTTCAGCCCTAATGGTGAATTTACCGGTAGCCTATATTTGATCTCCAGCTGATCTGTAGTACTGGTATTATATTTAGACTGCCTAATCCTCAGTTGGAAATGCAATACAGAATAGAATGGTGCAAGGTTACAATCCAAGGCACACCAACATTTGAGAAAAAATAGTAACGTAACATCAAAATAAAACAGAGTGAAGCAGCAAAATAAAGAAAAGATAAATTTTGGATAAAGTATTTTGAAGGAAGTGTCTATTTTGCCATTAACAACAAGATCCTGATTGGCTAATTTTCTCAAAACCAGTCATGCCTATAGACGCAAACCAATCAACAGTTATGTGTATCGACGCTAGCCAATCAGTACCGGTATTTTGCCATTAATGGCACTTTAATGGCATTTTGCCATTAATGGCAAAATAGACTCTGCTTATTTTGAATCATGTTTTTGCAGCAATGCTCTGGTTAAGGTTGTTTAACTGTGCAAAAGGCAATTTGATTAAGTGTACTTTGCTGTTTTGCTCTTAATGTGTGTGCCACTCATTTATTCTCAAATTTGTTTAATGAAAAAGTGTGAATTAACTAAAGCATTTTTGTATTTAGTCGCATATTTATCCTCCTATCACGAGAAAGCGATTAAGGCGTTGTTTTCTTCATCTTTATCCTCCTATCACGAGAAAGCGACGGAGGCGCTATGCGTAGGACGAATCCAGACTCGCTTAGGAGTTACCTTTGTTTCCGAGTTTTCCGGTTGAATTTTCTTCTGACTTCTTTAATTTGCTGCTTGCCAGATTCCACCAAGCAGAGATAATCATCGTGAAGCATCTAACAAGCGTGCAAGCGTGCTTAGAAGTTACCGCTATCTGTCTACCACACCAAGATGGGGGAATCCCATTAAGTGTCTTTCCCAACGGTACAACAAATAAACTTGCCGGCTTGTTCTCCACACTATCCCTTTGATGCTGAGTGTCAACCAGAGAAGCTGTTAATACCAGTTTTAAAATGATTGGTTTGACCTGACACGGAATCAAACCTGAGTCTACAGCTCCAGAGGCAGACGCTATCATTATTCGGCCCTGTGTACCAGTTTGCATTGAGCAAGAAAGCATAAATTATGATACAAAACGTGTCAATATTTTATAAATGCTGCATCATCATAATATTTTTTATGCACCAAACTATTCAATTACCATAATTACCAAATTATTCACTTACAAAGATAATTACCATCTGAGGATGCAACTAAATTTGGATGAGTTACCCATTTTCTGTCAAATAAGCCAGTTTCTGGTCTGAATTTTTGAACAAGATTTGTAATTTGGCTTGTTGAGCAAATTGGCGTTGAACTGGACAATACCAGAAATCAAATTGGCCACAAAATCACACGTTTAATTTCACAATGCTATGAGCTCAATTTGCATCACTTTATCATTAGAGTTGAATAAAAGGAGGTAGTGGTACAGTAACTAAAAAAACATACATTCACAAACAGTATATGCTTAAATAAACAACAAAGGTAATGCCAAGGTGACAAACAATGTTTGCAGAAATAAATCCAAATTTCTGCCTCTCTTGTTGTGCAGTAATATGAAAATACCAGGGAGTTGAACCGTTTAATTTTTGCGGTTCAGATTCGGTTTGGGTTCAACAGCGGTTTCAAATTTCAGTTCAGTTTCGGTTAAGGTTCAGATAGATTAAAACGCTCCGGTTTGGTTTGCTCCAGTAAAAAAAAATTTCAAAACCGGTTTATGAAGTTCCGGTTCAGGTTTGCAGTGAAAAATGGTATAATTCTAGCAACACAATTTAAAAAGTGAAACATTGCCTACAAAGCAATTTTTCTTTGCATTGACAGGCCAATACAATGCATATAATACTTGTAGTAAAGCCAATTTCGAGGTAATTAAATTGCTACTATGTTCCGACACCGGCGGCCTAATCTTTGATAACAAAAGATATCTTTGCATTGACGGGCCAATGTACTGCTTGTAGTGCTGTGCAAGTACTGTATTTCTTTGAATATAAGCTGCCTTCACAGTGACGCGGGTGACCTTGCGGAGCGAGCCGCTTTTTCAATCGGTTCGGTGAAGGTGTGCAAGTACTGAAATTATTCTGTTCAGTTCCAGTTCGCTCTTTGCGATTTTGAAAAATACGGTTTGGGTTCGGTTAAGGTTCGACAAAAATAGCGTAAAACTGGTTTATAAATCTCGGGTTTGGTTCGACTCCCTGGGAAATATCCTGATTTTCAAACTTAAAAATTGGCCTTGACTTAGTTGACGAGTCTGTGCACTTATGGTTGACGATCACATTTTAAAAACTGATTAAAATAAGTGATGCAGATTTTACAAAAAGCACTTTTTGAAAATGTTGCTACTCTTTGTTGTCTTTTAATCTTTGTTACCGGTACACAGACCAATGCAGAAAGTTGAATTATATTTGTATTTAGATTGGATGTATTGTAATATTTTTAATGGTATGGCATTGTAGCAATAAAATGACTATGTGATATGCAATTTCATAAAGCTATTTGCATGTGGTAGCTAATATTACACTTCATATGATTTCAATTTCATCAGTGTTTTTTAAGAAAATTTGATCAACATGGCATCTGAGGACATTCAACCTGAAATGAGTAAGTAACATAATTAAATTCAATTGTTTTTGTGGAAGTTACTGTGATTATGGTGTTAAATGATTACAGTTCAACTGGCTTGTTAGCTCAGTTGTTTAGCGCGTGCTGTCAGTGAGGGAGGTCTGGGGTTTGATTCCCGGGATGGGATGGTGAAATCAGACGCAGTGTCACCAACGGTCGCCATCGCTGCGACATTTCTTCGGAACTGTGTTGCCCAGGCGCTAAGCCGCGGAGATGGCCCTGCCAATCGTCGCACGCTTTGGCGTAATACTGATAGTATTTGAAGGAGATAGACAATAATTTAGTGTAAATCGAAACGTCTCTAAAAATTCAAATGTTTCCAATACCATTGGCTCTTATTTTTGTAATTGAAGTAGTGGTATTCAGAAATTCAATATTTCGTGTTCCAATGTTCACTTTTTGTTCTGCTTTTGGCTGTTTTGTGGCAAACAACTTGGACCCGAGTTTGCAACAAAGTTGTAAATGGTGTCAATATTTGTTTTTCTAGTGGAGATATTTTTTCTCCATACTGATGTTTTTATGATATAAGCAACAAACTTATTTTATCTTGAACCGAGCCGTAGTTAATTTTCAGATATTTGTCATATTTCTTTCCCTCATTTTTTGTCATGAACATCTATTTTTTTTACCCAATTTATTGTTCCGTTATAGCTGTTGCGTTGTTATTATTATGAAAATTTGTTTGAAATCAAAAAAAATATTTTGGAGTGTGCTAAAGCTTTTGCCATTTTAGTACCACAGTCAATGCGTAATATATGCTAATAGGTACTGTATTGTGGTCTTAATAAAACTATTTTATTTAGATTTTTGTAAATAGTTTCAACTTGTAGAAGTCAAACGCATTTGCTTTTTGAGTAGAAAAACATATGTTAGGATTGTTACTTGCAAAGCTTTTACTGCTTGGGTTGTTCAATCTATAGCAACTCTGCATATGCTGCTTGGCTTGCTATTTTAAGCTTGTGTTATGTGAAAGTGATGTAATATTTGCTTAAGTTGTTCACTTTCAGAATTACTGTTTAAAAGTTTCGGTGTCCCTAAGTGGTTGATATTGATCGTTGCATCTGTTAAATGAACTACAATTACCAAGTTGTTTTCAATGCTGAGTGCTTTTTTGAATGGTGACTATGCAACTTATCAAAATTATGCTTTGTCAATCATCTTGAATGTTTTGATTTAAACGATTTCGTTTGTTGCTGTTGCGTTGTGTCAAATGCAAAAAATAGAGTTAACAAACTTTTTAATGATATTGTTAGTGTGACAGGTTTCATTATTGGCTACAGTGCGTTAAGACTTTCAAATTTTGGATTGTGATCAGGGCTTTTAATACGAAGTTAGGTGGAAGGCAGCTGAATATTTGTATTTTGATTTACGCTATTTAAGCAGGTGATAAGATGTTTTGATTTCTTTTTTATAAACGCCAAGGCGCACAGCCAAAGGCTTTCAGACAGCTTCCAAGTTGCTTGTCCTGCACATTTGTAAAGTGCTTAAAAAGCATTTTGATTTAGATGAACAAACTTTTTGTGTAAATGCCAATTATGGTATTCAGCTTTCATTTCTGCTTAACGAATATAGTGCAGCCAAGTAAGTTTTTAATTCTATCTAAAGTCGCTCAAACGTAGTTCTCTGCTAATCATGAGTTCTTCATAAATTCTTGTCCAAAACAAACTATGAAAATTTTTTCAATGCTTCTTCGTCAAGCAGTTTGTTCAGTGGTAGAACCACCTAAATATTTTCAAAAATATTTTAAGCGTTGTAGGCACTGAATGTTAGACAACTATCGTTGCGGCAGATATGTGGTTCGATTCCCTGGTCTGTCAAATCGTGGGCCTACTCGCCATGCTGCATCGTTTCGTCGTAGTGTTGTTGTTGTGTTGCCCGCCACTCGTTAGTTACACGCTTCGGCGTAGTAATCTGAGTGTAATGAGGATTTGTTTTTTTCTATGCAGTCAGTGTACTGGCTTCTTATCAGAATTTATAAATCCATGTTTAATGCATAGCTGCGTGAAGTATTTGCGTCGTAATTACTTTCAAAACAGTTTTATTATTATTGCTCTTGTTTTATTCATTAACTGCTTTAATACATTTTTTCAGCTTTTAACTAAGCTTTAACGCAGCATTTAATTAACTCGTATTGTTAGCTGGTTTGGTGTACTTCAAGTTACTGTCCTATTTCCCCTTGTTATTCTTGATTATGTAATAATCCGCAAGACTGGATTACCTTTATCGTTCGGAATTCCTCTTCGGGTTTATAGCAGACAAGTTTTGCGACAGATTCAAACTTTCAATCATTTCGCAAAGGGATCAGTTTGGGATTTGTTTGTATTTGTAAAAGTGTTTTACGTAAAGATTTAGTCATTGTGTTCTAGACTATCACTCTTATAATCTTTGAGATAACTGTGGTTTTTTTCGACTTGGATTGATAGCTATTCTGCAGATAGCTCAATATTGATTTTGCGCTCATTATATAACTTTTCTGTTGACGTATTTTTTCATTCTGTATGTGAATTTCTTGAAGTTTACCACGCGGAGTAACATTACATTTCTTTTAAAAGAAAACGTATGAGAGTATTGACTTTGAGCTGTATGTAAAGCTTGTCAAGGCAAAACTTGTTGGTTTGTTTGAATTCTGACTTTAGCGTAGTCGTCTTGAAACAAGCTATTTGCTTGATAGCTTTTATGACACAGTTTTGTTGGTTAAAATTTTTAAGTACAATCGATTGGTTATAGTTCAAGCAACTAGAGATATTTATTCCAGATAGAAGACAGTATTGCCGAAAGATGAACTGACTTTTCGCTCTCTGTTGCCTTACGTTCATGTGAAATGCCAAGAAGTTTAGAATTGCAGCTTACAAAATCCAGAAACATTACAAAAAACAAAATGCCACAAATTCCTCAGTTAACTGAACTTTGGCATAATGTCTGTTTTCTCCAATATGCGTGATAATAATGATTAGTTTTCAAGAAGTGATAGTAGGAGCTCTTATATTGGTGTGAATGGCACTATATTTAGCTGTTATAGGTCTGACTAAGCCAGTTAATATATCGAAATAGATGCCAGGCAATTCCATATTTTAATGCAGCTAGTGTGTGCTGTACTTTGTGGAACTTGTATTCAGCAATTCATTTGAAAGACACTTTCATTTAATGTACATTATCACAAGTAAAAATTACTAAAAATCGTCAAAATAATTCATACT
The DNA here is from genome assembly GCA_964006365.1 of Trididemnum miniatum. Lineage (NCBI taxonomy): Eukaryota > Metazoa > Chordata > Ascidiacea > Aplousobranchia > Didemnidae > Trididemnum > Trididemnum miniatum. The sequence goes on along the minus strand of OZ023247.1, from coordinate 7,274,002 downwards.
TTAAATTTGTGTTACGTTTTGAATTGTTCTGACATAATTTTCAGTCGTGTTTGAATATGTCAACAGTTAATTTTTGTAATTAAACTTCTGCTGCATTTAAAATATCGCCACATGAAACAAGCGGCTCAGCAGCAAACTATTCGTCAAGCGTTAGTTGCAGGAACGCTGGTGATGATGCATTCATGTACGTAATGTTATTCACAAACCCGCTAGTTAAGGTAGTGGTTAAAGACAATGCTATCGGCACGGGAGATCTGACTTTCAATTCCCGAGCCGGTCAAGTTGGACACAGTGTTGCCAACGATCGCCACCGATGTGATGTTTCTTCACAGCTTTGTTGTCCAGCCGCAAAGTGGCGGGGTGGCCCCGCCACCTGTTACTTGCTTCGACGTAATACCGTGATTGTAATGAAGATTTGATGTTATTTAAGCAACAAAGCAATGGTTACAGAAGTGTTGGTCATTTGTTGTTATGGATGCAAAATGCTTGAATACATAATGAACTTTGGTAAAAAAAATTCGTCGCATTACAGAAGACTTGGATATTGACTATTAAAACGTTTGTTAGCTTGTAAGTGAAAAATACTTTTTAGATTTGGAATGTGGAACTTTTGGTTGGTGTATGATCAAATTCAGCTTTATATATATGGCCTGTCAAATGTGCTGCTTCTGTGAGAGTTACGTTATGCGTTAAATAATTTTGATTGTAACTGCCAAAGCTTGCTAGCTGTTTTGGTCTTCATTTTAGCAGTGGATAACATAAGCTGCTTTCAGTGTTGCAGGCAGAGAATTGGTGTAAAGTTTAACTTTGTCGTAAACAAACTGCTAATTGCAATCAAATAGCTCAATAGGAAACCACAGACGCTGTTAAGGGTAAACACTGTAGCAATTAAAAAGGCCATTCAAAAAGAATTGTGCTTGACATTGACAACCTAAGCTCCATTTTCCTGTAAACGTCATCATTGTGCAGTAGTTCATTGGCTACGCAAAGTTCAACATTATGCGCTGTTACGTCATCTGTCGTAGACTATATCAAGTCCATTATTATTTCGCGGAAAGTGATTTTATGTTCACGTGATTTCATTTGCTAAGTTAAATTGGAAGACGAAACACAGCCGAGCATACCACCCTGCAACCTTTAGTGTTGTTGGTTTTGATAGTTTGGTCAATGTTGGACATTTTAAAGAACATAGATCAGGAGCTCAAGATAGGATTCTAAAAATTGCGGTGCAAACGTATTATTGCATTGTTTCTTTTCTTTTTTTGGAGTTTAGAACTACAAAAAAAGCTTTGCATTTTGCCCAATTCCAAATATCAAAATGATTTACACCGGTCAAATAGACGGAATTGTTCTGTTAAATGTTGGAACGTAGAAGTGCTTTGCTAGATATACTGTATCTGTTGTAGATGGTAATCACTACAATGTACCGATTAATTCTTATTCTCTCGAGCACGTAAAACCGGTAGAATGTTTTTCAATGTCTGATTGTCTGTGGAAGCCTGCAGCATTTATTCTGCTTTATGTAAACTTATCCGCCACAGCGAAAAAAGAATGTACCGGTATCTCAAGTGAAGTTGCATTTTGTTTTCAGTTTTTCGATTTTTGTTATTTTCTTGCTCATGTTGTTATAGGCACTACGGCATTTGTTCATTTTGCCATTTTTAACTGTAAAGAAAGCTTGAGGAATTGCAATATCGTGATTATTGTCCTATTCAATAACTTCGCATATTTGGACTGATGGCATTAAATCTGCTGGTGTATGCGGCGCGTGGTAGTTTAAGATTACGTTTATTTCAGGATTTTGCCTTTTTTACTGCATTTACAAAAATAGTTTTGGTTCTGAATGTATTGATTCGAATCATGATTAGCAAGGAACAGTTTGAAACATTTGGGCATTTCTAGTTTTTCTGGAGGTTTCTTTTTTGCTCATTTTCGATTTTTTTTCTGTTTACTTGGCTTCTATCGCTTCTTCGGTCAAGTTCCCACATTTTTGTAATATACAGTAGTTGCAAAATCTTTGCTGATCAGTCTGCTATGGATCTGCTGTACCAGAGCGATTTCTGACTCTTTTTTTTTTCGAGCAGGTGAAGAAGAATATAAAATGGAAGCCTTGAAAAGAGCGGCCAAAGAAAGAATAGAAATCGTCAGTAAATACATAAAAGTAAGCTTTTCTATTTGAAAGACTGTCGTTTTGCAATAGCTAGTCTTGAAATTAAAAATTGTTAGCGTTAATGCCGTAGTTACATTACCATCAGAGCGTATCTATTCTAGGCTAGCAAATGGCTGCCAATTGTGATGTTTTAGTAGGCTACAATTGTAGATGCGTTAGTTTCAATTTCCGGTTCAGTTAATTGCTGCAGAGACAGGTTACAAGCTGCGAAACGTGTTCATTGCATCTTTGCCAAAGATTTCTTGAAAGCTTTGAAATATTGATTAGGTGCTGCAGTGCTTGCATGTCGTCTTGCCTTAAAACTGATTTATGTTCGCAAACACCATTTGAAACCTGGTAAACAACATGTCAACTGCAGGAGAGGGAGTTGTGCACGCTTTTCACAATTTTGTAGTTTCGTTTCTTGTTATTGTGCAAAAGATTACGTTATGTGCAGTAATTGTTATAATGTTTCGTTTGTATGTCAGAACTCTGGCATATTGTGTATCTCTGGCTTCCTACTAACAATCGGTACTCTGGTAGTATTCAGGTCCATTCTAATGCTTGTTGTTGCTTCGTTGTAGGGAGTCGATAGCGAAGGTGAAGAAGACCATTGGGAAGATTCTGCTTTTGTTCTGTACAAGATTACCGATAGATACGGCTTTCTCCAGTGAGCTATCTACTGAATTGTTTTAGCATTATTTCATTTTAAAAGCATTTTGAATGGATTTGATTTTGAATTGCGTTCCAAAACACAACGCCTGTGAAATTGAAAACCCCAAAGTGCATTCAAAAATTTTTTCAATCGTCATTCAAGTATATACATTCAAAAAGTCCAAGTACATTCAAAAAGCCAAGCAAAAAGTCAAAAAGCCAAAGTACATTCAAAAAGTTTTATGAGAAAGTTCTCTTGATATCCACAAAATACTTCTCAGTAAAGCGTAACTATCACACCCGTGTTTCTATTCGGGACTTCTGCCACAGTTTTATGAAGATACGGTTATTACTGTACTTACTATAACTCGTACATTTTCTGTTCTTTTAGCGAGAAACCGTTACCAGTACTCCCAAGTTTATTGGATGAAAAGCGAAAACAATCCGAATTGAAACGGGAAGTAAAGTGGTTAAAAATGCTGCAGAAATGGAAACAGTTCGCGAACACGGAGAAGGTACGTTTAATATTGCTTGTTTTATGAGAAAATTTTCAAGAAAAGTGAAAAAATATTTTCCATGCTTTTTCGTTTTAAAGAATATGAGGGTGGGCCCGGAAATGCATTCGAGATAAGACTGGGACAGTTTTAGTTGCTGCGTAATCTCTAAAAAGCTGCGTTTTGTCAAAACTATTTCGTCGCATTTTCTTAGCTTGATAAGTTAATTCGAAAATTTCAGCGTCTTAAAGAATTTTCTTTGATACAATTGGTTGTCGTTTAAGCAATTGCATTGTTTGGCTAATGGTTATTCGTTTCGTGGTGGTTCGAGCAGTTGCAATTGGCGTGATTGCATTGTTTATGTAGCATTTTGTTAATTGAGAACATTAGTGCATAAGCCTAAAGCTTATCTTCAGTGACGTGTGTTGCTGACAGTTACTGAAATGCGCTGTTTCTACATTTATTGAGTCATACGCTGTGGGCTCACAATGACTTTTTTCGATTGCAGCTACGTAAACGTATCTACAAGGGAATTCCCCTAAAACTGCGTGGCGACGCATGGCGTTTAATGCTGAACGTAACAGACTTGCAAGCTAAAGAGCCGGAAATGTATCAGGTAAAACGTACTTTTCGTAACAATCATTGACGTTAAAATCAAAAACGCAACGAAAAAGAGGAAGTGCAAGTTGATGAACTTAGTGCAATTTACTGTGGCATTGCATCGACAAAAAAATCATGTTACATTGTTTGGAAGCACAAAATATGTAAGTGCAAGTAACCCTGGGGTTTCAGTTTGCTTGACTTGCTTCCTCACTAAATTAGCTAGATGTGCCGAAGAGTTTTTCGCCGCAACTGTGTACAATTTTGTTAAACTATTCGGTCTGATAGCTTTGTGCAATGTTCCCAAGCTTTTGCAATTCTTTCTTTGCTATTTTTGTTCGAAAATTTGTTTCTTGCCCTGTTATTCTTCCAGTGCCCCAACACTTAAAAGTGAACATCTTTGCATTTCGTGTTGAACTAATTGGAAGATCGTAACTTTCCAGGGTTCAATTCTGTATTATCCAATTCTTTATCATGATAAGCACTGGTAGTACAACAATCATTTTTCACAGTTAGCTAGCTGTTGGTTAATCATATTAGAAGTTTCTTTTTATGGTTGTGTGGTTTGAGCAAAAATCATGTGAAAAGGATGGTTTTAATGTGAAATACTGTCGGAAGCAAACGTAGAAAACCTATTGAAGTCTTTATGTTTCGTGCAATGTCTAATATTTCTATCAGGCACTTTTGATGATAAACGTTTGTTTAATGTACTCTTTAAAAGTGTTATAGATATTAGACATAAGCAGCATTTATCTTCTTACGATAGTGTAAAATTGTTAAGGCTGGGTGCTATAAAGCTGAACACAAATAATTAATTTTTCAATAAATATTAAATCAAGAATATTTTATTTGTTTCTTTGCTTTTAATAACCGATTTTGCTCACAGTAGATATATGTTGCTGCCGCTGTATTTTATTTTCGTTCAAACCACTGATGTAGTAGTTTAAAGGATTTAAACTTTTAAATTTACACAGTAAGCCTGCTGCAGTACTATGCTAATCTCGTGATAAAAAAGGTTTGGGAAACCATTGATATTTTCTGGTGTAACGAAACTTTCTTGCATACCCTTTCATTCATGGTGAAATTGCAAAAGGAAATTTCTGGCTACAATTCTCTTTTATTGTTCAACTGGTGAACTGCATTTGCATTCATTTGACCTATTGCTAGGGTAGCAGTAGCAGATCATTATCAGTCTTGCAACCTTGACAGAATTGCCAGTTTATTACGCATCTTATTGGCTCTAAATCATTAATGAATTTTGTTTGTGCTGCAATTATTCATTTTTAGTGAGCTGATATATTGCTTTTAGACTATGAAGGACAGATCATTAGAACACTCCCCCGACATTAAGCAGATAGACATGGATGTTAACCGCACATATCGTAACCACATCATGTTTCGCAAAAGATACAGGTAGACATAACTTATTGACGTGAGTTTATTTTTGTGCATAGTTTATTGCAGTGTTTAAAATTAAACTGCAATGTTCATTGCTAAATTTAAGTTTGCAAAGGAAAAGTGATAATGTCGATAGAAAACACTTTTTGTTAAAGGTGCAAAGCATGATTTAAAACCCTGGTCTACGCTATGCATTTTTAAACGCCTAAGCTTGTCGCTTGTTAAGCACTCGTTATTGATGCTGTAGGTCTGTGGTTCGATTCCCTGAACGCTTAAATCTTCACAGTGTCGCCATCGGCTCGCCGCAGTTGCGACGTTTCTTCTGAGCTGTGTAGCCCGGGGCTAAGCCGCACAAATGAGCCTCGCCACTCGTTACACGCTTTGACGTAATACGGCCACTATAATGAAGATTTGATTCGAAGCTTGTGAGCCGTGACCTTCGTGCGCCAAAGTGTGTTTCATTATTATCTTTGTTAAAGCAACCGGCATACGACTTGAAATAAAAGAGAAAAAGATGAAGATGCTGATGGGCCAGAAATGTTCATTGTGTAGGCCAGACTCACACTTATGGAAGAATACATACTTGCACTGTCAGTTACGCTAACTTGCTGTCCAGAGATGAAAACGGAAGTAGTTTGAGGGCGATTAAAATGTGCTTGCTTTGGTATTTTCGGAATGCAGAAATTCCAAATAGCACAGCGCGATTATTAAAGTAACTTGCGGTCATGTGACGTCATTTGTGATGACGTCATGCACCAATATACTGTCGGTTTTGATATAATTTCGTGTGTGCTTCGTTAACGTGTGAAAAGAAGGATTTGGAAAATAAAAAGTTGCTTAAGCATAGACTTTAATTTAAATGTGACGAATTTCATGCCTCTCTCAGTTATTCGAAGGCTCTTAGTTCACTTTTCTTGAGTTCATATGAAGGTATTTGAGGTTTATATGCATCATCTGCTTTTAGACGAAAGTCTGCTTAATTTTTTTAGTATTTTTTGATTGTGGAATTTAGCTTATTCGAAACACCAAGTTGTCGTCGCCGATAGAAACCATATTTTTTTGAGTAATTGAAAAATATGAACTGACAATGGCAGTGACTGAAGTTTTAGTGGTTAGATGTCATGTGGAATTATGCCCCGTTGTATCGAAATTCGACGCAATTGACCCATCAATATGCGCAATCGGTTGCTGGAGCAAAGTTATTATTACGCAACTTATCGTTAAATCGTAACCACATTAAAAGTGAAGAAGTTGCTCATTGGTGCTGAGCTAGGAATACCCGCATGTACACCAATACCAAAAAACAAATACCAACGACAGCAAAACTACTTTTTGGTTGCATTAGTATTCGTTTTTTGATATTGACTACGTTTCGTTTCATTTTTGTAGAAAGTTTAGAAACACAATTTCGAAATGCCTTCCCAAAAAAAGTGTAGCTGGGTGCTTAAAATACTGAAAGGAGGTGTTTGTCACCGTTTTAATATGAAAACACTTTTGAACACATTTTTTATGTTTCACAGCATTAAGCAACAGCAGTTGTTTTACGTTTTGGCTGCTTATTCTATGTACAACACAGAGGTTGGGTACTGTCAAGGCATGTCGCAAATTGCTGCCCTTCTTCTCATGTATATGAGCGAGGAGGTAGGTTGAATGAATAAATAAATAACTGAGCTTATTTTTATACTATATTGAATAGAAAAGTCAGCGGTAGTTGAAGAGATTGCGAAGTAAGCTTGCGCTCTTCGAGTCTGCAGCCACCCGATATGTTTCTCAAATGCGATCGGCTCCAGCCGTGAATCGAACCCGTCACGCAGGATCTACTACCTGCGCTCGGTACCGTAGGGCCATGTCACTGACATAGCTAAGCGGTACTTGTAGGTTGCACGTAATGTTAATTACGGTGTACTGCGCCTGATATACGTTTAGTCGTTGCCAAGATAGAATACTTGAAAATTTTTTTAACTTGGGTTTTATGAACCCTAAGGAGTCTGCAAACTCAAGGGAACCCGAATAGAAATGCGGTTTCAATATCCACTAGCTTAACCGTTACTTTCTTAAGCACTTCATCGTTTTATTTAAAATGGTTTAGGGAGTCCAGCGCCTTCACAAGGTTAAGATTCACTGGAATAAGTTAATGCTTATAAGAGAAAAAGAGTTTTTGGTAATTTGGTGAATAATGTCACCTTATAATAGCTTATAAATCACCTCGTTCCTCTATTATGTTCATGTTATTTATACATTGTTAATTTTGTGACACCTGAATATTTGACCGTAGTGATTAACTGTTTCTAAATGGAAACTGATTTTATAAACAGTAGCCTTCGGTAAAACCTCTTGTTAAATTATGCAAATGACGTCTTTTTATAAACTGCGATCAATAAAAAGCGGCTTTTCGAATGATTGCTAGCCCTAGCTCATTGATTTCAATTTGAAGTGCGTGAATGACTATTGTCTAAATGCCTCTAGCGCTTTAGCTTGTCTATGCAATAGGATTAAAACAAGCTGTATATTTTGCTGCTGTGCTACATAGTCGATTGCATCTTTTCATAATTATACCCTTGCTGTGTATTGATTGTGTGTTTTCAAAATTACATTTTTAAGGTGGACCCCTTCTTAGGAGCATATTTAGGGGGAATTGCGCCATGCCCCATCCTCTTTTGATTTTACTTTTTCAGTAAAAATAGCAAAATGTTGCCACTGAAATATGCCACACTCTTTTATGGTGTTGTAGTCTATGATCCCTGCCCTTTAGAACTTTTCGCTGTGCCACTGCCCCCGCCAATCAAGGATCTATGCTTCCATAGAGCAGTTCATAGTTAAGTCTCACACTGTGATTTGTGTTTACTCATTTTAGCGTGCTACCTGAGTGATTTGCGTTGTAGCTTTTCCAAAAACGTAACATCAATGAAAATTTAATCGAATTTAAACCTTCCATCGCCGGTTTTGCAATCGATTAGGCTGGTAAAGCAGCGGAGCGTGAATAATTTAAATTTTTGTTCTCCAAACCAAGCCAAGGAAGTCAATTTACAGTGAATAGTTCTTTGTTTGAATTGCGTTTATTTCTCCTATGTAACCTGGTGAATAAACTTTTCTGTCAAGAGTTATAGCAAATTCGTTGCTAAGGTACTGGTACCCGATATAGTACAGTGCGTAACGTCAACACTGACAAATGACAGTCAATAAACGCACTTGATTGCTTTTCTTTTTGGTGAAGAAATTTTCTAATTTTTATTTTTGGTTGAATTCGTAACGATATAAGCACGATCATGGAGCCTTTAAAAAGTTAATTAAAATAACTTTGTGCCATAAACTAATTTCATAATATAGAGTAACAATATTCTTCTATCAAAAATGGTCTCCGAAATTGCTGATAGGAAAAAAACAGCAGTGTTTCAAAGTTAAAATGTGAGAAAAATTGAAAATATGTTATTTGTGAACCTGATTGTATTAATGTTAATTTTTTTTAGGAAGCTTTCTGGGCTCTGCATTCTTTGCTGTATGGGAAAAAACACAGAATGCACGGCTTTTTTATACCTGGGTTTCCTAAGCTTATTCGTTTTCAAGACCATCACGACAAAATTTTGAAGAAATTTGTTCCGAGGTTAAAAAAGCACTTGGTAGGTCAACTAAAATTTCTTTATTTCAACTAGATACTTATTTTGCTGCATGTGGCTGCACTGAATAAGGTTTCATTTTAAATAGTCTCGTTTTTTGTTATAATGGTAAACATGGTAAAAGGTGTGATTTTTACAAAAAAATTTGGTGGTTTACTTTGTTCTTTGTGTGTCTTTCAGTCGTGCCATAAAATCAAGTGAAAATGGTTTAATTTTACAAGTGCAACTGCATAAAACCCATTGTGTACAATTTGTACATCGTACTACAGCATAGCATTTTGCTTTGAACAAAATCGAGTTTGATGACAAAGCACCAATCTTGTGTCTATTTTTTTTTTATTGTTAGCGTACTTAGATTTACACCTGCAAAAGATTTTCTGTCAGGGCGATAAGTTGTTTAAAGTCCTGTGTAATGAGATGTTCTTAAACAGGTGATTTATGGCCATTATGAGCGTCTGCTGGGGTCAGTTATACCTGTACCTTTATTGTTTTAACTTCATGGTGTGTTATTTCGTAAAAGCCTGAAAAGAATGCCAAAGCTTTAACGGTGATTGCTTAATATTACGTTTATCTTTTTTGAGAAGCGAACATGTCAATAGTAGCTTAAAGTATTCTGCTTAAATAACCTCTGACGTGGTTTTCACTAACGTCATCTGTCAGTTACTTAACTTTTTGGTAATGATAATCTTAACTTTGGTGCTTATCCTTATAATTGTAGATTGGAACGGTGATTGTGGTGCATTACGTTGATGTGATGGACACAATTCGCATTTGCAGGATATATACGTGGCCCCTATAACTTAAAAGTGACATACTTTAGTGCAATGCATGTGCTTGATTGGCACTGCTGATGCATGAATGAATATTTTGGAAGGTTTAATCAAAAATATGTCACAGTTTTAGCCCTTGTTTATTAAATTAATGATACAATTGCGGTTGATCGTGATTTTACTTGATATTAGTAATATAATAGTTACAATTTTGCTTTGTCCTGCAGGATAAGAATGAAATTTTTGCCAGTTTGTACACAATGAAATGGTTTTTCCAATGTTTTTTGGATCGATCTCCTTTCCCTCTTACACTACGATTGTGGGATATCTACGTATACGAAGGCGAGCGTGTCTTAGTTGCAATGTCCTATACAACTCTGAAAATGCATAAAAGTACTAACTTTTTCGTTGTTTATATTGTAATGTAGCTCTTAGAAAAAACGCTCTTGTGTGAATATATCGGCATCTCATTTACCTCTTGTCGTTTGATCTGAATGTACTTACACTAGACAAGACCAGTTTTACGTTGGCAACTTGGCTTCAACTTTAAATCGACATCCCTTGTCACAGTGAAGTTGAAACTGGCGCAGATAAGCAGAAATGTTATAAACTGAAATAAAAAACTTTATCCAGTTTTCTTCGTATAGAAATACTGTAGATAACTTGTGTTGAAAAAATGATTTTAGTTTAAATTGAGTTTTTTTGCAACATTTTAGATATCATTTTCCTTGCTTAAGTCTCAACTCGTTACATGCATTAGTGTATGAAGCTTTACTGATTTGATTTTAAATTTTAGCCTATATCAAGAAGATGGAGATGGACGGGATTGTTTCATTTCTTCAAGAACGACTTGCAGTGGATTTTGGCACTGATGATGATCTCGTTATCGAACAACTCAGAGTAGGTTATTAAGCTCAGAAATGATAAACAGGAGTATGTCGCCTAGCAGTAGCGTATTTGGGGGGCATTGTGTCATGGTCCCCTCCTTTTGCTTTGCCTTCTTGTAAAAAGTTACAATGTGAATGACTTAAATGTGCCAGATTATCTTTATAGCTTTTGTAGCTTATGTTCTCCCCTTCCCCTTTTCATATTTCTGCGCCTCTGTCGCCTCGTGTATAGACGTCACACACCCTAGGATGCATAGAAATATTTTAGGAATGTTTTCCATTTCCAATGGAAAAGAGTAGTAATGACAGAATAAGGCGCCCATGCTGACTACATATTTTTGATAATTGAATGAATTGTGCGTTTGATTTGTATGAATGATCCGGAGACTGCTTTCTAAGTGCAATATTAGGCGAAACTCGATGGTGTAACTAACTGGAACCTTTTTTGACGATGTGCTAATCACGAGAAACAGAATGGGATGAGACTGACTTGTGGGGTAGACTGAAGTTTGGTTAAAAGAGTGAATGTGAGTGGGAAAAATTCCGAGAGTGTTTTGTAAATCTTCAACTATAATATACTGTTTATTTAAACATTAAAATCTAAAAAAAATCTAATCTTCATTATACTTACTCGTGATTGGAGGATAAATATTGATAGGAGGTCGCTTTCTCGTGATAGGAGGATAAATATGCAACTAACTAATTAACTTGCGGTATTACGTCGAAGCTTGTAACGAGTGGCGGGGCCCATCTACACGGCTTAGCGCCTGGGCTTACACAGGTCCGAAAGAACGTCGCAGCGGTGGCGAGCCTTAGTGAATTTGACCGACCCGGGATTTGAATCCCAGACCTCCCGCACCGATAGCATGTGCGCTAAGCAACTGAGCTAACCGGCTGGTTCTTATCAGAATTTTAAAAACTGTTGTCTAAACATCTTGGAGTCACAGTTGTAAAAAATGTTTGTTGGTTGAACGAGTTGAATTTGTTTTTGCGCCAAACGTGGTACGTATTTCTCTATATTTTCTAAGCCTGCTTATCCTTAATGGGTCGCGCATTCTGCCTAATGCTGAGAAGATGTCATTTTACTCGTTTTATGGTTAAATTTTTTTATTTTCTAGGTAAACATGACCGAGTTAAAGAAGTCGAAAATGGATCTTCCACCTGCTCCTGGGAAAGATGAAGACGCCAAACTGGAGTTTGGCACTCTGGTTAAACCATCTTTTGCACAAGAAACTGGGCTTCGTATACCATCCGGTTCTACAAGTAAGCAATCGTTGACATGGAAGTACGGCTTTGCATATTGTGGGTCAGATGTATTTGTAACTACTTATAATTCTTAATTCTCAATCTTTCTTTTTTGTTGCAATTTATGCGTTTCGTTGAGCACTTGAATATTACGGCTGATGTGCCTTATTGTGCCTTAACATTCGTTGATCTTTTTTGGTGTTTTCTTGTCAAGTGACAGGGGCCACTGGCTCCCAGCTTCGCTCATGGCTTGGAGATCCTGGTTGGATATGGAGGTCAAAAATAGCAAATTATTTTAAAGGGTTTCTCACTTCACTGCTTCATTTGCAGCTATTTACTTAGCAATTACTTTTAAATGACCTTTAGTTTATTAAGTATTTTGAATTTTTGTAGAAAATACCAATGTGACTCCCCAAGAATCCAAAGCAAAAACATCAAAGCACGGTATAACTCGTCCTAATGAGAACGAATCTAATGGCGATATACGCAATAAAGTTTCATCCGAAACTAAATCACCAAAATTCACTCGTAATCCGGAATCGTCTAAAAGTCACGAAACGGAGTCCCGAAATCCCGAAAGTAAAGATCGAAGATCGTCTCAAAAACGACATTCAGGGCGAGAAACTGAAAGAACTGAAGGAGACTCCAAAAGAAGAAGTTCGGGTAGCATTCGAGAGAAAGAAAAAAGAGAAAAAAGACGATCGAGAGAATACAAAGAAAAAAGCTCTCGCTCTGAGCAAGTTGATGCTTTGCCTCAAGTTTCAACTCGTTCATCTAACGCGGACTCTCACCGGTCAAAAGGATCGCCAAGAAAAAACCGATCTTCGCCACAAAAACACAGTAATTCTGGTAAACAATTAAACTCAAACCAACACATATCGAATTCCACACAAGAACACTCGTCTGACCTTACTAATCATGTACCAGGAAAGGTGGAATTTGTGTGGAAGAAACCTAAGGTTAGTTCGCAAGACTCGAATGGTATCACAAAACGTGATACTTCTCCAACGGGAAAAAATCATCGTAATAGCAGCACCAAAGCTGTCAAAGACGATCACCCAGAATTAGAACCACCAATTTCATCTGCAGACCTACCTATTGCAAAATCCACTGCCAATCCGGTTAGTAGATTATAAATTGCATGCTTGGCTGCGCATAATATGGTAGTTGCTTGTGATTTTTCCAGCTGCATTTTGTAAATCGATGGTTTAAACCTAGTTTTAAACGAAGAGCATTTTGAAGAAAGTAGATTTTTGTGAATGCATTAACAATTAGTCAAAGGCAGAGAAAAGCATATTAACAAGGCACACTCATATTGACAGTTGACATGCTTCAAGTAGCAACGTTAAGCATGGCTCGTAGAACGAAATCCAGTTGCAGTAGGCCTAATGATTAACAATTTTTGTTACCCTTATGATAATCGTTAATATTCAGATCACAGAAGTTTTTTTAAAAAATTCTGTAGTTTACTATTTCTCTAGCATTTTATACATTTTCGTTATTGGCAATTTGTTTAACCAATAGCGAGATAGAGTGTTAGACTTGTCTTTTCAAATTTGCAGTTGCCATTTCTGCATTTTAGTTACACTCAATTATAATCATATTATCTTCAAATGCTTTAATAACCTTTTGATCTTGTTTACTTAAACTTACTTCATCTGCCCGCAAATTGTCTTCAGCCAGTTTGCGCTGTGCATGTTATGCTTGTGAGTTGAGGCTGTGTTGTGCCTGCTGCTTGTGTTGTAAGATCCAACTTGCATTATGTGTTGCTGTAGCTTGTATTATGTTGTCAGTGTTTAGCAATCAGTTGAGCAATTTATCTTTCTAATCACCAGCTGGCCGTGTCCAACGGTGAAATAGACCATGACCATGACGGATTGGCTCCTCTGGTCACGGTATCCAAGGACGGTCCAAAATTTGTCGAGCAAAACCGGCCATATAGCGTTTATGACAACCATCAAGGTGCTTCGAGTGGGCCTCAATCCCTCAAATTAAACAGCTCTTCCCCTCCCAACAACACCCTCGTTGAGCCTAATATCGATATGATGGAGGTACGATGATGGCAATTTTAATACCTCATTTTTAACTGTGATTTCAAATGCATGGCGCAGTAAGCCATTTTATAGCGGCCTAGCTCGGCTGACGCAAAATATTTAAATGCATTGCATTTTTTTTATTCCCAAATAATTAGTGTTAATCATTTAATTGGGTGTAGTTAGTTCTGTTGTAAATGTAGCTTGTTAGGTGTTTGCGCATGGTTTTTGCTGTGATAAAATATGAACTAGTGGTCTGCTTCCATTCTCTTTATTTAGTAATGAAATTAACTACCTGGCCAGAAACCATAATACATAAAATCTTGCGTTTATAAATCGTTCACGAACGAAATTTGAAAACAGTTGGAGCATTGGCGTGGTCAGGGGAGCAGAAGGATCTATTCATGCCACAATTTCATTATCTTCAAATGCTTTAATTGTGCAGAACGAAAACAGGATAGGTTGTGGGGAACAGAAACATGCCACAATTTCCAAAGTTTTCAGTTTTCTGGAGACATGTTAGTTACTTCGCATTCAAGATCGTCTGTGTTCGCTTTATCTATGAGAAAACAATAGTTTATGCTACCTAAGTGACTACCCATGTTTGACACAACTATCCCACTTAGAAGCTGTAGAGTTTTTGCTGGGACTCTCTTGTTCTGAAGTTAGTAGCTTCCTAGTAAAAAATGGTAAAAGTAATTTTTCCTTTGGGAAAATTAAGTTTTCATTTATACAACTCTTAATCTTGAGTTTTGTCGTAGTAACTTCAATAACCCTTGGTCGTCATTGTCATCTTAGCTGGTTAGTACTAATCATAATTATGCTCGGAATACTTTCTACATTATTTATAGAGTTGTGAAATGCATGGTCTGTGAGTGGATTTTTGTTTACGCATGACAACAATTTTTATGGTATATGACAATTTATCTTCGACATCCTTTTTGTTGGTTGTATTGGTTTATTGTTACTGACTCAGACCGCTCAGACGCAGTGATGAACTAGATTTGTAAATATTTAAGTCAATTTTTTTGCAGGAATCTCTTGAAAACCTTCGTGAATTGGCTGCTAGCTTGCCTGTATCACCTGATTCTCCTTATCGTGATTACACTTCTTCCACGTCATCGGGGAAAAACCCTATAAAGCCACTCAAATCATATGAAATGCTGAGTAGCGATTTTATTGATGAGTCAAATCTTTCCTCCTTGGACGAAGTTGCTCTATCTTTATCAAAATCAGCCAAGGTGCTTGAGCAAAAACAAGCTAATAGTTCTCGTTCTTTCGAATTTCGTAACGCAGTAATAGGATCTGGCATCACTCAGTTACCTAAAAGACCAAGTTCAACAGCATTAAATGCTGCTTTATCGACTAACACCACCAACAAGCCATTACAGATTCTAGAGCAAGAGCATCGTACAATTCAAACCAGTACAGCCAACATCGCTAATTCGCCAACATCTCCTGATGCTTGGATGGTCAATCCTCTTGTTTTTCCGCAAGGACCAGACAGGGCCACCTCTACACCCAGTTCTGGTTGGATCGAGAGCACTTTGGACGGACCAGATTTCGTAAATTTAAATCGGGAAAATTTTGAAACCCAGCCTGTTGATGTAAGTATGTCTCTGCACAATCGAAATACAAACAACAACAAACGTGCCACCTCATACCGTGTGCGACCTCCTGGATCGCAGAACAAATTGCATCGAGGCGAATTTTCTGAGGAATTGCCCCACCACATTTCAGCCAGAAGGGAATATAGTTCAATGTATTATAATAAACATGAAACGTATATTCCTGGCAGCGTTGAATCGTCCGACCGCATGAAAAACAGTCGTAATCCTAATAAGGAAAGCCGGAAGACATCCAATAAATCAACGAATCTTGTTACATCCATCGGTTATCAGCCTTCCGGTGATGAGTCACAGCATAATCGTTATGTTGATCCCTCTTCCGTTACCCTGCAATCCCTCCATCCACCTCAACGTCGAAACATGGAAGAGTCACGTTTCAATGATCCTCTTTACTTTAATTATTCGTACTCCTCCGGATCGTCATCTTTGGAGAAGAGACTGCAGATCCGGCCTCATGCTCCGTCAGTTGTTCCTCCATCCTATTTCTCTCATCATCAGCATCCGGAATACTATATTCCTTCCAACACTGCGTGGTCGCCAACGCGAAGAAAGGACAGTTCAGCTGTTGCGGTACAAACTGAAACTCCTCATTTAGTTGGAGATTCAACCCTTGTTTAATGAGGTTTTTGTAGTTTTATTTATCTCATTCTATGCTTCGAACAGCGCTCGTCGAGTGAATTACGTCACGATGTAAGCACTTTTGCTACATCCTTTGCCGCTCTGATCTTGGATTTTGAGTTGGTCCATGTTCTTAGACAGTGTTAAACTGCGATCAAATACGTTCTTTATTCAATTTTTTCACTTGTCCATGCGTAAGGGAACAATGTTTTTATTGCGTCTGTTTTATTTCGAGCCACTTTCTTAGCCACGGTTGCGGTATTGTTCAACTTTGAATATTTTGAAATAACAGGCCTATCTCGGCTGTTGTTCAGTTACACCAGTTATTTGACTTTGTATTCATTTTCATCTCCATTACACCAGCTTAGTTTTGCTTGCTTCTACGAACGATCAATTTCCAACTTAAACCTTTCTTAGTAGTTTTTTATCGCTGCCTGGGCGTCTGAAAAAAAGTTGATGCTTTGGGGGTGCTTTCTTCTATGGCTAAATCACTTTGCTTTTGTTGTACTATATTTTTCTATCGTTTAATCCCTCTTTCATTCCTTTCTTCGTTTTTAAATGTGTTCTTATGCATACCGCACAGGTGTGGGGTTGTAATAACTGATAACAATATGAAAAAGTTGTAATGTAAAACGTAGAAAAGGAACTTTTTTGTTTTTTCTCGCCGTCAATCAAAAATTTTTTTTTTTTCAATTTTTTGTCCTCTCTGCAAAATGTCCTACACCTGTGCATATAATAGTGAAAAAGTACATTGAGACGTGTTAACTCTGTAGTTGGGTTTGGATATGCAGTGTGGTTAGTGGTCTGAAGGGTGATGTTGATATTGTTTAATTATCTATTGATGCACTGTATGCTGCTGAGTATATGCTGATAGAAGTAACAAAATACATGGTATTGTGACTTACACTAGGCCTAATATAAATGTTTTTGTTTGAAGTAGGCAGCATTTTGTTTTAAGTTGATTATGTCGTCACCGCTGTAACGAAAATACAATCGAGGAATTGAATTGAGTTTGTTGGTTGGCTACAACTTATTGCAAAATAAATATTGGCAACTAAACATCTTGTGGGTGGTAGAGATTTAGGTGGCTCTTCTTGCGGTGAGAGTTTTTGCTCGCGCCCTTGTGCGAGTCTGAGCAGGTATTTTACACAGTGGCGTACGCAGGATTTTTCAGTGGGGGGGTTCAGTGACGTCACATCGTGATGACGCAAAGATACTACAATTATAGTAGTTCAGATCGAGGTATTGAAAGTGCATCGGATTGTAATGTTTCTAGTCTAAATTATTACGCAATTGGTAACAACCAACATATTTCACTCATGCTTTGCACTTCATTCAAGAAGAGGAAAGGTTTCGCAGAAACTCAAGCTATCAAGCCGTGGTTAAAATTTTAGTTGATCTCATTTTCGGGCCATGGGAAGGTTAACTGACTAAAGTAGACTAGTCTTTGCAACGTCACAAACAAGGTGTAACCACGGGGATAAAACAAGCAATTGCTTCCTTCCATAAACATGTTCAAGTACCAACATCAATATAAACAACGCTTATAAACCTTGATATAAACATTTAATATGCACTCATTACGAAGGGGGCAGTTTCTCCCATAACTGTCTTGAAAAGTGAAAGTAGAGAAAAAACTGTCCTACCTACCAAAACATTTTTAACTAAATTAAATCACGCGGGAAAGGAATTTCTAATCATGATTAAGGTCAAAAACATCGTAAATACTATCCAAGAATTTTTCGCCCAAATCACAGCGTCGATATCATCAGATACTCTCAAACACACAATCGGGGTTTCTGAAAAAAGGAGCACTTCTGCTGCTGAGACAATTACGGCACGCAAAAACAAATTTGTCTCCTATTCCACCCCGACCTCTTCAAACCTTTCGAAAAAAAAAAGGTCTTCCTAGGCAGTATTTTTATTTTATTTTTAGCACTTAAGGCAGTGTCAATTTAGATTTTTATACTTTAATAATTTCTCAACAACCAGCCGGTTATAGCGCTGTTGTAATGATGTCGCTATCGATGTGGAAGGTTTGGGGTTTAATTTCCAGGCCGGTCAAATCGGACACAGTGTCGCCAACGGCTCGTCACCGCTGCGACGTATTTTTGGAGCTGTGCTGCCCAGGCGCTAAGCCGCGGGGTCGGGTCCCTCCACTCGTTACCACGCTTTGGTACTACAGCGAGTGTAATGAAACAAATGTAATGAAGATTTAATGAAATTTTTTTAAAACAATTTTTGGGTGCAACCATAGTTACTGCAGCTACATAGCCAGTGGCGTACGCAGGATTTTTCAGTGGGAGGGGTTTTAGTGACGTCACATCGTGATGACGTAAAATCACGATGTGACGTCACTGGCAGTGTCAATTTAGATTTTTAACGTTTATAATAATTTTTCATCAAACTGGGCTGTTTTTGCGTAGTTTTAAACGTGTCGCTATCCATGCGGAAGATTTGGGGTTCGATTTCCAGGTCGGTCAAATCGGACATAGCCTAGTGTAGCCAACGGCTCGCCGCCGCTGTGACGTTCCTTTCGGACCTGTGTTGTCCGCCAATCCAACCACGCTTCGGTACTACAGCGAGAGTAACTTATTGCTTTTTGCTGGTGATGGTGCAAGAATATACTGATACTGAGTGCAATGAAACGAGTACAGTGAAGAGTTGAATTCATTAAAAAAAAAATTGTGTGAAGCCATAGCTACTGCAAAGACAACCTGTTTCAGGAAAATACTACGTACCAACTGCTTCACAGCAGCATCAATGACAAAAATGCAAATCAAGCAAAACACATCAGAAAAGCTGGACTACCGGCATTGCTGCATATCGCATCCGACACGTCGTAATGAAAGTTTTTGGAAGTTAAATTGGAAAGTTGGACAGAACAGAAAACACATGATAGCAATTTCGGCCAGCTCCGCACGAAGAAAAGTCGGTTCGTTTTAAAATTAGAAAAGGTTTCATTTTTTCTGCAATCGTCAAGGGGTAGGGTTGACTCCCGACCCCTCCCTTGCATACGCCACTAGGGCCCATCTCCGCGACTTAACGCCTGGGGAACACAAAAACGTTGCAGCGGTGGCGAGCCGTTGGCAATACTGGGCCGATTTTACCAGCCCGGGAATCAAACCCCAGACCTTCCGCACAATGGGGGGGGGGGGTTGACCGATAGTTTGTGCGCTTGACCACTAAGCTAACGGCCGGTACCGGCCCAGAAATTGAACACAAAACTTCCCGCGTGGATAGCGATGTTTTTGGTTAACCCCAACTGGCTGGTTTGGTTAACTCAAAAACTAAACTATGACTCTGTCCAAAAAAAGGCGGATGGTTCCAAAAAGAGTGGTTTTTATATTTTTCCATCGTCAATGGGGGGGAGGGGGGTTGAGTTAAGGTTAATGCTTTACCCTTGCACCAGATTTCATTCATTAAAGATTAGTGCTTTTTTCAAAATTAGCGGTTGTATACACATACCGTCGTGGGGCAAAGCGGACATCAGCAACTAGGGCAAAACGGTCAGGCTAGCTGCCTAGATGTGATGTGTGCTGCTGGTAGGTCAGGAAATCTAGACATTAATGAGTGGTATTCCTACCAGTGTAAAAGTTTAATAAATGTGTATGAATGATGTAAAACTGTACAGGATAGCAGAGTGATGTTAATGGGTACCTATCAGCCGTCGATATTGTCAAGCTATGATGCCACCCTGGCAAATGTCGTGTTAATTCAATCACTTGTGCAAATAAGTAGATCAGTGCAACAAACAATTAACTAAACTTAATAAGCTGTCAATAAAAATTGCTATTAGCTGTTGTAAAAGTGATATGGGGCAGAGTGGTCACCTGGTGTCCACTTTGCCCCAAGGCTGGGGCAAAGCGGTCACACTATCACAAAACTAAAAACCAAAATTTTACAAAAAATAAACAAAAAATGAAAGTTTATTCATTTGGAAAATGTAATATAGTGGTGTCCTAGTCTCCACAACATAATGGATGCACAAGTTTATTAACAGGAAGGAAAAAAATGGAGTTCAAAATTAAGGGGTCCGCTTTGCCCCACCTTCCCCTATTGCCCAAAAAAACTCTAGCCCAAGCTATCCATGTGATTAATAATGCAGGTTACTTTTCCGTCAGTGTCGATTCAACCTCGGACATGTCACACGGTGACCAAGTCGCTGTCATAGTCATATAAGTTTTGGATGGTAAACCTATTTTAACCTTCATTCACATTCATAGCCACACCGGTGCCAACTTTGCTGTAACTTTACTTCGCTTTTTTTTCGGAAAATGGCATTGATATTTCGAAATGTCGAGGACAGACGTATGACAACGCCAGCAATATGAGCGGGCAGTACAATACGCAAACCAAAATAAAAGAAGTCTGTCCTTGTGCAGAATTTGTTCCTTGCGCAGCACACTCATTGAATTTGGTCGGTCAATGTGCCGTAAATTTTTGCGTGGATGCAGTTTCATTGTTTGGGATAGTTGAAGGAGTATTCTATGTTTTTCCGCGTCATGTTTACGTTGGAACCGCCTCAAAGATTGCTTAGAAACAAAACATATCAGCGTCCCCAAATCTATTTCGGCAACCCGATGGAATGCCAATGCCTTAGCTGTTTTCGCCCTGAATGCAGGGTACAATGATATCCTTGCCACATTACGCGAGTTTGCCTGTGATTCTTTGCAAAAGAACACCTCGCTATCTGAAGCAAAGAACTTCATCACTGCTATGACCAGGGTTACCACCGGACCACAGCAAAAAATAAGCACTTAGGTTACCAAATAGTCAATAGCTCTTTATTGTGAATCTACTAAAAACCGGTGAAGATTAAAAAAAAAAAAAAAAAAAAAGAAGAAAAAGGTCTTCACGTCAACAAAGTCCTGTTTTTCCACTAAAAATTGGTGAAGACTAAAAAAAAAGTTTTCACGTCAACAAAGTCCTGTTTTTCCACTAAAAATAGGTGGAGACTAAAAAAAAAAAGTCTTCACGTCCGCAGTCTCCTATTTTTTCCACTAAAAAATCAAAAATAAGCACGTTTCTTAGAAATAAGCACATTCCCGTTTTCTAAGACATTGCCCTTGAAAATAAGCACAAATCTTAGAAATAAGCACGAAATGACTAAACTAGAAAATAACTAAAATGACTATGACTAAACTAGAAAATGGTATTTCGTGTGCAACGTGGAACGAAATTTTGCAAAAATTCGGCAAGTGTAGTACTGCATTGTAATCACCTCGAATGGATGTAACCTCTGCTGCAGAGCTGGAACGAGGACCGAACCTACCGAGACCGAGACGAGACATCATAGCTTCGAAACCGAGACGAGACTTTAAAGTTACGAGACACGAGACTTCATGAGCCAAAAATTAGAAAATATAAAAACGATAGTAATACTCCCTAGTATGGGCTCTACTAAGCCAAGTTATTGAAATAACTTTATAGCAAATGACATCAGCAAAAACAAATGAAGCAATGAAGCCGTTGCGGTTATGAACTGATGTAGCCTATTATAAATGTGCTATTGGTCATATCCTTTTAACGATTACAATTAATGATTTAACGAGTTCACCATAATAACAACGAAACAGCTTATTATCGCAAAAGATTTAAGTCCTTGTAGCTTGCAAGGCAAGCAATACCTCTCATAGACGATTACACGACCTAATATTCATTTTTAATCTAACGAAAAAGATGTCAAAAAAACTTTAAACAAAAAGTCATTGGTAGGCTATGTTGGTCTAGACCAGGGATGTCGGCATTGCAGCCCACTATCCTCTGTTCAAACAATTTTTTAGCAAGTTTATCAAGTATTGAGCACGAGAGTGTTCATGAAATTTAATCAATATGCTATATATTTGATAAATAATAAATTAATTAATATAAACATTTTAAAGTCATTGTGACACAATGCATTTTTGAAAATCTATCTGGTTAATAACTTTCTCATAAAAAGAGCTAGCTCATATCTGGAATCACTTCCCATGTCGACTACCAAATTTCCTGCAACTGTAAAATCTGCACTTTTTTCAATTTGAAGCCTTTTTTGGGCCTGGACTACTTTGAATACCGGTAATCTTTTGATAGCTGTTGTAAACCAGACGAGAATAGCATCTTTTATAGGGAACAAATTTGTAGAAATCTTAATTTTATGACATATAACACGTTGTTCTCTTGAAAAATTTTTGATTTAACCCACCGTTTGCCCATAAAAAATATATTAATGTTTTAGACGTCGCTAGCGGTCGTTATGTCTTTGAGTGAAGGCCATATTGTTAAAAGTTACAACTAAATTAACATTATTGGATTGATTATTACCTTAGTTAATCATATTAATGGATTTTTAAATTTTCTTTGTTGTTAAAAAAGATGCATTTTCAGCAAAATGCGGCTCAGCAAAAGGCCTACCTATCAATGGTTAGTTTTTTTCTCAGAACTATAATATGAAATATTGGAATTCTGGTCGCTTTGCGGCCCAGTTACATATCTAATTTTGCAATGGGTCCCTAATAAATTAAAAGGTTAGACATCCCTGGTCTAGAGTAGATTACCATCGAATGCATGTGCTTAGTGGTTGAAATAGACCAGTTTTCATATATGCTGCTCACAAAAAGAAAGCAAAAGCCTGCGATTCTGCGGGTCTGAACAACAAAGCAAAATGGTCTTAACAAAATGTGGCCAATGTTTTTGCAAAGTGCGAAATCACGCACAATGTTTTACTTAGAATACATCGGGTAAGTACCATTGTTGCTTCCGTATCAAAGACCTGAATGCTGTTTCAAATCCAAAATTTTTTCATGTCTCGATCGAGACATGACCATTTTCCGAGACTTTCAAGGTTCGAGACGAGACATTGGCATAGCGAGACCGAGACACTCAAATACGTGTCTCGAGACATCCAACTCTGCTCTGCTGTTGCTTTGCTGAAAAGCTTAAAACCGATTCTTCAACAAATTAGAAACAATGTGGGCAGTATGAATCAATTGGAAAAACATTATCGGGTACATCGCTTTATACGTCCGAAAAACGCAACAAGCGGGATCAAGTTAGGGATTGGATTGATTCCAGAAGGCTAGAACCCCGTGATAAGTTTAGAGCGCAAACTTTCTATGCAATCATCGACAAGCTAAGCGCTGAATTACATTAGCGAATACAAAAATAGGAAAGCCTTCACTACGCGTATTTCATATTTACTGAAGAATCCGTCAAGTTTCCTGCTTCTGATAAAACAAAGCAGAGCATAAATATCTTATGTGATAAATTTGGTACCCTGTAAATTTTTCTTACGAGTATATCCAGCTTATTTCTTTTGCTCAAGATGTAAATATGCCAAAACTTAGCGACGAATGTGTGGCCTTGTGGTTATATCGTGTGATTTTGAAAAATAGCCATGTCATCTCGGAGAGTTTTCAAAATTTTGAGGTGGATCTTCGCATATTTTTGAGCTTGATGGTTTCAAACTGCACCGTAGAACGATCATTTTCGGTTTTAAAAAGACTTAAAAACTGTTTAAGGTCTAGCATGGGGCAAATCCGTTTGGCAGACTTGGGACTTC
This sequence comes from Trididemnum miniatum, assembly GCA_964006365.1. NCBI lineage: Eukaryota > Metazoa > Chordata > Ascidiacea > Aplousobranchia > Didemnidae > Trididemnum > Trididemnum miniatum. Next base: position 7,250,369 of record OZ023247.1, on the reverse strand, counting down.
TTGCCATAGAACGTGAAACTGCTAAGTCACTTGACGTTGACAATATTATTCACGACTTCGCAACTGCAAAAGCGAGAAAAGTTACTGTCTTGAACTTTTTGTGGACTGCATTTTGCATTTTTTGTGTATAAAGTAGGCTATAACGCAAATGCAATAGGTGAATTTACTTTGAAACATTAACGTTTCAGCTTTTCGACATAATGTTCACAGTTTCACACAATATTTAAAGGTGATGGTTACGGATTGTGGTTACGTTAGGGATAAAGTTGGGTCTGAGATTAGATTATTACTAGAGTTAGTTTTGCGGAAACAAATTGCTTGGACCTATTTGTCCTAAAATCAACCTTGTAATCTTCGTAGCTAAAATACCTCAGGGTTTCTTTTATTCGCAGCATACCTGATGCGCTATATCGTTTGAAGCAGTATTTTCTCGAATTTTATGTCAGGATCAGTAAGAATTACAATAGGCCTATTAAGTGCCTTACCGGTGCGACATTTTCAAAGTGCTCATTGTGCTTGTGTGCTCACTGCTTTGATTGTAAAACTAATTTGCTGCTTTCTTCACGTTCTTTTGATAACAAAATAGAAAGAGATCATTGCAAATATACGTATTTCTTATCATTAGTAATGTCATTTCAAGAGCAGCACCAACGACGTCACACTGCAAAAAATTGTTGTAATTTTACATAAAAATTTTTGAAAAATTCTATGTAAATTAAAACTACGTATAATTATGATCAAATTACATAATAACTGCATTTTTAAATCACAGTTTGTGCGTAATAATGCAAAAAACATTTGTTATATGAAATAATAGATTATGTTTAGTTATATTACAAAAAATATTTGTAAAAGTACATTAGTGTATGTAGTTTTTACAAAACTATGTGGTTTGATTTTACACGAAGTATTTCAAATCAACTTGTTTTATGTTAAATTACAAATTCTATGTGATTTTTCGCTGCGGCTTGTTTTTTTTTTGTGAATTTACTTACTTCTGCGTGAATTAACATTCCTTGTCATAAAAATTGTTGTGAATTTACATAACAATTTTTGAAAAATTGTAGGTAAATTGAAATTGCAAATATTTACAATCAAATAACTAGTAGTTGCATTTTCAAATCACAGTTTGTACGTAATAATGCAAGAAATATTTGTTTTATGATTTAGCAGATTATATATAGTTCTATTACAAAAAAATTTGTAATTGTATATTTGTGTACGGGTATGTAATTTTACAGAAAGTTATGTATTGTAGTTTTGCATAAAATATATCAATTCAATTTGTTGGATGTCAAATTACAAACTTTATATGATATTTTTTCGTGGTTCATTTTTTTGCAAAACCACATTTTTTTGTAAATCAACATTCGGCACAAATTTTTTTTTTGTAAATTAACGTATGCTGTTCGCAAAAATACTCTTGTGTCTGTAATTTCACAAAAAAATAGTATTATGCCAAGACCGGCCGTTAGCTCAGTTGCAAAGCGCACGCTATCGGTGCGGGAGGTCTGGGGTTCGATTCCCGGGCCGGTCAAATCGGCACAGTGTCGCCAACGACTCGCCACCGTTGCGACGTTTCTTCGGAGCTGTGTAGCCCAGGCGCTAAGCCGCGGAGATGGGCCCCGCAACTCGTTACACGCTTCGGCGTATTACGGCGAGTATAATGAAGATTTGATTTTGATTTTAGTATTATGCCCTAAAACGCTAAACTTCAAATTAACTTATATAATATTTGTGTTAATTTGAACTTTGAATTTCAGATTGTTAGCACTATTTTGATATCAGCCTAGCTTATATGCTTGTATGACTGCTGTACATGCAGGCCTAGCCCTTTTGGGCTACGCCTACGCGCCTATATGCGGCTTACACACTGTCACTACCATGCTTGTTCAGTAAGCTAAAAATTACTCTTATAAAAAAGGGTGTCAAACCGTTTGTTTTTCCCGTTCAGATTCGGTTAAGATTCAGAAATAATTTCTAGTTGAGGTTCAGTTTCTATGACGCTTTACCCTTCGCGTCAAACGAAACGCGTCAAACGAAACGTTCAAGTTCGCTGCAGCAGTCAATTCTTCAAAACAATTAGACCTATATAAATTTCCTGTGGGATTGCTAGATAGACTTAAAATTCAAAAGCGTTTGCAATTCGCCCTCGCAAATTTAAAAACTTAATGAAAATAATATGGCAATGGCTCTAGCCTTTAGTTCAATATAGTGATCTGATCTGGTCAGGTCAACCTGAACTTACATCGCTCTTTCTCTATTAAGCAATATAAGATACGAAAATTGTGGCAAAATTCAAAACAAAATTGCTTTGAAATTTATGCAATTTGGCTCTAGGTAGTGTGACGCGCTTTTTTCAATCTGTTTGGGCTCGCTTAAAATGTTTGGAAACTCACATTTTTCGAACCGGTTTAGAGGCTTTTGAAAATTGTTGTTCGGGTTCGGTAAAAATCGCACAAAACCGGTTTGTAACGTTCTGGTTCAGATTCGGTTCAATTCGCTGTGTTAGAGCACCGAGATTTTTTTAAAAATTCCGCAGAAATTGCGTCTGGTGGTATGCAACAGCGGAAATAATTACACAACTGTTCAACATGACAATGCTGCTTCGAAACTTGACGACATGGTTTACAGCGGAAACGGAAATAAATTCATGATTTTTTGATATTATTCAGATTCGGATTCAAAAATCTGATAAAGAAGTAATCGAGAGCTGTAAGCAAACTGCCGTTATATCTTACTAAGCTCTGAGGTCGGTTTTGGTAGAATATTGAAAATACGTTTTTGTATAAAATTTGTCATCTTTTTGAGATTGCGTTGAAAAATAATGGCGGACGGTTTGTGATTGGTTAAACGAATCACATGACATAAATCACGTGATTATCGTCTGCGAGGCAGAATAGGAGATTTGAGATCTGTGTCAAGTCACTCAAGTGTCACCTAGCAAGCTAGCACGCTAGACCAAGCATTCATGATGATTAGGAAAAAAAATGCATATATAGGCTATGCATGGCATGCTTTTTGCAGCTAAATGCTATAAATAGACTCATAAGAATGATAGCTACAACTAAGCCCAGAGTAGACAGGTAAAGGTGAGTAAGCTTACTGGCAGGTGAATAAAAAAGTTACTGGTATGGTACCATATGCCAGCCAAAATATCTCTGAACTTGCAAGACTAATCCATTCTTTTGTTTTTTTTGTGTAAAAATGTGACTATTAATTGATTAACAGCAAGTTAGGTCATGATCCCTGGGTGCGTGTGGGTATGCTATGGTATATACTGTTCGTAGTCTACCAGTAGCCTAGCCTAGTCAATTAAGCAGCTGCACAGCTAGAAAGATGAGGTCATGCAGAATTATGATGTACCGGTATAAGGGACAGTTGGTACTTCACAGTTTTACAACACCCAGTATGCCTATTCAGTTCATTTTTCTGTATGCAGTTTGATTTTTCTGAGGAAGTGTCTATTTTGCTGTTAACGGTAAAATACGGGGGTAACGTTACTTATCAGCCGTCATTATTGCTAAAGTATGATGTCATAATAGCAGCTGTCCGTCATGACGGCTGACCGTATACGTTACCCAATACCGATACTGATTGACTCAACCGGTTGATGCCTATAGACGCAAGCCAATCAAACGGCAAAACCGGTTGATGCCTTTTTGCAGTTGTTTAATAGGTTTCCATCTTTAAAAATTTGGCATGGTGTACTGGTAACTACAGGGTGAAAAAAAGCGAGGTGTTAAGGGAAAAAGTATTCATGCAACTTTTGTGTTGGTGTAACCCAGTGGTTCTTAGCCTTTTTTCCCCCAGCGCCCTTTTTCAGAGGTTTCCATGGTCTGTCATTCACCATAATAAAAGGGCATTGCTAAAAATGATGAGTGTTAGTGAAAAGACCGGCTTAATCACCAATCCAGTTGCCTTGTATCTGAAAGAAGCGATATAAATATTGGGGTACCGGTGTTTAATAGGCTATATTCGTTGTGGGTCCATATTAAGACTGCACTCGTTGCTCTGCTACAAATGATACAGTGAAGTTGTATCGGGATCTGCATTGTAGCGTTGTGCAATTAGGAATTTGGCTAATATACCGTACAAATACTGTAATAACAATAAATTAGAAGTGTGTTAAATAATAATCAATAAACTATAGTCATAACTCAACACAATCGCAGATTATATCTCAGTTACATACTGGTAGTACAAATCCACGATATGTATCTAACCTTAGACTAGCTAATGCAGAAGTTTAGCTAACTGACCAAAGGTGCGATCACACTGACTGAGACCTTTGAAACATTGTGCAGATTTATTTTGTTACCGTATGACAGCCCATGCGCAGAGAGGTGATGTCGTAATAAGATAACCTTGCTAAATGTCTCAAAGATCTCAACGTCTCAGCTAGGGTGATGGCACCTTCACTGACTACGTTTTAAAAGCGAATAATTATTTAACCATCAGACCAGACAATGCGCATTATGACGTACCGGTATTCTAAATCTACTAGCTAGATGTATATATGCAGTTACTGCAGGGCTAGCAGACCTATACAGAGCAGGAGTATACATTGATCTTGATATAGCAGAACTGCTAAAGCAAATTTGCAGTGAGGTAAATATTGTTACGGAATATAACGCCCCCTATAGTGCCCCCTGAGTATTTCCGCCCCTCTAAAAGTCTACAGCGTCCCGTAGGGAGCGGTAGAGCCCAGGTTAAGAACCAGTGGTGTAACCACTGAAAAAGAAACTCAAGAGGTGAATTGCAAAAAAAAGGTAACTTGGTTGTTGACGAATGATGCTGTTAAAAATGCGTTATGAAAGAATGCTCCTAAAAGTGGGTTATGCGATGCCTTCAAACATGCTTTTGAGTTTTGTGCAGCTAAACACGGTACTTCGGTTTTTAAGGATCGGTACCAGTGAGCTACTATAATTCAAATCATAAGTGCTGAGCCAGTGGTGGAAATAATGACAAACTGAGCCATGATTATTGCTACCACAAAAAATGATTCATAGTGGTGCTGACAAAAAAAAGTTACGATGGTGTAATTACAGCAATAGCTGCAATTTTTGATGTTTCTACGAGAAGCTGACTGGACAGAAACATACTGGTAAGAAAGGCCTAGTAGCAGAATAGTCTAGCGGTAAGTGTGGAACAGTTGAAAAAAGACAATGGCAAGCTAGACCTATAATCAGTGACTAAAACTAAGCTCACTGGGTGAATTCTGACAAATGAAAACATATGCACGTTAGTGAACTTTTATTAGTAAAAATTAAAACAACGCAATGTCTGGGAATCACTGAATTATAAGCAGATTATTAGATATAACATGCCAGCATTTATGTAGGTGGCCTACCTATATGTATAGGTAGCACTAACAGTATTGTATTTATTGGCGCCAGTGTTAGATTTTATGAGATGTTGTGTAGCATATGTTCGTTTTTGTTTCCAATTCCTGTTAATGCTACAGATTTCTTGAAGCACATGCGAAGTCATCGAAATACTCATCATGCTCAATATCGCTGTGTAATGTCTAATTGCCAGAGTATCTACAAATGTTTTAATTCACTTCAGAGTCATGTGCGAAGGAGACATAATGACCATTTTGGAATGATAGATGCATCATGTACCAGTACTTCCTCGGTGAACTCACTGTTACCTGTCTCTTTTCTTCATTGTACTGTGGCGTTATGCAATCAGCAATTTTGCAAGTCCAGCGAATTACTGGCACACTTGAAGAATCATATTCGACAAGGTTCCGCTGTGCCTTGTCCATTTGCCGGTTGCAGTTGTTCATACACTGTAATTTCATCTTTTACCTCTCATATTTCTCGAAATCATCAAAGTGTGATCACCCAAAATGAACATGCAATTCAAGAGCAAGATGACAGAATTTTATCAGCAATTGATGATGGAATTTTACATTCTGCTAACGTAACTGATGTTGGCACTTCACGTAATATTGACACTACTGAAGGAAATACATCCTCTGTGGTAGAACCTTCTGCTCCATTCTCTTTTGACAACACCGATCGATCTTCTTTTCTAAACAGTTTGGCATTGTTTCTCTTAAAGTTGGAAAGTCAGTGCTTTGTTCCAAAAAATACCATTCAGTATATTGTTAATGAGATAAAGTGTTTTAATGAGATTCAGCACGATTGCGTGACTGAAATGTTGTCCAACGTTTTGACTAAAAGCAATGTTGCTAGTGATGTTATATCAAAAGCAGTAGAGGTTATAAGTACAAGTTTCATGATCGAGCAATATGATGAAATGCGTTCTATTCATACTCGATCAGCATTTTATTCGAACAATTTTAATTGTATTCCGCCCATTCAGTTTTCTTTAGGATTTTATCAAGAACAAGATTGCATTTTTCACTATGTTTCTTTAGTCAAGTCAGTTCAGTTGGTTGCCAATCAAGCTGGAAATAGCTTTATATTTGGTTGTCATCACAGTGATAATGTAATTTGTGATATATTTGATGGCAATGTTTATAAAACAAAGTGCAACTCAGAGCACATGCAACTGTTGTTGTATCAGGATTCTTTTGAAATTTGCAATCCTTTAGGATCTAGCAAGAAAAAGCACAAGTTACTTGCAGTCTATGCAATGATTGGGAATTTGCCTCCTCAATACAGGTCTTCTCTTGACAATATCATTTTAGTAATGCTGGTCAAGGAATCATATATTAAAGTTTTTGGTCAAAAAATTGTGTTTCAGCAGCTTTTAAACGATCTAATAAAATTGGAAACTGAAGGGATTGAGCTACAAGGCAGAAGAGTAAAATGTCAACTTTTTTCGTTTTTGGGTGATAATCTTGGCTCTCATATGATTGGTGGTTTCTCGGAAAGTTTTTCTTGTGAATTTTTTTGTCGATATTGCTTGATGACAAAAGATAAATTCAAAACTGAACCGTATGAAAGTGGTGTGCTGCGAAATGTATCGCATTATGAAACTGTAGTAAAACGTCTTCAGTTGCAGAATGCCAACATGATGCATGGAATTAAAATCAATTCAGTTTTTAACCAACTGCAGTCATTTCACGTGTGCAGTCCAGGCTTGCCACCATGTATAGGTCATGATTTGTTTGAGGGTGTGGTAGCGTACGACTTACCATTATTTGTAAAGCATTTTGTGGATCAGCATTGGTTTACTTATGACATTCTTAATGCTCGAATTAGGCGTTTTTTGTACATGGGATATGATGCAGCGAGCAAGCCTCCAGCATTTTCCGTCAATGGGAAAAGGCTTGCAGGGCAAGCAGTAGAGAATTGGTGCTTTCTTAGACTATTTCCAATAATTGTGTATGACTTGATATCAGTTCCAACAGACCGTGTTTGGTTATTGTTATTGCAACTGAAGCTGGTGGTGGAATTAAGTTGTGCTCCTGCTTTGTCTCATGCCCAAGTTGGGTATTTAAATGTGGCCATAAAAGAGTATGTTTGTGATCGAATATCTTTATTTCCAAATCATAATCTTCGACCAAAACATCACTTTATGATTCATTATGCTTACTTATTCCTTCAGTTTGGACCCCTTATTAGACTTAGGACAATGCGTTTGGAAAGTAAGCATTCTTATTTTAAGAAGGCTATGCGCAATATTCGTAACTTTAAAAATGTGACCAAAACATTGGCACATCTTCATCAGCTTTATTATTGCTACATGCATACTGGCACCTTTTTAAAAGATCCATTGATCTATGATGATATTCCTAGATCAAATATAACGGTGTGCGATAGTAGAATCCAGCAATTGCTTATGTCTAGTGGATTGCTCGAAACAAACCCAGTGATAACTTCAAAGGTTGAATATCATGGTACTGCATACCAAGAGGGAATGATTGTTGTTTTCCAAGATGAGGATTCAGAACATCACAGATTTGGCTTGATTTTGCACCTGGTGATCAGTTGTTCCAAAGAATTTTTTTTGGTAGTTAAAAGGTTAAATTCTTCATTGGTGTGTAACATGGGTGTATACTGTTTGACTGAAGAAAAAAATTGCCTCATTAAAGTTATCAAATGCTTTGATTTAGTGGACTATATGCCATTGCATTCATATACAGTAGATGGAAATAAGTTATTGTCTTTAAAGCATGCTCTTTTGTCTGTCGCCTAAGTTTTGTGTGTTACCTTTGGCATATACAGCTATTGCATGGAAAGTAATAATAATCATTAGTATGTGGTGTTTTCTCTCCTGCAATCAAAAATATCGTTTATGCCTATTTAGAGAGAATGTATGGGTAGTACCCATATTGGGTACATCTTGCTTGGACATTTAAAAGTAGGTTCCGTTACCATCTCATTCGGGCCTGACTACATCGTTGTGCTTAAAAAGTTGTTACTATCTTCAAGATTAACTTACCCAAGTCAAAAAATGATACTACTGTAGTACCACTAAACCTTATAGAGCAAGTTCGACATATTTTCTGCAGATCGATTCAGTGAGTTGAATGGAGCATTATTCATGCTGCCACCATGACCTATAAATGGAGATGTAACATACCTCCAAGCGCTTTACTCCTTTTGTGTTATCGATTCAAGTTAACTTCGTGCTATTGTGTGAACATGTGCTAACATATTTGATTTTGTTACTGCTTTTTCTACATTTCTATTACTTTTGCAGTATAATTGTGTGTGTATATAATATGAGCTAAATGAGCTTTGGATAGTTATTACAATGAACGACGAAATTAGTATTGCTGATACAGACACTGATACCAAACGTGGTGACGAGGATATAGCAAATGTGTTGGATAGTTCTGGATTAAACCTGACGGAGGAAAGGAAGAACAAAGTTGTGGAATTTCTTATGGGAATGGGTGCAGTATCATTAGATGACATGAGATTCTTGACAGAGGATGATCTACAGGGTTACTTATTGCCTCTTCAATGTCGCAGACTATTGCATTTTATAAAAGAGCAGCTTAGTGAACAGAAGGGGTTAGAATCTGCAAGCACAAGTGTGCAATCATCCAATGTGAATAGACTTGCTACGGTAAGGTCTAATGCAGAATTAGATTATCAACTTGAAGAAGACACCTTGCCTGGATCAATACTGAAATATTTGAGAGAAAAGATTCGACTTCCCCCAGCTGATCGTCGATTGCTGATTAGAATGATAGCAGCTGACTTGCTTTCAAAGTGTAGTGTTCCAGGAAGGAAACTGCTGAGAAACGTGGCTCTCAAAGTGGTTTTGAAATACCCTAAATCTCTTGCTGATTTTGGATTGAGTGGGAAATTTTTGGGTGATGGCTGTGGCTCATTCATTTTGCAGTTGGAAAACTGCGTGTCAAATACTCGTCGTTTGCACAAGAAAAGGCCAGCTGATACTTCTTGCAGCTCATCTGAAAATGAAGCTGGAAATGAAAGAAGAAAATCGCTCAATTCTATGCATCTGCAAAATGAAAATTACTCTACAGCAGCAGTAGTTCCGGAGGAATTGGAGAGTTGCCGAAATGCCTTGCTGACAAAATTTCAAGTTTTGGATGAAAACACTTCTCCATTGGATGAGGACACGCAGGTATTAATGCACAAATGCTATTCTGGCATTCGTTCCATAATTAATTCACTACAAAAATCAGTTATTGAAATTCGAAGTGAATGGCCTATTCTTTTCACGAAATCTGGTTTTCAGCATCATTACCATCACCTGGTTGGAAAAGATTTTCAAACTTTTGATAACAATTTGAGGAAAAACTTGTCCCAGTTACTCGCATACATGCAGTCTTTGCAGTTAAAAAAAAAGAAATTGAAATTAGTGGTTAAGCAAATCAATGACGCCAAACAAAGTATAGGCAATAATCAACCAGAAATTTTGGGAATGCTGGACTTGCTGTCTAAATATTTTCACGAAGACTTTGAGAAACTTGTGATGAAAGTAGGTGTAGTGGTTTATGCATATAGAATATATGTGACTGTGTATAGCTCTGCGTGTACAAACCTTATTTTGTTAAATTGCTTTATGAAGGTTTCAACCAGATATATATAGACTAGTCATTACAGTATCTTATTCAAGATTGCATTATGATGATCTATCAAATTTCTAATACAGTAAGTTCGATTTTATTAGGCCGCTTTATAAGCGCAGCGGTTTGATAAGCCCAAAGATGTGTGCTTTTGAGACGGGCTTGTAAAGTGGCGTGCACTGCAGATCTTTTCTTAATCTGTTATTGGTATGATCTGCTTGATCTGTCATGCTAATCTTTTTGACTTGTAAGCATTTATATTGGTTAAACTGTAGTAAGCAGGGTTGCTTTACCTAAAGTGACAATATAGGCTCAAATAGACTTACAGTAGAAGCACTTTTTTATATGTCTCATAAAATATTTTGTTGAGCACTTCTGATCAAGCAAAATTTCATATCCATGCATGCCGCTAACCATGCAACGAACTTTACTGCACGAATATCATGTTAGCCTTTTGCAACCACTTTTTGGAAACTCTTAGTAAAGTTCTTCACATCCTCAGTATGATTTTATATTTTTTTAGGATAGCACTGAGGAATTTCCTGATACACCCTGCATAGTTGCTCATGGTAAGTGGAGATAAATTTTTGCTCATTCTTGAAGAATAATTACGTTAAAAATGCTTGATGATGAAGTAAACTTGGTTGAAAGATTTCAGAAAATATGAATTTAGCACTCTCTGAAAATAGCGTTTTTTGTAATTTTTTAAGTTTAAGCATAAAGCTGAAGTTTAATGCCCTTTGATATGAATTAATCGACGATTTTTATACCTGTCAGCTTGCAAAGTCTAGCTCCATAATTTTTTATGTGAAAGTTATGTGAAACAGATTGTTGCAGTTATTAACATATTACCTTTGTACACTCTTTGTTTTGATAAATGCGTTGTTCCAGAAGTGACCGCAACTGAAAGTTCTTTTAGTTAAGCGCTCTCAACTTCTAGGCTGAACATACAGTACTCTCTTTTTCATAGAAGGTATTACCAACTAGCAAATTAAAAAGATAAAGCAGTGGAGAGCAACTCATAAACTTTGGAAAACCTCTAGAAGCGACAGCCTATTTTAAATCGTGTGCTTTCCACGGTTACTTTGGCGTTTGTCTTAAAATGTTTGTTTGTTTATTATGTGATATTATTTGCTGGATTAAGTTGGCTTAGTGAATTACTGAATCTAGTAAACCGACGATGTTACTCGTAGTTGTTTTTGATCTTGTTTTTCGCAGTCTGATCCTGATCGAATTAAATTTTTTATATAATTATCTGAATCGGATTGGGTTTAGATTAAGTTACTGGTTTCAATTTTTAAAATTGAATTTCAAATCAAACCTTAATTATATTCGCGATACTACGCCGAAGCGGGTGATGAGTGGCTGAGCCCATCTCCGCTGCTCAGCACTTGGGCAACAAAGCTTTGAAATATAGCTAAGTATTAAACATAAGTATTAAAACTAATTGTGTGTTATCTTAATAGGTTCCAATGTTTATACTGCTTCTTCTTTTGATGTGTTAGTGGACAAAAAAGTTACTTTTCAAAATGTAACATCAGTTACGGATGCTCTGTGCATCTTCTTTGGATGTTACTACGTGTTCAACATACAATACCCGGTTGGAAATGCTCTGACATTGGAATTTTTGCAGTGGTATGTAATGTATTTAACCAATGCACGTTAGCTGTTGAGTAACTCTTGAAGTAAATTGTTCATATGTATATAATAGATAAATTAAATAATGACACCGCCTCATTGAACATCAAGAACTCAATAGGATCGATTACTCAAACGAAGTCAAATGCTTAAAATATCATTTCAAAGGTAACCCAGTTCCTTTAGTTATTGGTATCTACTCCAACATGACTTGAACGTAGGATCATATATGCCAATTTCCAGGTCACTCAGTCTGCTAAGAAGCTCACAACTAAAGTTACTCAGGTTGACGTGGTTTGGGCAAACGACTGGGAGAAAAGCCACAAATAAACTAGTTAGAGAATAACTGCCTAGGCTAGGTCAAAAAGTGCGGAATATTACTCCACTTATGCAACCCCCTCCTCTGGCCACTTGCTCAGGTGGAGTAATATGTAGTATTTTTTGACCTGGCCTAGGCTAAGTTAATCTCTAACTAGTTTATTTGTGGCTTTTCTCCTAGTCGTTTGCCCAAATCACGTCAACCTGAGTAACTTTAGTTGTGAGCCTCTTAGCAGACTGAGTGACATGGAATTTGGCATATTATGATCCCACCTTCAAGTCAATTTGGAGTAGATACCAATAACTAAAGGAATTGGGCTACCTTTTCAAGGATATGTATTATAATACTTCCGTTTGCTGAAATTTCGATTGAGATCCTGGTGCTCAAATCATCTTGATTGTAATACTGCGTAAGGTTTGAGGCGTCTTTTTACAATTACCATTATAGCGAGTCGAGAATGGTTGGACATGGAAGCTGACAAAGGAAATGGTGAAAAAGGCAGTTCTATTATTACGTAATATAGCTTGTGTATAGCCTCTGCAGCTTTCTCGCAAAGGACGATAAATATATTATTAACAAACAACTTTCTTCCTCACTCCTCCGTGCCTAATACTTCTGTGAATTGAGATGTGTTATTGCAAATTATGTTTGATATGGTCAAATCAAATCTTCAGTGCACTCGCGCTTTTTCGCCTAAGCGGGTAACGAGTGGAGGGGCCCGTCTCCGCGGCTTAGCGCCTGGGCTAGACAGCTTCAAAGTACCATGAACCGTTGCAACGATGGCGAGCCGTTGGCAACGCTGCGTCCGATTTGGCCGGTCTGAAGATCAATCGGTTGGTTTTGTGGTAACAACATCGCTATCAGAGGGGAGGTCTGGTGCTCGATCCTCGGGCTGGTCAAATCGGGCACAGTATCGCCAACGGCTCGTCACCGTTGCGACGATTTTCGGAGTTACTTCGAAACTGTGTTGCCCGGCCGCTATGCTAGGCCCTGCCTCTCGTTACACACTTCGGCGTAATACTGAGAGTATGATTGAGATTTGAGTTTTTGATTTAATGTTTCATATGAGCAAGCTTTCAAAAATTTAAAAAACTTGTTTGTTTATTGTAGGTCATTAGCTGAAATTAATTCCGTAAAAGGAAATAATACCGAAAAAGCTGGAAAAAACAAAAGCCGGATGAATGGCGTGCATGGGAAAGTTTTGTCCTTATTAGGCAGCATCAATGACTTTTGTTCGTGTGTACTGTAAGATTTTTTTCGTTGGCCATGTATGGCGCGCCAAATTAAAAATAATTATTTAAATTTTTCACCCATTTTTTTGGACAGATTTGTCTTTTTTAGCTATGTTGCAAACTAGTTTACCGTTAGAATAATTTTTTTCAATTTCACGCGCTAGCGTGCCGAAAAGGAATGAAATATTTGAGCGGTAAGTGGATTTGGTTAGGCTAAGGTACTCTTGGCAGGCAGTTGTTGAGTATTGTTGTTGAATTTAAAGCTCAGATGGCCGAGTGGTAGGAGCGTCCGCCTCGGGAGCTGTAAACTTGGGTTTGATTCCGAGTCGGGTCAAACCAATAGTTTTATAATTGGTGTTCACAGCTTCCCTGCTTGACGCTCAGCATTAAAGGGACAGTGTGAAGAACAAGCCGGCAAGTTTACTTGTTGTGCCGTTGGGAAAGGCACTTAACGGGATTCCCCCATCTTAGTGTGGTAGACAGATGGCAGGCAACTCCTAAACGAGCTCGTACAGCGCATTGATCGCTTAATCGTGATAGGAGGATAAATATGCGACTAAATACATACACTACACAATATTCATTATGCTAGGCTAAGGAATCCTGGTATAGCCAGCATTGTCCTAGTGTGTAGGCAGGTAGGGGAAGTCTCGTTTAAGCCGTAGGTTACTTGGCATTTAAGCAGTTTAGGTCAATGATGACCCTAACCTAAACTCGTAATCAACTAACTGTCTCTTTACCTTGAATGCCTCAACAACTTGCGGTGTAGCGTAACCCATTCAAACATTGTTCTACACTAGTCTCGCATTCACGTAAGCTTCCTAGCCTCGTCTACCTGCCTACTATAGGCTAAGCTTCCTAGTCTAGCATTTATCTAAACTGCGTAAGTGCCAAGTAGCCTACGGCCTAAGCAAGACCTCCCCTACCTGCCTACACACTAGGACAATGCTGGCTACACCAGGATGCCTAGCCTAGCATAATGATCACTCAACAACTGCCTGCTAAAAGTACCCTAGCCTAACCAAGTCAACTTGCTTTTCAAATATTTCATTCCTATTCGGTACGCTAGCGCGCCAAATTGAAAACAATTTTTGAAATATAGGTTGATTTAGGTCCTGAAACGTGTGTGCAATGTTTGAAAATGTTTTTTGATTCAGTGCGCTAGCGCGCCAAATTGAAAAAAATTATTTTAACGGTAATTTAGTTTGCAATCTGACCTGTAACAAGGGTGAAAAATTTCCATATTTTTTTTTAATTCAGCGCGCTGGCGCACCTAATCGAAAAAAAATCATTTCAACCGTAAATTTGTTTGCAACTTTAAGAGACAAATCTGTCCTAAAACATGGGTGAAAAATTTACATAATTTTTTTTAATTTGGCGCGCCATAGTTGTGAGACCGCTGTTGTATTGTCTGTTTGTACTGTACCTTAACAATGTCTTTTAAGCTTGCAGTGAGATTTGACCTGCTGTCGCACAATTGTTTTAAAATTGGCGGTGGCTTTTTTCGTCCGGGACTGGGTTGAACTTTTATTTTCGAAGTGCTTGTATATTAGGTGATAAAGCTGGCCTATTTGTTATAGTAACCGATTACCTTCGTCCATGACGAGCATTTCAGAACCGTTGAATTTGGATTCTTTACCCATAAAACGTTTTGAACCTACCTAGGACGTTAAATGCGTTTTGTTTTATTATATTTTTGTTTTTGCCACCGCCTTACTGACTGACTAATTGACAGCTATTCTGCCCGGTAGTTAATACGCTGATACAGGTAATTGGTGATGCGAAGGAGTTATAGCTAAATGTCAATGGTGGACCGGTGCCACACTTTTTTTGTTTGCTTTGACAGCGCGCGTGTTGTTCTGCAATTTGATCATGCGAAGATGTGCATAGTGTTCATTTGGCTGGATTGTCTCTTGCTGTGATGGCTTGCTTTTCTGCATTGTTCGTTTTCGTGCTGTTAAACATTAAATTCGATTTCGGAGCATGAAATTGTTGATGTTTAATGAATTGCATGTAGAAGGTAAAAGATTGAAATCGAAAGATTACACGGAAAAGATGCTTTTTAAATGCTTTGCGAAGTTCACATTCATTAGCAAGGTCAACTCTAAATTGCTATACATGAGAATGATGTGACTGCACTCTTTGCCACTTTATCGATCAAACTCTTGGTATACTCACTTTAATATTATTGTATAACTTCATTACTACAACTGTTTCCCAATCGAGAAGTTTATGTGGGTTATTCTAGTAGCATATTTTGGAAAATGTAATATTATTTGCAAAATCAAGTAAAACTGAATCGAAAAATTGCTATGTTTATTGCAGTAATATTATGTGTATAGGCCATTTCAAGACCGGCCGTTAGCTCAGTTGCAAAGCGCACGCTATCGGTGCGGGAGGTCTGGGGTTCGATTCCCGGGCCGGTCAAATCGGCACAGTGTCGCCAACGACTCGCCACCGTTGCGACGTTTCTTCGGAGCTGTGTAGCCCAGGCGCTAAGCCGCGGAGATGGGCCCCGCAACTCGTTACACGCTTCGGCGTATTACGGCGAGTATAATGAAGATTTGATTTTTGATTTAGGCCATTTCACGTATAAAATAAGTTCATGAATACAAACATAATTTATGGGACCAGTTTTTACGCAACCGAATATATTTGCGTACAAAATTTGTGTTTTTTAAATTTATTTCCAAATTTATGTAGATTCGCAGACCTTGGATATTTTAACTAAAGTTCTGTAAGTTGAGAATGCTGAAACTTGTGATATGATGAAGTAAATATACAAAATTTCAGTGATTCAGTTTAAAGCAAAATACGGTGAATGAACTTAACTATGTCAATGAAAATTACAAAAAAAGCGTAATTAAAAAGTGTTAGGAGTAATTATACAGATTATCAGTAATTTAACTGAACAGAAAATATGATTTTAAACAATACGTACATACTTGAACTTGAAAATTACATACTTTATATGGCATCACTGCTGCCATATAAATTATGTAAAATTCATTAAATTTTTTTTACAGTGCAGCTTTGTTTTGCGTAGAAAAACCGAATTAAGCTGCACCGCAATCATCCGGCCGGAATAGAATTAAACTTGATTTGACCAAGCACACGTTAGCGAATAAACGGAAATAATAAGAATATTTGGGTGAAATAATTTAATCCCGTCATTGTGAGTTGTGACTTGCGATTTAAAATAGCTTAACGACGTGAAGGTTTTTACCCGCATGCAAATAGGCCCACCAGATAATTTCAGCTTTCGGCCCACTATACCCTTAATCCGGCATTGTTTGTAACCGCAACACGAAAAACTACTTTGACCAGTTTAAAGTCTGTTAAACCTGACGCTGCGACACTGGTAGTCTGTTTGTGATTGCTGCTTGCATAGACCTATTGGCAAGACATTTACTTTAGTCAATTGACCGAAATGGCTTCAATTTTTTTGGTTTTGACGAATTTAATTTGGACTATGATCGACATTTAAAAAAAATGGCATTACCGGTAGTTATTTGTACGGGTCCATACAAATAAATGCTTAGTTTTTTTTTATTATCCCTTCGTGCTCTTTCGGTTCTACCAGAGTGTGACGAAGTAATAAAATAAACCAAAAAAAAAACAAATGTTACGGGCTTGTAAAAACAGCCACTTCCAAAAAAAAAAAACAGGCTCCGACCCCAACCTCCACCCGTTTTTTAACTAATGGCAGAGGAGAACACAATTTCGTTAATCGTTAATTCGTTAATAACGACGCCAACTTTTTCGTTAATTAGTTGATTCGTTAAATTTCCTTTTGAAATTAACGGACTAAATTAACTTCCGTTAGTGCTTGATAACTTCCGTTAAATTTTTGTAAACGCTCATTCCTTTTTTTGACGGTTAAGTATGACATCGATGAACTAGCAAAATACGACCAATGAGGTCAAAAAGCGAGATGAAAACAACAAAACATATTGCTTGTAAGCAGAAAAATTGCTTAAATGCTTACGCAAACATTGATATTAAAAAATTTTAAGCTTTTTTTAAAAAAGTAATGCCGTTTCAAGTCAAAATTAACGATTTAACGAATTTAATTAACTTCCGTTAATTGGAGCTGAATTTAACGAATTAACGTTAACGGAGGTGCATAACTGTGTTAACGAAGTAGTGGTTAACGAAGCTAAAGTTTTGTCGTTTTCCATTAACTTGCCCATCTATGACTAATGGCTACTGATACTCAATGGCTCCTCTACTTCCATTATGGAACTACCATTACCGTGCTTTTGGTTTCCCTACTGGTACTTCCATTTTCAAACTACCATTAGGCTACGATTCCCTGCTGTAAAATAAGAGTTTGGTTTCTACATAACAGTGTTGCCCTTTCTGTTCTCCTCCTGTCAGACTGTGAGAATGGCATCACAGGAACTATAACCAGTTCCTCCAGTGCGAAACAGAGGTGTCCGTAATCCAAAAATTTCAATCCAAATCCTCATCTGAAGCGTTAAAATCCAAATCAGACTCCGAATCCTAAAAAATTCGGAAAACAGAATCCTACTCCGCATTCAAATCCTGTATTGCTTTTATACACAAATTACATTCATACCCAATAGGCCACTAGTAGCTTATTAAAATCATTGGTTATCATTCAAAATTGAATCCGGATCCTGATCCGGAAAAAGCAAAAAATCACAATCCCGATACGGATTCGAAGCAACAACCGGATTATCCGGTTTTTAAAATCCGGCTCCGTTGTACATGTACAGTACACCAGAGATGTACACAAACCGGAGTACCGGAGTCGACTCCAGCAGGAGTTTCAGTGTTTCAGCCGGAGCCGGAGTCATAAGTTTGCAATTGTTGCAGGAGCAGGGGCTGGATCCGGGAGTGAAAAATTACCGCATTCTTGTGATATTTGTGCAAAATTTGCCATAATTTGGTTCTGATAATTTGCTTGTTTTGTGCAGTTTAATTCTACCAACATATCGGTATTGATAGGCTAGATGATTACAGCCCATATTTTGCATCTTGCAGAGCAGCCATAGTATAGCCTACCTAAAAACAAAACAAGTTTAGTAAAACAAGTTCTTCTGATGTTGGCAGCATAATGCAATCACTTGGCAAATAAACTGAATTAAAAATTTAGATGTGGGTAGTACCAGACGATAGACCACACGCGGCAGGCCTAATCTAACCGACTAGGCTAATTATGACTGTGTATGGTTTGGGAAAGGGGTACTAGTACTAGGGGTAGTCAGCTAATTGTGTGCAATGACCGCAGTTTACTGTTTTAATGCAGACTACAAACTGACAAAGCAGTCTTGCAGTAAGCCTTCGTGAATTGCAGATAAGCTGACTTAACAGCTTAATCCAGCAGCTACTGAACCAGCATTTCTTCACTGTACATAGGCCAAAAGCTCTAAATTCAAGTTTTGCACAACCCACAAGTTTGCCAGAAATTTTGAAAGTTACTGGGTTATTGTATAAAATTTTTGTTGCTGCTAGAGTTACGGTAAATTGCTTTGTTTGTATCTGTGTATAGCCAATAGTTTTTAAAATGACCATGTTTTGCTAATGATTGGAAAAGTAATCAGGTAATTGCCAGTATTTTGTTGCATGTTTTGCTAATGATTGGAAAAGTAATTGTCAGTATTTTGTTAGTTTGATTTTTATGTACTGAACCATCAGCAAGTGACATGGCTGAGTGGAATTGGCGTTGGGCTTGGAAACCAAACATCACGGGTTCAAATCATGACTTGGCCGACCACATTTCACACATGATTGTGTGGCTGTTGACTTAAAGAGCGCAAGCTCATGTAATACTCGTCTTCCTCGTCGATCTGTTCTTTCAAGTTCAGTTTTTTATTACGGTATAACTCCTTAGTTATTATTGTTATATACTGGTACCTCACTATTTTGAAGTAATTAGGTTAGTGCAGAATTTTGACCCTTCCTGAACAGACACTTTTGCGTAAAAACAGGAGTCAAACAGGAGCTGGGTGCAGGAGTATAAAAAGTAGTCATTGAGCAGGATCAGGAGTCTGGTTGGTCAAAACAGGAGCAGAAGTCCAAAAAAGGTGACTCAGTACACCTCTGGTGCAAAAGGCATGGTTCGGTATGGTAGCTGGAGAACGATTCTCGAAGTCTGATAATCAAAGCAAAGGAACAGAATTCCGTGAAATAAACACTTCCTTTGTTAAAAGCTTATGTACTACTGTCTGGTGTCTACCAGTGATCTTTGGCACCAGTGTGGATGATTAGGATCTACTGTACTATTTTATGATCTTTGGTACGGGTGGTACAGTGCAGAGTGGTAGCTTCGAAGGGTGTTACCGAAGGTTGCCAGAACTTCCGTTCCACCATAATTTGACAAAGTCAGCGGAACTCCTGGGCAGTTTTGTAGTAAGCCCAAGGACCTTAAGGTCAAGGCCAAGGACACACAAGCCAAAGGGAAGGACATGCTAGTCGAGGCCAAGGCCATAAATAAAAGACAATTTGCATATCTTTCCGATTTCAGTATGAAATCCCAAAATGTCGTGGGTCATTTAGTCCTGAAATATGGCTTAAAAACAATTCATGGCCTAATATTGCAGACCTACAACGACACACGTTTTTGAAAATTTCAAGGTTAACAAAAATAGCATGGATGGGCAAGTTAATGGAAAACGACAAAACGTTAGCTTCATCAACCACTACTTCGTTAACGCAGTTGTATACCTCGGTTAAAGTTAATTCGTTAAATTCAGCTCCAATTAGCGAAAGTTAATTAAATTCGTTATACTGTTAATTTTGACTTAAATGGCATTTCTTTTTAGAAAAAAGCTGATAATTTTTTAATATCAACGTTTGGGTAAGCATTTAAGCAATTTTTCTGCTCATAAGCAATATGTTTTATTGTTTTCATCTCGCTTTTTGACCTCATTGGTCGTATTTTGCTAGTTCATCGATGTCAAAACTTAACCAACGATAAGAGAAATAAATGTTTGCAAAAATTTAACGGAAGTTATGACGTTCTAACGGAAGTTAATTTAGGTCATTATTTTCAAAAGGAAATTTAATAAATTAACTAGTTAATGAAAAAGTTAGCGTCATTATTAATGAATTAACCAGTAATGAAATTGTGCCCACCTATAAAAAATACTGAATAGTATAATTGATAACCTATAAAAATATACTGAATAGTATCACAATCCAGTGCCAGTACTACTAGGCGCAGCATATAGGCCTAAGCAGTGCTCCCTCTAAGGTGCGAAATTGGAGAAAAATTGAGAAATTTTGGGCAAAATTTTTAAATTTTTGCTCATTGCTATAATGATTTATAAGCAAATTAGTTGAAAGTGCTTAATTTTTGTGTGTTAAATAAAAGTGTTTTACCATAGAAACTCTCATTTTGAACAAAAGTTATTTCAGACCTTGAATTACACCCTTGAAATGTTTGGGCAAATTTTTAGTGATTTTCATACTCGGGCAAATTTGTACTAGTTAAAATCTAAGAGGGAACTGGGGAACAGTGGGCCTAAGGTTATGGTTATAATTCGATATAAGATGTCGGAGGTGAAACTCGCCACAAGACTAAAACTAACCCCAATGAATAAAGCAGGAAGTTCCTTATCGCTATTTAACTGTATATAACTTGTTTAATGTAGATTAGAAAAACGCATTGAAGGTCAATACTGTGACTTCAAGAAAAAAAAATTCAAGACCCAAGACTTGAAAATAGTTTTGAGCCCAAGATCAAGTCTCAGTGAATTTGTCAGAGACCAAGACTTTTGTTCAAGTTTTTAAAAGCAATGCTTGTTTGAGTGAGTGGTCAATGCATTGGGCTGGGGAGCTGGTTTCGCAGGTTTGATGTCCTGCTGGGCCATCTACCATGATGCACATACTTCTCTACGTTAAAACCTTACCTGTACCTCGTGACGTTTGTATTTAAAGCAAACCTGCATGCGGTATGCGATAGAATCTTCGTAAAACATCAAGCTTATGCCACAATTATTTACTCCACTGGTCGTGTGTTAGCTATTCTAATCTTGACTGACCCTACAGTGATTACTCTGAAACGTTATATAAGAAAGTTATAATTTTCAAAGAAAGCATAATATGTTCAAGTTCATCATTTGGAGTCTGCAGTCTCTACTGTACTTGTCAGTACTCTAGCAAATCTGTACTATAATATGTACTTAAAACAATTACCCCGAGCCTGATCAGAATGACTTACCATGAAAAAAGCTTATTGTAGTGCCATGCTATTCCTCAAGCTCAGTCTACATGCAAGTGCCCTAAACAAAAAATTCAGAGCATCAAGAACAGGGGCGCATCCAGCAAATTTCAACTTTAGGGGTTCTAAAAAAAACTTGATCCCGCTCTCAAGAGCAGATCTAGAAATTTTGGTAGGGAGGGGTGAAATTTTGAATTAGGTTAAATGTTAACTAAATACAAAGACGTTGGACCCAAAAAAGACATAAAAAGCCCTTTGAAACATGTTTTTGTGTCTGTGGCATATTCAAAATTTTTTTCAGTGAGGGGGCTCCAAAATTTGACTTATTTTCAAGCGTATTTTTTTCGAAAGAATTGTTTTAAAGCATATCCAGAATAAAAATGGCTCTGGGGGGGGGGGGGGGGGGGGGGTCCAAAGGCATGCTCCCCCACAAAATTTTTGAAAATTTACATACTGTAGTGGCCATTTTAGTACTTTTTGAACAATTTTTAGGCAAAGTTTGTTTAAATTTTTTGCCCTCAAGTCATGAGTGTTTTTCCAAATATGATGCACTTTGTTCATACATTTTCGATTATGCATGCTTTGGGCGTAAGGCTCATTGTTATCAAAAAGGTTGGAAATAATAGAAAACTTGAATTTATCAAAAACATGTTTGAAAATGGCTGGTGGGGGACGCATCTCCCACACCCCTGTGGATACCTCTGCCCACACTGATAACAATGTCTCTTACCACTACACCAACCAGCCGGTTTGGCTTCGGTATATATGATGTGGGGCAAATTCTGTCACAGCTGTTTTGAAATAACAGCATGTACCGGTACTGCACTTGCACAGTTTGGACACTTCACTTTAAAAACAAGGGTTCGGTTTCAAAAGAGGGGGTTTCAACCCCCCTACCCCCTCTGGGTGCGCAACTGATCAAGAAACAGTAAAATCAAACAGTAGACATCGACAATTGGCATTTCTAAAAGATGCAAACATCAAACAACACCGCAGGCGCGACATTCTTTTCTTCAGACTGCTTTACATCACTCCTTTTAAACAGACTATAAAGTAAATATACAGTTAGTTGAAACTTTGAAGAAAAGTGTAAAGTAGCTTTCTCCCACCATTCTACTCGAGTTTTTTTTGAACCTCAAAGTTCTTCCACTGGGAAGCTAATCATCGGACATTGAATTTTTTACCAAGAGCTTTGCTTTTCACAGTTTCACTTGAATTTTCTCATCCTGCATTGTCCATCTTTATTTCTCTGCAGCGTGAGCTCACCGATGTCTATTGTTAACCCTCGTACGGTAATCACATTTTCATTCGCATTAAGTCGTTTGGGGTCGGATTTGACCCCTACTGTTTTTTCTGTATTAATGACGGTAAATGAACAAAATCACATAAGCAGTGGTTGGGAAGGACAAAGCCACTATGGGAGCCCATTGTCGATATTGAGCTAACGTTGAAAGTAACATCGGCCTAGAACAGATTTGTCGAATGTCATTTAGTCCACACTGATAATTGCTTCGTTTTGTGAACTTATGTATGTAAAGGTGTTTTTGTTTGTAGGTTGAAATTAAGCTGGTGTTCTGGTGCCAATTGCCTAGATTAGTGAATTAAGTTGGCCAATATCAGGTGGTAAAAGTACCTTAAATTAAAGATGTCTGAAACTCCTACTTTTGGCAAAAGTCCTGCTCGTACACCTGGCAGAAGATCAGGTGATGCACCTGGAAGTGATACAGGACCCAAAGCCATGGTCTATATTTGTGGAGGTAATGCTTGAATGCTTGTACCCTAGCTATTTCTTCCCAGTACCAGTTACTGATATTGTTACACATGTGTATGCATTTTAGTTTGCTACTATACCATTGTATTTTAGTTTGGAATTCATAATAGCTTGCCAATACTGCAGTACAGAGTATGGTACTCTATTGGTGCATGCACAATTATATGCGAAAATATTTTACCATAGTGCATAGAAATTAAAATAGTTTTTTTCAACTAAGATTGTGGGTCATTTTCAAATTATGTGAAACGAAAATTTTATCAGTTGGCAAAAAGCATATATATGGCAATTCAGTGGCGGCTCGTGAAGTCAAAACTTGGGTATGCTGCTAGAATTATATTTAACGTAAAACAGCAACATTTCAGCAATGTTTTTTTTTTTTTTTTTTTCACGAAAACTTCAATAGCACATAAACAATTAAACATTAAATGATAATGTTGAAAAAAATATTTAAAATTCATAAATTTTTGTAGGGATTTACTTGGGGGTGCTGCAGCTGCGCAGCTCCTCTAGACGAGCCGCCTCTGTATGGCATAATGCAACTCCTAAGTTCTGCAAACTCCTGAAAAAATAACTGAGCAAGTGACAATAAATTTTTGCCGTTAAGTTCATGGTGTAAACATTTATTTCTTACTTTAGGTAACATTATACTCAAATCTTGGTCAATGACGTTTTTCTGTTTATTTTTAAAATTTGCTTCTGGTAAACCTACTCTGTGCGATTTTTTATTTTATTTAAAAAGCAATGGCAATTTTCTTGCTTTATTCGATTTGAAAATTGTTTTGTATCTAGGTAGAAATTGTGTAAAATCTAATGCCTTACCATCAGTGATGAGCATCTATCGAGATGCTTTATCGGCGATAGTTTTTTACCGATTATCGTTATCGCTCAAAATACCTTTGATTTATCGATGTCACTTTTGTAATATATTTTGTTATCGCCGATAAATTATAGCGATAAACGATTGTTCATGCACAATTGCACACAGTATAAAGTTAGCGAGTTGGCGCTATGGAAACAATACACGGTGTTCTTTAAGTCTTGTTGCAATTTAGCAAAATCTCTATTTTGTTTGGCGCCCCGCCAGAGTCCGTGAACTGCTTTTTTTTCAAAAAATCTAGAAAAACATTTTTGCAATTTCACTTACAAAAAAATGACTTCGTTAAACACATTGAAAATTTACCGCAACATTTATCGGCGATAATTTATCGATTGCCGATATCGCTTAAAGGAATTGAGATTTATCGATTATTGGTATCGCCCAGGGCTTTTTTGGCATCGATTATCGTTATCGCTTTGGTACAGAACGGTTTATCGTGCCCATCACTGCTTACCATTAGGTGGATAGATTTCAGTCTGGCCAATTAGCTATTGATGAAATGTTTGTAGAATGTCATCATGAAAATGAAATTCGATCACGAGATCCAATTCGTTGTAGAGAATGTGGCTGCAGAATCATGTACAAAAAGAGAACACACAAAAGTAAGCTTTATCTAGATTCTTGAGGTTTAAAGCTATAGAGAATTGATGTATTTTTTTACTATTTTGATTTTTGCCTGGCCCATTTTGCATGCGCTTGAGAATATACCGGTACGTTCGCAAATTTGGTATTTTTGAGCTTGTTTAAGATTGTTTTGTTTGATCGGTACAAAAAATGAGAGTTTGGTTTCTATTTGTAATCAATTTGGCCATAGTCGCTTATGAAAAAATAAACAACTATGGATAAGTTTTCTTCTTAAATGGAAGGCTCATTGTGTTATTGTTGCAATAGTTAGCAAGCTGAAATCTTGTAATTTAGGCTTATTGCTTACTTGATCCACTTTATTTGAAAAAGTAGAGCAGTGCTCATTTCTACTACCGGTATGCATCATACATGTAGCAAAGAAAATCACTATGATACACTATAAAACCACTGCAGTCTGTTTTGTTTGGTTCGAGATAACAACTTTCCATATAAATATGATTGCTCCTCCGTTGATTATCTTATTGAAGTAGAAAGTTGTTATCTTGAATCAAATTCTACTACATGTGTTTAATGATATATTATTTCAGTTGTCGTTTTCGATGCAAGATGATGAAAAGATTATGATGATATCTTGATAGTTTTTCCATCATAGTTTGATGTCTTCAAGCAGGAAGCTATTTTGGTTATTTAAAAGCAAAGCGGAGGCATGACGTTCTGTACTGCCGTTCCGTCATTTTTTTTCACGCTTTTTAATACACTTATGCTTTATTATGTGAATTGTTGTTGCTTCTTCACATACACAAGTCTTACTCTCTATGAAATTTTTTAAACTGTAAATAACTTGTGCTTGCTCGATATGCCTTATTGGCCAAGTAACAAGAGCACGATTAACAGTTCATATAGCCAAGTGTCAAGAGCCCCGCCTCTGGAGCTGTAGACTCTGGTTTGATTCGGAGTCGGGTCAACCAATGACTGCAAAATAGGTAGGCTATTTACAGCTGCCCTGCTTGACACTCAGCAATAAAGGGACAGTATGGAGAACAAGCCGGCAAGCTTACTTGTTATGCCGTGGGGAAAGCCCATGTTAAGTGTGGTAGGCAGGTGACGAGCTCGTTATAGCGCTTTGATCGCTTTCGTGGTCGGAGGATAATTGAGCAACCAAATAAAAAAAACTCGTTAGTTATTTTATTCAATTTGTTTAGCTAAAAAGTTTATTCAAATTGCTTAGCTCAGGGTTTTTCAACCTGCTTTGCTCATGGCCCGCTAAAATGATAAAATGCGACGGTGCCCCCACAACTCTTACTAAAAAAGCACGAAGTCAACATAATGACATGATTGGAGAATGCTGATGTTGCTTTCTAGTCAAGTTCTGTGGCCCACTGTTGGGGGTAAATGATAATTTGACGCGAAACGTGTGAAGTGGAGTAGGGGTCGGCAGCTTGGAAAATGGTGGGGGTCGGGGAGTGTCACGATCCGGCACCCGATTCCAACTCTCTTGACCTCCACCTTTTTCCAACCCGCCGACCCCATTGCACACATTTTGCGTCAAATTGTCTTGCTCCGCACTGCTGGTTCATAGGTTAAAAGCCTCTGGCTTAGGTAAAAAGAATGAGCGCGGAGCGGTGTGAAACGATAAATTTTAGAAAAAAAGGATGTGGTTTTTTGAAGACTTAATGGATGAGCAATAAAGCATAATGTGATCGTATTTAAAGAATTTAATTGCTCTTAACTTTCAAAATGCACCAGCGAAAGCATTATTAAAGGAAAGCATTGAAAAGTATTACATAGACTTACTACAACGCTACAGTTCAATACGATGTACCACTAACAAATACAACATACGGATTATAAACAACAACCAGCAGTGGCGTACATTTGTAGAAATAATTGGGTGTGATGAATCATTGCAGCATCAACAAAAACGTCACAATCGCGTCAACTTCTGGGGGGCTTAGCCCCCCACCGCTTTTCTTTGCTTGTTACCTCGTTTCAGAAGTTTTGAGACTATAAATTATCACCGACTCACGCGGTTTTAATGTACTTAAAACACTTGTAAATTCTAAAACAAATTGTAGGTAAGAAACTAAACTACACTGAAAACTAAAAAGCACCTTCAGCTAGTGAAGCAAGTCAGATACTAAATGAGGTGGTTAGGAACAAGCAGTAGAGACACGAAGTACAGTAATTAGCAAGCAAGCTGCGGACACGGTGTCGCAGTAAATAATTGCATGGAAGGCTATTGATCGATTACACGATTTAAGAACACAAATGACAAACAAACTTATCACAACTATGAACATGCACTTCTTCAACAATTATAAACTGAACAATATTTACAAAATAACATCCTGTACTGAAAATAAGCTGAACGTTTTCACACAAATCGACAGTCCTTCGTTATAGCATGATCAAAAATAAAAAGTTAACACATGGCCAGTGGCGGCTCGTGACTATTTTAAACAGGTAGGCTACATGATTAGAAAAGCTGGCCAGAATAAATACTCGCTCTGAAATGAAAAAAAACTCTTTATTTCACTAGCAAGGCGGTAGGCTTTGGGCTATACACAACTGCAGGAACACTGGCAGGTTTCCCATGAATTATTATTACTCTACAATTTTTTTTTATCACGCCATTGTACCAATAGCTGATTCTGTGCGTACCTGTAGCCTAGGTAACCTGCACCTGTAGTCTACATGAATAAACACAAGTTTGGCCTAAACAAATTTTTCTATTTAAGTACACTACCGGTACTCTGCTATTGTACCTAGTCGACTACATCTAGTGGGCTACAAAAAAGCTACCACTAGTCTACAAACCTAGCTAAGCTGCGGTACCGGTCAATCAACAGCTTAAAAGTTTTTCTTTTTACGCAATCTATTAGTTCAAATACGGTATAACTAAAGTCTACTATTTTGCACCAGACGGGATACGTTTCGACTATTAAATTAAGTCTCTTCAGTGGTGCTATGAGCTTCAAATCCATAAAGTACATCCATCAACCTACAATGCATTCTTCCAGATAACCTTTATTCTACCTAATACCTATAAAGGTTAATTCGCGTTTCTTGTTTCTCGATTACATTGGGAGACATGATGTTAATGGTCCTGCATGGCAATGACGGTGTGCATACACACAACAGAGGTAGCAAAGACATATTAGGTGATACTACACGCTTCACCCCCGTGATGACTATAAAGTATGGGACTGCTCCCAAGTCTAAGACTGACTATAAGCTTGATCTGATGGCTAGGACTGACTATGAGTCTAAAGTCTAGGACTGACTATAAGCTTGATCTGATGGCCTATGGTCAAACCTATAAAATGAAATTACTGAAATTATCTCCCCGCTGAGTAATTTCATTTTATAAGTTTGACCATAGGCCATCAGATCAAGCTTATAGTCAGTCCTAGACTTTAAACTCATAGTCAGTCCTAGCCATCAGATCAAGCTTATAGTCAGTCTTAGACTTGGGAGCAGTCCCATACTTTATAGTCATCACGGGGGTGTAGCGTGTAGTAGCACCTAATATGTCTTTGCTACCTCTGTTGTGTGTATGCACACCGTCATTGCCATGCAGGACCATTAACATCATGTCTCCCAATGAAATCGAGAAACAAGAAACGCGAATTAACCTTTATAGGTATTAGGTAGAATAAAGGTTATCTGGAAGAATGCATTGTAGGTTGATGGATGTACTTCATGGATTTGAAGCTCATAGCACCACTGAAGAGACTTAATTTAATAGTAAAGTCAACTAGCCTTTACCACTGTATTACAAGCTTAAGCTGTATGCAACCCGTAACATCCCATATCTTTCATTAAACCCAGTATCTCTATGTGATTGCAACTAAATAGAGCCAATCTCTAAGCTTTACACCTCAATAACCACCAAAAAGGCTGCTTTGACACAGCCTTAACACGTCTCATTGAACGTAATTCAAACTTCCATAAAGCATTGATGACGTAACACTACAGGGTTAGGTCTTGCTACGAAAGGCTGTGGCTGTCTTTACGTGTTGCCATTTTTTGTACAAAAATTAGTTTTTTCAAAAAAAATATTGTCGATAGTTGTATGAAAGACAAGAATAGGTAAAAAAATTTTGCTTCTTAAAAAAAAAATAAGGAGGTGATAAACTGGGTAGGCTGCAGCCTTTGCAGCCTTCACTACGAGCCGCCCCTGCACATGGCAAACTAATATCAGCGAAAAGCAAAAGAGCAAGGGTACGAGTCGTACCCTCGCTGTTTCGCTTTTCACTTGAATTAGTTTGCCATGCGTTAACTTTTTTATCAGCGAAAAGCAAAAGAGCAAGGGTACGAGTCGTACCCTCGCTGTTTCGCTTTTCACTTGAATTAGTTTGCCCTGGGCGCGTTAGCTTGCCATTTTCGATCACGTTCTGTGGAAGGACGGCAGCGTGGCCGAGTGGTTTGGAGCGTCGTTTTTACGACGGCCATAATCGCAAGGTTAATGGTTTAACTCCTACGTAAATTTCGTTGTTGCGTCCTTGAATAAGATGCTTCATGGCAATGATCTCTGCTTGGAGAGATTAATCAAGCAGCAATAATTGAAGAAGTCAGAAGCAAATTCGTACGGAAAAATCGGAAACAAGGGCAACTCCTACGCGAGTCTGGATTCGTCCCATGCATAGCACCTCCGTAGCTCTCTCGTGACAATAAGATAACAATGAAGAACTCATCATCATCAAGACGGTCGAGTTGTTTGAAAACGCTTAGTATATTTTCTGCATGTTATTTTCTAATTGAACTTATTGTCTATTCTGAACTTATTGTCTGTTGCTACAATATGGATATTAAAGATTTCCTCCCTCCAAAAGTTATATTAGGCTACGAGCTGACAGCAAAGATAAAGTTAATATGCTGATAGCTGCTACGAAAAGTGATGAATCAATTAATATTGATTAATTAAAATGGTCACTAACAGGAGCGGTTCCAGAAAATTTTGGTGGGGGAGGATGAAATTTTGAATTAGGTTGAATGTTAACTGAATACAAAAACGTTAAACCAAAAAAAGGCGTAAACAAGCCCTTTGAAAAATATTTTAATATCTGCGACGTATTCAGAAATATCAGAAAATGGTTAATGGAGGGAATGCATGTTCCGCCCCTGGTCACAAATTGTGATGAACTTTTATCTCACAAAAAGCAAATCAAATGAACGTAATAACCTATTATCACTAGATAGTGAAATAGTCGGACGTTATTATTTATGCACTGTGCGGTGACAATTAACAAAATCTTTGATCACAATGCCTTATCGCTTAATCGTACCAGTGCACTTAAGAGTACTGCGATTGCTCGCTGATTACCATCTCTTCTGCCAACCGTCACCTGACAGTGAATGTTTTATTGCAATCACATAACAATTTCTTCCAATATCGGGGGTGTTAAATGCATTATCATCCCCCCTCGAAAAATATTGGGGGGGATGCAAAATATTGGGGAATCGGAAAACTCTAGTGAAAGCCTCCACCAGACGATAGCTTTCGTTTTGTATTAGGCCAACATTTTGGCTATTTTTTTGTTGTGTTTTCAAACATTATCAGTACTTGAGTCACATTTGCTAATATCTAACTCTGAATATTCTTTCCAATACTGGCGACACCTTGTGAAAAGTTTTTATTTTTGCCAAGCGGCAAACATTCGTTTTTTTCATTTCCCAGTTTTTAAACGTCTTATCATTTTGGGGCTCAACACCTATCTTTTTTAATAAAATACCCAAAAATGCATCGTCTATTGGGATTATTCTAGTGGTTAAAGTCGCTCGGAACAAGCGAGCCGCCATGCTATTACTCATGATAAAACCTCCTCCGGACACGTAGGGAGGATAAATTTTTTCCGGATAAAGGTTATAACTGACATAATACTTCCATTTTGGATCCAAAATCCGTGGACTTCCTCTTAAAACTGATCCCAAAAAAAGATTTTTCCTTTTATCCACTGGGAGCTCTTTTAGATATTGCACAATGTTTTTAGTATTTACAAAAACATCATCATCGCCTTTGAAGATGTAAGGGACATTACGACACCAACGCGAATACCATTGTAAAAACAAGCAATCTTTTAAAGTTAGGTTTCGAAAACTGTCGAAGAAATTCCAAACCAGTAAGTCACCATATTTTTCATTTTCAGCTACAACTTCATTGCGGATAGAGTCGCTTGTGCAATCTCCAAGAAGGAAAAGTCTTCTTATATTTACACCTACTGTTTCTTTGATTTTTTCTTCGTCTCCCCAAGTTTTTCTGACAGCATCGCGCCTCTTTTTTAGGGCACAGGATGATTTAATCACCATAATCAGAAAAATATCCGTTTCATAATTAAAGTTTTTTAAATTCAGATCTGTAGCAGCGTGACTGCCATTTCAACATTTATCATCGTGTGAGAGTAACGCTTTGTAATCACGTTGCTGACTGTATTGTAGAATGGGCTCTTTTGAGTCAGGACAAGTGGGGACTTCAGGAGGAAGAGTTAGGTCACGGTCCATACTAATTAGCTCAGGCATCGTGGTTGTATGAACATTTCTAGGAGGTGGTCGCGTGATTCGAGGCTTCATATTCAAAACCGAATCAAAGAGTCCATTTTTGTGATTTTCGACTTTTTCTGACGCTAATTGACTCTCGTTGTTTTTCGAACTGTCGGTCACGTGAGTTCCATTTAGATCTAAAATCAGCAAAAATAAAATTAAAATTTCATTAAACGTGAATAAACTAAACGTACAAACGTGTAAATGCAGTTGACCATCATAATTGCTGCAAAAAAAATTAAAAAATTTGCGGTAGAAGGCATTTAATGATTTCCCATTTTATCACGAGAAAAAACAGAGAAAACTGCATAACTTTTTGGTGAAGCCTCAAAGCTACCTCAGCACTTTATAACAATCTGTTTCAATTCATATTGTGCCAATTCTAAGATGTTTAAAGACGAAAATAGTCGCATATATCATTAAATAACGTTTAGTCGCAGGTCGTGCAAATGTGCACGCAATGATGAACATAAACACAAATGTTTGGCAAACACGAAAGAAAACAATTAAGTCTTAAATACAAAATCTAAACAGCAAATATTGTTTCAGTAACAATTACTGCCTTTACACCACTTCTACTACAAAATCATCCAAAAAGTTACCGTTTTCCTTTTGTCATTCCCAACGAACTGGAACGTATTTAACGTAACTTGTCTTGGACATCCAGGCAAACATATTGAGGAATACAACGAGGAAGATAATGGCCACGAGAATTTTCCATCGTAGGGCCAGTGTTTCCAAAAACTGGAACATAATCGAAAACTGGGACATTATTACATGTGCATTTAACCCATATTTCTGCTTTCTATGTGTCCTTTCAACGAAAAACCAGAGACTGTAATCCCGTATTAGGGTTACCATACGTCCTCTTTTTTGAAAACATGTCCTCCTTATGGGCAATTTGAAAATCGAAAACATGACCAATCATGCTGTCAGTGTATAAATGTATCATCATATCAGCAAAGTACTGGAGACCATTTTTTTTTTTGGAGAAACACGAAAATTTTGGGAAGTTTTACCTCCATCGTGAGGAGACCTTTTTTTAGTGGCAAGCGATGCTAGCTGAACCTGTCCTCTCCTTGCACAATGAAAATGTGATAACCCTACTTACTCATAACTGAAAACAGCGCTGCTGCAGTAAAAGTACCGGTATTTAATGACTATAAAATCCTTATGTAACAGTTAATTTTATGACCCATGATAATTGCGTAAAGTACACGGGGTACCAATTATATTACCCTGCACAGTGAACGCTTTCATAGGGGCATGGGTACCTATGGATGGGCGGATTAACAGTAAGTGGAGCCATGGGATTTTGATTATGCCCACCCCCCTTTCTTGTCTAGCGAAAGCTTGTTGGATACAACAATGCGAACAATGCCACGAACGAGCAACCACAAAAGCAATGCGATATACCAATGGGCTATTCATTATTGAGCGCGAAAGGTAGCATAGGCATGTTTAGAGAGATTAATTCCCGGTACTTCGGCTACTGCGTTTGCGCTGGACCTAATACAATGGCAGATGTATTAACACTAGGTAATTAATATCTTCAAAAAAATCAACTTAGCAAATTACTTCATTAAAGACTTTGCTATTTATGAACAGATCAGATGGCCAAGAGCATAGACCGTCTGCTTCTGGAACAGAAAATTTGAATTTAATGGTAAGTTGGCTCAACCAATGATTGTAAAATTGGTATTCACTTATTTCGTTGCATCTGAAAGTTTAAAGTTTACATCTGAAATCAACAAACATAATACAATAACAAATAAAATAAATAATTGAGGTTATTTTCAAATTAAAATACGACCGACATTAAATAAATTTCGGTACACATACAGTACAAATGGTAACGTTTAAGGTAGATCATTGCTTCGTTAATGAAGGCACATGGAGTAGACTTACGTTACAGATGTGCACAGGAAGGCCGCGAAGGGACCAAAGGTTCTTCGAGTCAGGCGACCACCAGTGAAAATATCTAATTCATTGACACATTGTCAAGTTTCATATAGGCCTACTGTCGAAAAAGGGAAGGAAAACAATTGAGAAGCATGATCAATTATAATCATACAAAATATTGTAGGGGAAAGTGAGGACCCTTGAGCCACTTTTTGTACAATCGTTTCTACGTTGAGTTTTGAACGAGCTATAAAGTTGGAATTTTAAAGGAATATGCTCTTTTGCACTCCGATGATACCATGTGTTGGTTGAAGTGATAACTATAACACGTTGGCAGATATTGATCCTCAAATGGATGTGGCTCAAGGGTCCACACAGAAAAAAAAGTAAAAACCCTTGAGCCACTACACTTGCTCCCATAAACCACAATAAAGATGAAGCATAAAACGTCGTTTACTCGCTGTTTGCACAAACTTAGTCAAAAATACTGTAAAAGAATGAAAACACATTAGTGATTCTACGATCGAACTTGGACTAAAAAAAAAAATTAAAAAATATCCAGCTTGATCTTTTAGTGATGAACATTAGCCAAGATGTAGACCTATTTGGCTGCAAAAAAATGATGTCTGGTGTCACACGATTCACTGAACTTGTTGATGGCCTAGGTGTAACAGGTGCTGAAGACGCAGACGCAAAAACAACTAAATATTTATCTTGCAAGGACTCATGAGCTATGGCTCAAAGGTCGACATTTTTGGTGGCTCATGGCTTCACACTGCAACCTGTCTGTATAAAATTTCACTCTCTTCAATATGGTTACAGAAAAATTTGATCTCAGTGCTTAGATATATACCCTAATATGACTCATTACTACTGCTAAATGCACAAGAATTTACCAATGTTACTTTATGCTCAAAGATCGACAAATTTATACCCCTAAAAGTTACTTTTTTGTAGCAAAAACAAACCAACCAACGTGTTACAAAAAAGGTCATAACTTCGGTTATGCTTGTTGAATTTTAAAAATTTTAACTGCATCATGAAGCTCTTGACTTACGCTATCGTTTAAAACAAATTTCAAGAAAATTGGTTGTGTTTTAAGCACTCTACATTGTAAATAATTTAAACAGAGATAAAAATTTTTGTAGCGGTTTTTTGACTAGTAGCATTTCTTGTCATTTTAAAACATAAATATAGGGCAGATTTGCAAAGAGTTAATCTGATTCAAATTAAATAGGTTCAATCACAAAAATTTAAACTTCACTATGAAATTAGCGTAGCTATTGGTCGTGGTTTTTCAAACCCTTAAAACTTTTTCGCTAGAAAATGATTGCATAAATTGTTTTAAACCTCATGTAAAATAAGGCTTCACTATATAGAATTAAATTTTTACAACCGTGTTAGGTTGGTAGTGTGGTTGTTAACTTCTGTCGTGCTTCACCCTCGGGCTTTGGACCATTTGTTAAAGGAAAAATTCAATAAGCAAAATTTAAGCGGAAAAAATATACCGGTATCTATTTTACTTTTCGATTTTACTGTTTCATATCCATTAACATAGGTCTACGTCGTTTCACGGCCGCAGCTTCTTGAATTTCAAACCTCGGGCTTTTAAAATCAAATATTGTGGGCCAGAATAAAATTAACTAGAGGCTCGTTTTACACATGGTCCAAGGGTGAATCACGATAGAAGTTAACAACCTCACTCCAATCTGGTGAATCTACCATGGTTGCAAAACCTAGTTCTACGCACGAATAGTGAAACCTACTTTTACATGAGGTTTAAAACAATTTACGCAATCATTTTCTTGCAACAAATCTTTGAAGGCTTAGAAAACTACGATCAAT
Organism: Trididemnum miniatum; assembly: GCA_964006365.1. Lineage (NCBI taxonomy): Eukaryota > Metazoa > Chordata > Ascidiacea > Aplousobranchia > Didemnidae > Trididemnum > Trididemnum miniatum. Next base: position 7,215,499 of record OZ023247.1, on the reverse strand, counting down.
AGCTAGGCGACTTTCATATTGAAGTTCAAATTTTTGTAATTGAACCTAGTTAACTTAAATCAAACAATAACTTTTACTTTTTGCAAATCTGTGCTATATTTATGCATTTAAAACAGCAAGAAATGCTGCTAGCGTAAAAATTGCTTCAAAAATTACTACGTATGTCCAAATTATTAACCATTTAGAGTGCTTAAAACACCATCAATTTTCTTGAAATTTGTTTTAAACGATAGCTAAAATCAGGAGCTTTACGATGCAGTTGAAATTTTTAAAATCGAACGAACGTAACTAAAGTTATGACATTTTTTCTAACACTTTCAAACGTTTTTGCATTATAAAAGATAGGCAGGCGATTGTCTTTTTGGACACATTTTTTGCCCCATTGTCTCTGCTCCATTCCTGTCCGCGCAACTTATACGAAGTTATACGGCCTTTGCTTCTCACTTATCGTTTCTGATCATGCGTAACCAACCTAGTGTTGCCAAACAAAGTTGATAAAAAATCTAAAACACTTTTCTACGGAAAGCTGGAGGGGGTGGTTCATGGGACCAACATGATCATGGGTCCGCACTTTCCCCTACATTACTTTAATCTATCCCACATAGACAAAATTTAAAAGTGAGACTTGTACTACTAAAACTTAGATGAAGATCAGTAGTCTAACTGATCACCCATCTTTTAGTAATAACTTTTTGTATTCACTTTTAAACTGTTTGTGGTTTGGTTAAGTTTATCAGATTTGCTGTTCCAGATTTTTGAGCCTTTGAATTTGATATGACGTAAAAGCAAATTAGCTACAAACTAAGGCATAAAGTATTGTTGATATTTGGATGAGTTTCTAGTGTATCGGGTGCAGAGGTGGGCACGGTACTTTATTATGAAAATGTACAGTTTTAATTAAAAGTCAATAAAATATAGAGCAGCACTTTCTTTTTGAAACGTATTTTGAAAAGTACCGCGGCACTTTTATTTTGAAATACCGAGTACCGGTACCGCCGGTATTTTTTACAAAGTACCGAGTACCGGTACTCGGTATTTCAAAATAAAAGTGCCGCGGTACTTTTCAAAATACGTTTCAAAAAGAAAGTGCTGCTCTATATTTTATTGACTTTTAATTAAAACTGTACATTTTCATAATAATTAGGCCTATGGCTATTAGTTAGCTAAATACTAAATTACTCAATACAGTAGTGTTACGGGTAGTAGGCTACTTGGGTACGCCCCTGTGTAATTGCAATTATAGTGCTTTTTCAGCAACTTTTTGACGAAATTTTCTTCAAAATTTTTTGCCTCTAATTGTGTCTTATACAACAATATTGTGGGACCCTACAAATACCCCCACCATCCGACCGGGGCGACCGAACTTCGGAGATGCCTTGATACGGCACTGCCCACCACGCCTCAAAAAACATGCAGAAAATGTAATAGTTTATTTCCAATGTCTTAATCGACTTAATGGAAGGATGTAGCAGTGCAGCTGTTTTGCGGAAACAAGTTCTGATGCTGGGCGAAAAAATGGTTTGAAAATACACATTCAATCATTAAGTCACTGCTATGCTCACGCCCCCTTTTGCAAACCTTTTACGAAATACGTTCACAAGAGCTTGGCCGATTTTAAAAGCCCCTCCTGCCCCCCCCAACAAACAGCTTTTTTACAACTAGGGGGGCCAGCCCCCCCGGGCTCCCCCACCAAGGCAACTCTGGTAGAGCAGTGATTCTCAGACACTTTTATTTTACGGCTTCATTTTAGAAGTTGGAGACTTTCATCACCCCTTATCAGAAAACAAGTTTCAAGAGGGCGTACGCCGTACGTAGACATTTTTAAAGATGGGGTTGCGTAAGTGCGAAGACACGTTTTGCTTTAAGAGTTTAGTATCTTATGAATTAAGATAGAGCAAGCGATTAAGTTTGTTGGAGCAAAAATGCATATGCGCGTTAGGAGTTAGGAATAAATCTCATAACGGAACTGACAGACAGCGAATAAGCTACAAAGTAAGACGGGAAAAGCTGCTGCAATAGACGGTCATAATTAGCAACGAGTAGCTAGAAACATTTTACAGTAAATACTCGTCGAGTTGACACGATTAAATGTATCGAAAATGCAGTATGCTTTTAAAGTAGGCCTCAGGCCAGTAATGTTTAGGACAGGGAGTCGAACCGTTTAATTTTTCCGGTTCAGGTTCGGTTCAACAGCAGTTTCAAGTTTCGGTTCAGTTCCGGTAAAGATTCAGATAAATTGAAACGGTTCGGTTTGGGTTCGTTCCAGTAAAAATATTTCAATGCCAGTTTATAAACCTGCGGTTCAGGTTCGCAGTAAAAAATGGTATAATTCTAGTAACACAATTTAAAAAATGAAACGTACAAAGCAATTTTTTTTGCATTGACAGGCCGATATAATGCATAAAATCCTTGTAGTACAGCCAATTTTAAAATAATTAAGTTGTTACTATGCTCTCACACCGGCGGCCTATTCAATCCACAGGTAGCGTTAAATTAGTGTTAAATCCCTTTGTTTAGTTTGTTACGCGTGTCGGCCTACTGCGGGACCCATAGGCGCGGGAAGTGGGGTGCCAGGGGGGGCTCAAGCCCCCCCTGAACTTTTTTTAGCCCCCCCTGAACCATTTGAGCCCCCCCTGACAATTAAAAAAATTATGCACTGAGTGCGACGTGATTAATGCTCGCAACGTACATACGTAATGAAGCAAATATTTTTTAAAGTGCTTTTAACCAACGAAGAATCACTATTCTTTTAAAAATCAGTCAGTTATTATTCAGTTGGTCAACGTAAAATTTGGTAAAATTTTCAATGCTTGAAGTTCATTTTTAACCGTGTTTTACATCAGCGTTTGCAAACCTTTACAGCAGTCATGGACGATGGCCCAGTAAAAGTATAATGGCTGTCAATTCTTGTAGCTGCCAAACACTTTACGCCAAACTACTCTGAATGCTCGAATGAAAGTCGCTACTGATCATGGGAATTACGTAAATCGTAAACGAAAATGCGGTGAAGTGCAAAAAAACGGTCCTCAATCCTTCAGATGTTCCGAATTCCACCAAAATTTTTGTGAAAAGCTAAAAAAAAGGTCTTCACGGCCCGGACGCGTTACATGAACTGGAAATGTTGGTGGCCAACCTGATTTGTGTACATGCCAAATTGACCCGCGATCGACAGCCAAGCATCCAAAGATCGACCGGTACATCGCGATCGACTGGTTGGGCACCCCTAATTAAGCTTATATGAGCTGGTGCAAGTTCTCATCTGGTTGAGTTTTTTAATGGTTTTGAATTTTTTCTACCAACCCAATGAAGCGGCTAAATCACTACTAAACTGGCACCGATGATCAGTAGGCTACTCGATTTGAGGGGGATGTCATCCCCCCTGCAAAAACAACACCATCCCCCCCATAAAACATTTTAGCGTAAACCATTCCCTTACAACTATAATGACCATCTCTTTTTAGGTCTGCATGAAAAGTTGTAGCCTACCACCCCCCAGAAGTGTTTTCACAACTCGAGCACTGCCGATGATTGTTACTAAAATTGAGCTAGTACGCCTACCTAAATACCTATATCTACACATCTAATTATGTTAAAAAATGGTTCAGTGCTTTATTTTGATTGTGTGTTTTTTGTTATTTTTAAACCTCAATGGGGCATTGTTTGTTGCATGTAACTCTGATCAGCAAAGCAAAAGTTAGATCGGGCAAATTTTGTTTGCCTACTTTTTGGTTTTGTGATTGAGGAATTTGCATTTTACAAATACATGAGTAGTAATTCGAGCATGGTTAGAAAAGCCTAATGGTAGTAAGCAATCTTGTTTTCCATGATAAAAGATTATCCTGAAAAAATTCCGGTCACTTGAGCGGCATGCAATTGATGTCTATCAAAATAGGTCTGCTGAGTGTCCTGCTCTTAAAAACGTGCGTTCGAAAAAAGGGGGGTCTGGGGGGCTTCGCCCCCCAGACGTTGACACGATCTTACTATTTTGAGCCCCCCCTGTCTAAAAAACGTTCCCGCGCCACTGGCGGGACCGCGTATATCAAACGAAAAAGACTTCTTCACCATGCATAGATTACTTGCATAAGTGACTATTATTTTGAATTGGAAACAGTACTACCTTTACGGTTACCCATGCTGTTCGGTAATAATTGAAAATGGCGAAGGTTATAATTTGAAATTTGAAGCTAACCAGCTAACGTAATTTTTTGTTGAATTTATACCAATTATTTTGGGTGCCAAATCATTGCGATTCTGCTGAAAGCTGGAAAAAATGAGTTACTAGTTCTTCGGAAATAGTTTGGTGCTATTGTAAATAGAGCCAAGAATTCTTCCTCACTTGTAATATTCCAATCAAGAGCAGCGAAAGAACGTTCTTACACTATTTAGACTAGACTGAAAAAACCATCAAAACCTACACTAGCCCATCAAAACTACTTGCTGATTTAGAAAAATACTTGATCAAATAGAATCCCCCATCTTAAAACGGTGGACAGATGGGCTGCTACTCAGGACCGCCATCCTAAAAAATAAGTGGGTAGGCTCTATCCAGCAGCATCAGCAAGTTCAAAGCAACAACTGGGTTGTTTTGTTCCCCAGACCCTTCAAAATTTCAGGCTAGCTTCGCCCCTGAAACTTCTGCCTAACTATAAAAACAAAAGCATTAAATTCACCCTGGGCCGGCTGTTCTTACAATAGGCTTACTTATGGGGCGCCGTGTGTAAAGCTACGCAATATAAAATTTTGCATCATTTTTTTGGTTAATTGTGGTTAAATTACGTGCAATATCATATATTGTTGCAATTTATGTATATTGCTGCAATATGTGTTAAATTGTTGCAATTTATGTATATTGCTGCAATTTGTGTAAATTGTTGCAATTTACGTATATTGCAAAAAAACCTCTAAATCGGCTTTTAATTGCCATGGTGATATGCTAACTAAAACAGTCAGTGTTGCCCTTTTCATTTTTCCATGAACTCATGTAGTGTACTGGCCTGAGGCGCTGTTGTACTGACTGTGCAGTGTGCGCTTATTGGTTTGGCTGAAACATTTAAGCTACTGGTTAAATGAATCATTTAAGCTACTACAGTTAAGCTACTGGTACCGGTATCCTTTGGAATACCAGCAGCTAGACTACCGGTGTAGGGGTAACAACTACTATCAGCTCCCAGGTCCAGTTGGGTTAGATTAGAATTAGGTTCAGATAGGGTTAAATTTAGTTAGGGTTCGTTCAGTTACAAAATATCGGTAGACTAGTTTGACATTTCTAATTTTACAGTTTAGCGTATGTAACTGGCTACTGGTGTATCGGTGTGCTGATCTGCTGATGTCAGGATGTAGCCTACCTGCTTTCTGTGGACAGATCACAGAAGTCACTGTAATCTGACATGTTTCAGCCATACAACATAAGCCATTCTGCATTATCAACGAGTTAGTAGTATGTCACAAAAACATAGGTTGAGGTAGCTAGACTTGGCCTAATGTCGGGTTACTGGTACTGTACTTTAAAACAAGATTTTTCAGATACCGATATTTTGTAACTGAACGAACCCTAACTAAATTTAACCCTATCTGAACCTAATCCTAATCTAACCCAACTGGATCTGGGAGCTGATAGTAGTATGTTACCCCTACACCGGTAGTCTAGCTGCTGGTATTCCAAAGGATACCGGTACCAGTAGCTTAACTGTAGTAGCTTAAATGATTCATTTAACCAGTAGCTTAAATGTTTCAGCCAAACCAATAAGCGCACACTGCACAGTCAGTACAACAGCGCCTCAGGCCAGTACACTACATGAGTTCATGGAAAAATGAAAAGGGCAACACTGACTGTTTAGTTAGCATATCACCATGGCAATTAAAAGCCGATTTAGAGGTTTTTTTGCAATACACGTAAATTGCAACAATTTACACAAATTGCAGCAATATACATAAATTGCAACAATTTAACACATATTGCAGCAATATACATAAATTGCAACAATATATGATATTGCACGTAATTTAACCACAATTAACCAAAAAAATGATGCAAAATTTTATATTGCGTAGCTTTACACACGGCGCCCCATACTTACTCTAATGGAAAAGCCTAATAAATTAACTAGGCTACAGTTTTAACTAATAACTCGCCTTCTTTCGCGCTCTTTAACTGATTGGAATTCAACAAATTATAAAATAACGACAACAGGAAAAACCTTATGACGATATAATCAGAAAAGACAGAAAGTCAGCAAGACGATGACATGGTAAAGGAAATTATTAAAATTAAAGGTAGGCTAAATTAAAGGCTTTGAACCGGTCGTTAGCTCAGTTGCTAACCGCACGCTATCGGTGCGGGAGGTCTGGGGTTCGATTCCCGGGCCGGTCAAATCTACACAGTGTCGCCAACGACTCGCCACCGTTGCGATGTTTCTTCGGAGCTGTGTTGCCTAGGCGCTAAGCCACGGAGATGGGCCCCGCAACTCGTTACACGTTTCAGCGTAATACGGCGAGTATAATGAAGATTTGATTTGAAATTAGGCTTTCAACCTAAACCCTAAAGATGCGACCAGAGTCGAGCAGTATCGCGGTACAATAGACTTTTTTAGTACCGTTATCGGTACCGTCGACATTTTTAAAAAATATAACGTGTTTGGTAGGCCTACCGTCGTTACTTTTTAGACCGTTTTACTCGATATTTCGGTAACTTTTTGTTGAACAAACTTAAGAGAGCAAAAGCGGAAAATTTTTCGTGAAAAGCATCTTTGAAAAGTATCGCGAAACCACGTTGTTGTAGATCAGTGGTCGGCAACCACCGGGCTGCGGTCCCGTGCCGGTCCGTGCAAAGTTTGTTACCGGTTGTTATGCGTTTTCAGAATATATACTTTGAATTTGAAACATTTTTATAACGATAGACGCAATTTTCGGACGTTTTTAAATAAATAATAACTGCTCAGATGGCCGAGTGGTATAGAGCGTCTGTCTCTTGAGCTGTAGACTCGGGTTTGATTCCGAGCCGTTGGCAACACTGAGTCCGATTTGATCGGCTAGGGAATCGAACCCTAGACCTACCGCACCGATAGCGATATCGTTACCACTATACCAACCGACCGATCACCTCACAGGTTTACGAGGTGATTAAACTAAAAAAGCAGTTTTAGGGCGATTTGGGGCAATTTGGTTATAACGTCAATTCGCCTATAACAGCAGTTTTTTTAAATCCCCTAGAGGTGCCGTTATAGACGAATTCTACTACCAATGTGGTTAACAATTGATTTCTGAATAGAAATAAATTCAATAACCATGGGAATCAATGTTTTAAAAAGTGCTCGATAACTGAGTTCAGTTAGAGCAAATAGGTATACAAATTCACTCACCTCAGTTTAATAACCAAATTACAGCATCTGTTCAAAACCCGACAGTCTGTTTCACCCAAGAGGGATCAGCAGGGGTATCTTTCTATTTGAATGAGGTAAGGTGAAACAAACTGTCGGGTTTTAAATAGATATTTCTAAACTGAGGTGAATTTGTAGAAATAAATTCAGATTCATTAGCCACACATTTAATATTCTTTCAAAAACTTTTACAAATGTGTCGCAAATAAGGAAATTTTATAAAAATTCTAAAAAAAATCCACAACGTCCGAGCAGAGCAAATTGCGGGCCGCATGCAGATCTTTTTTTCTTCTTCATCGATTTTCAGTGGAAAAATAGTATGTCTGTGGACGTGTAGATCTTTTTTTATATTTTGCTCATCAATGCTTTGTGGGGGCAATTTGGACCCAAACTTTCCAAAAAGGGGCGATTGTGTAAAAAAGGTTGAAGACCTCTGGTTTAGACAATAAGTTATAGAAAAATTTATTTCTGTTTCACCGAATCGAAGTAAAATTATTAGACCTGCAAATTTTGAGAAAAATATAGATTTTGATTCATCTAAAAGTTCTGAGTATGCTGCTACTGATACACCAACCTCTACTAAAAGTGGCATTGAAAATAAAAACATTCTCCTTCAATGCAATGATGAAATTTGCACAGCAAGAAACTTTGCAACGTTTTTTTTATATACAAGCCATAAGCTCTTTCACGTCCTTAGTATTGTTCGAAGCAACGCAGCCATATAAGCAGGGGTGTAACAAACGTCTCTACTTTCCAGGGCAAGTTTCTGATGATGATACTCCTTATACCCAGCCTCATAAATAATTAATACAGGAGCTCAACAGATTATACAGATTTTGGCGTTGCCATACATAAAAATGCTTGTTTTAGTGAGCGTGCCGCTGTCGCCCTGTAGATATAACCGACGTGTCCGCTTGCAGTATCAAGATTCGCGCGACTACAACTCAGATCTTACACTAGCACCAGATACGACAAAAAGCTTGATAAGGTTTTAATTTTGTTGCTTTACAAGACGTAAACCAAAACAAAAAATAATTTTCAAGAAAAATTTTTTTGTTTGAAAAGTACCGAAAATCGGTACCGAGTAACGATATCGTTGTTACTTTTTTAAAAATGCACACTTATCGGTACCGACGGTACTTTTTTAGCAAAGTATCGGTACCGATATCGTCGTTACTTTTAAAGTACCGAGTGCCCAGGCCCCAGTTCTGGATGCGACTACATTCACATTAACCGAAACGTGAAGACTTTTGAGACATTGTGCAGATTCATCTTATCTTGGCAATCACATCACAATAAAATAAGCTTGCGTAATGTCTCGAAGGTCTCACTTAGTGTGATCGTGCTTTTACTACAACCCTAATTGTCAGGGCCGGGGCGTCCATTAGACGAACTAGGCAGCCGCCTAGGCCCTAAGGCAGGAGTGGGGAACCTGCGGTCCGCGGGTCACATGCAAGACCAGCTTCGGCTATTACTTTTTGCTCAACTTTAAGTACTGAGTAGTTATAGAGCGCAGGCCTCCCGGTGCAATGACAGATCGAACAAAAACTGGAGTTTGTTAAGCAATTTTTTTGATAAATTCAATAGTTAAATGGTCTCACTGCTGAGCTTTATGCACTAAGAGCAACTCATATCAACCTCGAGTTTCCGTCTACGTTACTTCTCGTACCGGTACTGGGTAGGCCTATGATTGTTTTTCAAGAAACCAAATTACAGCAGGCTACCAGCCGATCATTAATTCAGTAGGCCACCAATAAAGCAGTAAAATTACCGGTACCTATATACCTACACTACCACTAAACTGCTAACTTTGCTTCCATAGCGCATTACAAGGCCTCGCTACCTACAGCCTAACCAAGTGAGCATTCAGCCGTATGCGCTAATCCTTTTCTGGAATTTGCTCACGGTCACGCAGTATCTTAAAGACAAGCTCCGGACATTGCATGCGGGTGCGACCATAGATGCGAAACGACTTTGTTCTAGCAACTCTGTTTTATTTTTATTTTCAGTCGGGGTTATATCAGCAAAAAAGGAACAACATAGGCCTACCTACAAGCATTTTAAATTTACTAAAGTAAGATAAAATAATCTCGACGAAAAGAATCGATTATCGAATATCGATTTAAGCCGAAAAAAAAAGTAAAGACAAGGCCATATTCGATACTCATTCAAAAAAGTAAAGGCTCCAATGCATTCGATGAACAAAAAGTATAGAATATCGATTACAATCGATTTTTCCCAACCCTGTATATATCTATAACGGGTGGCTGCTGACTCGAAGAGCGCAAGTTCACTTCGCAGTCTCCCTCAATTACTATTGAATTTTCAGTTCAATATAATTTGAAAATAACCTCAGTTATTTTAGAGATAGAGCGAATTGATCTTGTATACGAATTGGACAACTTTTCTTTAGAAGCCCTGACTTGGTATCAAGAGCGTAGCCAGAAAAAAATTGAGGGGGGGCCAAATTTTGTAACTTTTAAATCTGACATTCTCACTAAACTTAAGGCCTTGTCAAAGAAAAATGACTTTCGTTCGGAAATCAACAAAAACAAGAGTAACGTACGCAAAACCTGGGATATTGTTCGATCAGTGCTGCCAAACAAGTTGAGCCGCGAGCCTCCCTCCTCTCTTAAAATAAATAACGTGATTTCGAGGGAACCTTCCGTTATCGCCAACGAATTTAATGATTTTTTTTGCACTATAGGGCCAACGCTTGCAGGTAAAATTAAAGAAATAACGAACTGCAGCGCTGAGCACTTCTTTGACAAACCACTATCTGACTCTACATTTCTCGTACCCCCGAAGCTTACTGAAGTCTTTGATGAGATCATGTCCCTTAAGGACAAAGCAGTGGGTCATGATAACATCTTTACATTTTTCCTTAAAGCTGCTCGGCACGAAATTACCCCTTTTTTAAAAATCCTTATTGATTTCGTATTCAGTGAGGGTATTTTTCCTGATAGCTGTAAAATTGCAAGAATTGCCCCAATTCATAAAAACGGCGCAAAAGACGAAACTAACAATTACCGTCCCATATCGATCTTGACATGTTTCTCCAAAATTATTGAAAAACTTATCTACAGGCGATTAATTCATTTCTTTCAAAAATATCATATACAGTACATCCTCGCTTATCTGGCCCTCGATTATCCGGCTCCTCGATTAACCGGTCGTGTTCAACAGGCAGACACGTTTTATATTATTATGTAATAGTTACTATTTTGTGAATTACGGAATAATACTATGGCTGGTTAATGTAGAAGATTGTACCGTTGTCAACCACAAGCGACACCAGCAAATGTGTCACACCTTATCCGGTTTCGTGAGTTTGCTGCTGAAAGGCGAGAAAGCACTATCAAACAAACCTCCATCCTTTCGTTTTTCAGCAATAGTACTGATGAAAGTTAAACTGTTTAATAACTTATTTTGTTGAACTATGTGATTTTAAACTTTACCCAAATGTCTCTTTCGTTTAGCATTTAAATTGTTTTGTGGCTAAGCTTGTTCTCATACTAACTTCGTTTTTTTCGTTCTTTTTTCTTAAGGTCTTTTCTTATCCAGCCAAATGCTTATCCGGTCAAGATTTTGGAAAAAGGTTGCCCAACATGACCGGATAATCGAGGATGTACTGTACTTTGCCCCAACCAATTCGTTTTCCAAAGCAAAACTTCGACGACACATGCTATGCTCGATGTTGTTACTTCCTTATATGACTCTATTAATCGTAATCAGTACTCGGGACTCGTCTTGATAGACCTTAAAAAAGCCTTCGACACCGTTTCTCATACCACTCTTCTAAAACAATTACATAATTGCGGCATTCGTGGAATAGCGCAAAAATTGTTAGTTTCTTATCTTGAATGTAGAAAGCAATTCGTCGCCCTTAACCAAACGCGATCTAAACTAATGAATATAGAATACGGTGTACCTCAGGGTTCTACTTTAGGTCCCTTGTTTTTTCTTACATTAATGACCTCAACAACGCATTGCGAAGCAAACCTATCTTATTTGCAGATGATACCTGTTTGCTAGTTACTGAAGATAACTCACAAACCCTGAGAAATACAATTACTTATGAATTGAACCGACTAAGCATCTGGTGCTCTGCCAACAAATTAACAATTAACTTGTCCAAAACTTGCGTACTTTTTATTCCGCCAAAACTAACCATGAATTCCAACTTTTCACCCTTTCTTTTTTCGAGTAATGATAATCCTATTAATATTGTTAGTAGTACAAAATATTTGGGTGTTTTCATTGACAACAAATTGAACTTTAAAGAGCACATTCTTACACTTGAAAACAAAATAGCTCGCTCCGTGGGCATCCTTAGTAAAGTTAGATATAATTTTCCTCTCAAAACCCTGCTGCAACTATACCATGCTCTCATACATCCTCCCTTAACTTATGGGATTGTGGTTTGGGGTTCAACTTATCCCAGTTCAATCAATCAATTTTCTGGACCCGCTTATCCTTGGGGGGTCGCGGGGGCAGCAGCTCAAGTTGGAGCCTCCAAGCATCTCGATCCTCTGCAACAAAGGATAGATGCTCTGCTGGGATGCCAAGGCGAGACCAACTAAGATCTTCTACGTAATCTCGCCATCGAGTTCTGGGACGGCCTCTAGGCCTTCGACCAATCGGTGTTGAACAGAGCAGTTTTTTGGCTGTTCTTTCCTGGGACATTCGTGTCACATGTCCATACCAACGCAGTTGCGATCTTTCTAGTCGGAGAAGCAGCGATTCGATGTTTAGAGATTCACGAATATCTGCACTTTTAACCTTGTCCAACAAGGTCAAACCGCCAATTCTTCGCAAGAATCCCATTTCGGCTGCTTGAACTCGAGACCTCACTTTCTCATTCATGATCCAACACTCATGGCCATAAGTCAAAATAGGAACATAGACCGATCTGAAAATGGATAGCTTTGCCTTGGTGCAAAGCTCCCGTTTCAGTACCACAGATCGGTGGAGCTGGCGCATTACTGCACTTGCTTTTCCGATGCGGATATCCAATTCGCTATTTTGTCTGCCGTCACTTGTGAATGAGACGCCGAGGTACTTGAATTTCTCTGACTGTTTTAGTGGTACTCCATCAATTTGGATAGAGCACTGCTTTGGTTGTCTGGACAGGCACATGGTTTCTGTTTTTGTTGAACTGATTTTCATTCCGGCAACAGAGCATGCATCCGAAAACCTGTCAAGAGCTTGCTGGAGACCATTTTGGGTAGAGTCGAGTAGCACAAGATCATCTGCAAATAACAGACGTTGTACAGTGCATTCACCGATCTTTACTCCGCCACAAGACTCACTGTTCTTAACTATTCTATCCATATAAATAAGGAACAGAATAGGTGAAAGAGAGCAGCCTTGCCGTAGTCCCACACTTACTCTGAAAGGTTTCGTCGTTGCACTGTTAACACGAACACAGATCTCGGAATGCATGTACAGCGACTTAATGGCAGTTAGTAACTGGCCATCAATGCCATACTGCAACAGCGCCAACCAAAGCTTGTCTCTAGGAATGCGATCATATGCTTTTTCAAGATCAACAAAACATGCATTGACCTCTTTTGCATATTCCCACGACTTCTCAAAGATTTGCTGCAAGGCAAAGATCTGATCCATTGTGCTTCGGCCAGGACGAAAGCCATACTGAGCATCCGTTAGTTTAGGCTCGACTATTTCACGGCATTTCTTTTCAAGGCATTTGGCATAGACCTTACCCGGGACACTGATGAGAGATATGCCCCTATAATTGGTGCATTTTCTCTTGTCTCCTTTCTTGTGGATAGGTATTATCACACTAGTTTGCCATTGCTTTGGTGCTTGTCCAGTACTACACGCCACCTTACAAACACGAGTCAGCCAACGAATACCATGTATGTTCATTGCTTTTAACATTTCAGGTCTGATACCATCCTCACCAGGTGCTTTTCCAGTTTTCAATGATTTGATTACTGCATTCACATCTGTTCTTCGTGAATTTGTATCGGTGTAGCATCAACTGGGTTTAAAAGATCACTAAAGTACTCTCTCCACCGATTCAAAATAGCATCTTGATGTTTCAGAGTCACACCATTTGAATCTTCGATAAAAAGAGCAGCTCGAGATCTTTTTCCACGCAAACGGCGAATGGTCTGCCAGAACACTTTGTTTGCCGTTTTGAAATCATCGTCTAACCTTTCTCCGAATTCCTTCCCGGCCCTTTCTTTAGACAGTTTAACTTTTGCGGCTGCCGTCTTACGTGCTTCAGAGTACTGCGAACGAAGTTCAAGTGATGACTTATTTGCAAGCCAGGCCTTATAGGCCACTTTTTTCGCACGAATAGCTTCTTTAACTTCTTGGTTCCACCAAGGAGTTCTTTTCTCGCTACTCTTCTTCCCTCCAACACGCTTACGTCCACAACAGTTAGTAGCGGACGTAATGACTGCTGTTCGAAACAAACACCACTCAGTTTCAATGTCTTCAGTAGAGGTCGGAAGTTCTTTGAACTTAGATGCAATGTTGTCTGCAAATGCAGTTCGTACCTCTTTGTCAGCCAACGATTCCCATTTGATTCGATAAGTTTCTCGTGGTCGAAAAATCTTTCGTTTTTTCAAGGGTTTCAAAGTGCAGACAACTAGGTGGTGATCAGTTGACAACTCAGCCCCTCTTTTAACACGGACATCAGACACGGTAGAAAACAAGTCCGCCGAAACGATACAAAAATCAATCAGGGAACGTTGTTGCAGAGAGTCTCTGTACCAGGTGTACTTATGAATTCTTTTGTGCTGAAAAAATGTGTTCATTATGCACAGCCCATTGGTGGCACAGAACTGCAATAAACACCTTCCGTTCTTGTTAATGTCAGGGTCACCATGTTGCCCAATAACACCTTTCCAGGTTGCATTGTCGATGCCCACATGTGCATTGAAATCGCCCAAAAGGACAAGGGATTCTGATGAAGTTGCTTTTCCCAATGCAACCTCAACTTCCTCCAGAAAGGCTTCGTACTGTGATTCTATGTTAGGTGCGTACACCTGCAATATACACAGAGATCGCTCCTGCAGCCTTAGCTTTAGAGGACAAACCCTTCCTCCTAGTGGTACCCAGTCAACGACACATTCAGCTATGTTGGGGCTCACAAGTAAGCCAACACCAGCTTGAGCAGACATTGCTGCATCAACACCTGAGTAGAAAATTTTCCACCCACTGTTCAACTCGACAGTTCCAGAACCCCGGCGCTTTGTTGATGAAATTCCCACAACATCAAGGCGATACTGTTGGACTTCGCAAACAAGCTCCTGCTCTTTTCCTGTCAGTGACGAAACGTTCCAGTTCCCGATAGCTAGATCCCGGCAGTTTGGTCCAACTCGAGTACGTTTTCTGTGCGCTGCCCCCATTTGCCTCCCCAAACGCTTAGCGACTGCGTTGGTGGGTTTCCGGTGACGGTCAGCTTGTGGGGAAGACTGTAGCTTATTTTTCGAACGAGTCCCTCTGCCTAAAACTCGAACGCGGACCTTTTTATCCTGCACGCCGTCCGATGCAGCATGAATATTGTTATTACAATTTTCCATTTAGCTACAGCATTGGATTGCTACTTGGTCTGTTTCTCTCCTTCGACCTTACCGCCATGGGTGACCCTGATGGAAGTGATTAAACACTACCGACGGCGTTGCTCTAAGGATCATTAAAAACTCAAACCTCCCCACCACGTTAAGGTGGCAATCCATAGGAGAGGACTTATCCCAGTTACCTTAGCAAATTAAAAACCCTGCAAAATAAGGCAATGCGAATCATATCAGGTAGTCACTATCGCGACGAAGCCAATCCTATATACAAGAAAGAAACTTGAAGTGCAACAAATTCATGATTTATATACTTATGAAACCGCTAAATTTGTTTACTCTTGCATCTATAACCTAGCATCAATACCCTTCATAGACTTCTTTACAAAAGTCAATGAGGTTTCCCAAAGATCTACTAGACAGTCAGTTGATGAATTCGGTCTATATACTCCCCAGTCCCCGTTATCCCATAAATACACTGCAGAGAAGCATAAAGTATCAAGGAGTTAAAATATGGAATTCTATTCCGAAGGACATCAAGTCACTCAAATTTCAGCAGTTCAAATCTCGTTTTAAAACTTTCCTCTTATCCAAGTACGATCAATAAATATTATATTAATTCGTTGTATTAAGATCGGGATACCAGGCTTTGGCGGTTTTTCCTGCTATTGGTATGCCGACTCGTTTCTCACCGGGTACGTGGACGCTCGCTTTAATTTGGACATTCAACCAGATGCGATGATTAAATTCTTTAAAATTGCTCTAATTGACACTGGGTGGTTGCTTGACTCGATGACCGCGAGGTCCATTCGCAACTTCCCTGTCGCATTTCGTGCATTTTTTTTCCTTTGTATCGTGTGTATTTTATCATTTACGTACCGTGTTGGTCAACGAGCGACTAAAATAAATATGTTCTGACATCATTTACTTATAGCAGCAATGCAGCCTATTTCCCTCATATCGATGAAAACATAAATTTTGTGGAATTTCCGTCTAAGTCCAATACTGATCGCTAAATTTCGCTAAAGTTTTAACTTTTTTTCTAAAATAGCCAGTCGGTGATAAATTTTTACTTGGCAATCGTCACGCACTATGTTGTTGACCCAGACACCAGTGGCGTAGCGAGAAATTTAAAAAGGGGAGGGGTATATAATTTCAATTTTTTTTATGCGTATTTTTTTTTTTTTTTCGGCAGAACTAGGTAAATTTTAAGCTGACTGAGAAACAAGAAAAGCTCCAGGGGAGTCCAAGGGCATGCTCCCCCGGAAATTTTTTGAAAATTCACATGCTGTAACGGCTATTTTATTGCTTTTCGAATAATTTTCTCACAAGTTTTGTTTAAATTTTTTGGCCCTAATTCTGAGTGCTTCGCCAAATATGATGCATTTTGTTAGCATATTTTCGATTATGCGTGCTTAAAGGCTGGTTTACACGACCAGCTGAGTTGAGCTTAACGTTAGTTTGTTTTATTAAAGCTGACTTCAGCTGAATTCAACTGTTGGGAGTCAGCTTTAATAAAACAAATTAACGTTAAGCTCAGCTCAGCTGGTCGTGTAAACCAGCCTTCACGCGTAAGGCTTACAGGAAGTTACAGCTATGGAAGAGGTTCGAAATTATGGACAAATTGTATACATTAGAAACATTTTTAAAATGTCTGGTGGGAAAATGCATAGCCTACTCCTCATCCTACCCCCCTAGACATAAGCTACAGAAACCATCAAAAGAGTCTGGCATATTTCGGTGACTTGCACCATTAGTTTTGTTATTTTTTACTAAAAGGCAGAGTCAAAAGGGGGGGAGGCATGGCACAAGGCCTCTAAATACGCTCCTGCCAGACACACTAATCTATCATCATTTATGAACTCTTAGGCCTACATTATTTTACTTGTTGAAAATTAGAAGCGACGAGATACAGTGCGCATAACATAGGTTACCAAGTTAGTAAGAGGTCAGCACATAAGATAAAGTCGAAATCTAAATTCATTAAGTTTTGATTCAAGTTCAATGCTTATATCAATTGACGAAATTACGCTCAGAAGTCCATTCTTAGGCGCTTTTCGCCAGCCATGGTTGCTAATATTCGATTGGCCTTTTCTTAAACATATATAAACACAAATTTATGGGACCTTAAACATTATGGGGCCTCGGACTTCAGACCGTTCTCACCGTACTGCGTGAATAGTACATGAAAATAAGAACTTCAAAACTGTAGCGACTAGCGAGATAACGTGCGATTAGCACAAACAATTGTCTCACAATCGTATTCAAACAGTGTTAAAATATGTTGAAGAAAGAATCAATTACAGTACGACTTTTCCTGAATAGCAAAGAGCTTAAATTACTGATAAACACAACAAAAATTAGTAACAGATTTCAAAAAAGTACAGGGGATAAGGCTTCGGTAAATTAGCGATATTCAGAAGACTTCATTAATTTTGCTTAACGTTAAAAAGGCTGAGCAGAATGCAACAATAAAATTCAGGAAAAAAAGAATGTGATTTTTTGAAGACTTAACCCGATGAATGAACAATAAAGCATATAATCATGATTAAATAATTTGATTGCACAAAACTTTCAAAATGCACCAACGAAAGCATTATTAAAGCACTGAAAAAGTATTACCATACAATACTACAAAGCGAAAGTTCAATACAATGAACATGTATTGTCCACTAATAAATACAGCATACGGAAAATAGGGTTACTGTGCTTAGTTTCTAGACTTATCGGTAATTTTAGATTGCATCACAAACAGCTGAAACACGACACAATCTGCTCAACAAACATAAAAAAGTTTTAGCTAAACGTGCAACGTCTTGTTATACAAAATCCGCCTGGTGGCGCTAAGTATCAACAGGAACAACAGAAATGGAATATGTAGATGTTCTAGGACAAATCACATGCGTTATAACAACAGCATGTGTGAAAATTTGTGACAATTATTGTAGTTCAGTTTCAGTGCATTAGCCACACGTACTAGACAAAACGAAACAGTTTAAAAAAAAATTATGAAGCTGGTCAAGCTAATCTAAAACAAGTTGAAATCGTTTTAAACAAAGCTTAGAAAACTTTGTGAAGTCAAAAACACCAATTTTTTTTAAGGAAAACGTTATGTGGTCAAAACAAACTTGTAGCAGGGACCCGAAACAAAAAGAAAATGCTATATTTTTGCCATAATTTTTGATGATTCTAGGAATCCGGTTCTTATTTTTACGAACCTAAAACGGCTCTCTTTCCACAAACGGCTTCTAAAAACAGTCTAAAAATGCGGCAAAGAAAGTCTTTTGTGCCTAAACTACTTTTACTTCCAAGCCATTTTTCAATGACAAAAGTTTAAAAACCTTTATCAGTAAATACCAAATAGTAACAATCAACCTACATCGCTGTTCCCGAAAAAATAATTGCTAGGTTGGTCAATAGTGTCTTTAGGATTGCAGTTACACGAATAATGCTGAATTTTGTGAAGCTGTTCGATTGAAAAAATTACTAAAATGATTTCTAGTAACAATGCAATGATATCGATATAAGCTACTGTATGCAAGAATACTTTGTCAGAGATTCAAAGCAAAGGTGAACAAAATGTACGAGTAAATTCGTAGTGGAAAGCCGATAAACGCCGTAACCCAACAAAGCAGTGCTTGCAGAAATTCCACAGCAGCACAGACTCGTGGTAGTATAAATACAAGCCGGCGAATATAGTCTGGACACTCACTTTGTTCCTTCTGTGAGAACAAAGCATGTGGCCCAAAATTTAGTAAAGTTGCTTTGAAAGACCTTTAAGTAAACTCTTCATACCGTATATCGTTATGATATACAGTGCTGTAAGTTGGCGAAAAATGGCGAAAATTAAAATCTATTGCACTTTACCTACACTTGATGTCACATAAAGGTGCTTGGGCCGGAAAAGCGGAAAACTCTAGTAAAAGCCTCAATCAGACGATAGCTTTCGTTTTTTTTTATAACGTTTCGGCTATTTTTTTTGTTGTGTTTTAAATACATCATCAGTAACGGAGTCACATTTGCTGATATCTAACTCTAAATATTCTTTCCAATACTGTAATAGTTGTTCTGGCGACACCTTGTGAAAAGTTTTTATTTTTGCCAAGCGACAAACATTCGTTTTTTTCATTCCCCAGCTTTTAAACGTCTTATCATTTTGGGGCTCAACACCTATCTTTTTTAATAAAATACCCAAAAATGCATCGTCTATTGGTATTATTCTAGTGGTTAAAGTCGCTCGGAACAAGCGAGCCGCCATGCTATTACTCATGATAAAACCTCCTCCGGACACGTAGGGAGGATAAATTTTTTCCGGATAAAGGTTATAACTGACATAATACTTCCATTTTGGATCCAAAATCCGTGGACTTCCTCTTAAAACTGATCCCAAAAAAAGATTTTTCCTTTTATCCACTGGGAGCTCTTTTAGATATTGCACAATGTTTTTAGTATTTACAAAAACATCATCATCGCCTTTGAAGATGTAAGGGACATTACGACACCAACGCGAATACCATTGTAAAAACAAGCAATCTTTTAAAGTTAGGTTTCGAAAACTGTCGAAGAAATTCCAAACCAGTAAGTCACCATATTTTTCATTTTCAGCAACAACTTCATTGCGGATAGAGTCGCTTGTGCAATCTCCAAGAAGGAAAAGTCTTCTTATATTTACACCTACTGTTTCTTTGATTTTTTCTTCGTCTCCCCAAGTTTTTCTGACAGCATCGCGCCTCTGTTTTAGGGCACAGGATGATTTAATCACCAGAATCAGAAAAATATCCGTTTCATAATTAAAGTTTTTTAAATTCAGATCTGTAGCAGCGTGACTGCGATTTCCACATTTATCATCGTGTGAGAGTAACACTTTGTAATCACGTTGCTGACTGTATTGTAGAATGGGCTCTTTTGAGTCAGGACGAGTGGGGACTTTAGGAGGAAGAGTTAGGTCACGATCCATACTAATTAGCCCAGGCATCGTGGTTGTATGAACATTTCTAGGAGGTGGTCGCGTAATTCGAGGCTTCATATTCCAAACCGAATCAAAGAGTCCATTTCTGTGATTTTCGACTTTTTGTAATGCTGATTGACTCTCGTTGTGGTTCCAACTGTCGGTCACGTGAGTTCCATTTAGATCTAAAATCAAAAAACATAAATTTAAAATCTTAGCTTGGATAAACTAAACGTAAAAACGTGTAAATGCAGTTGACCATCATAAATAGCCTACTGGGAGAAAAATTAGTGGTAGTAAGCCTGTAATGATTTATCATTTTATTAGTCGATCACGAGAAAAAGCAGAGGAAACCGCACGACTTTTTGGTGAAGCCTCAAAGCTACCTCAGTACTTTGTAATAACCTGTTTCGATTCATATTACGCATTTTCTAAGATAACCATCGACGAAAACAGTCGCATATATCATTAAATAACGTTTAGTCGCAGGTCGTGCAAATGTGCTAGCAACAATAAACATAAAACGTGTGGTAAACACAAAAGAAGACAAATAATCTGAACAGCAAATATTGTTTCAGAAACTATTAGTGCTTTTATACCACTTTGACTAAAAAATCATCCCAAAAATTACCATTTTTCTTTTGTGGTTCCCAACGAACTGGGACGTATTTGATATAACTTGTCTTTGACATCCTGGTAGACATATTGAGGAACACAACGAGGAAGATAATGGCCACGAGAATCTTCCATCGTTGGGCAAGTGTTTCCAAAAATTGGGACATAATCAAAACATATTATTACATCTACACTCGATCCATATTTCTACTTTTCATGAATCAGAGACTGTAATCCCGTATTCATGATTGAAAACAGCGCTGCTGCAGTAAAGTATTTAATGACTATAAAATCTTTGTGTAAGAGTTAATTTTATGATTCATCATAACAGCGTATAATGCACACTGCACGGGGTAACAATTGTATTACCCTACGCAGTGTACACTTTCATAGCGATTTCTACCCATGATTTCACAGCCAGCTGCATTTCAAACCACATTTACTCTGTCCACAATTCCACATGTCCAAAACCCCCCGGACTTTTGGCATCACAACCTAATTTGTGATGTCATAATCACGTTTTTCGATTGTGACATCAAAATTTGATTATGATGTAGAAAGGCGGTGGGCATTAGGTTCACTTAAACCAGACATGAGGACAGAGTTACCCAACATAATGATTAGTAATGCGAAACCTGAGTTCAATTCTTGGGCAGGGTATGATGTACACGGTGTACAGGTTTGACACAGTTGGATCTTGACACAGTAAGCCAATTTACAGAATACATGCACAATTTAAGCGGGTTAACCCGGTAAATCCAATCCGCTTACGGCAGTCGAAAACTTTGGTCATTCTGCTTGCGTAAGCATTGCGGGTTGGAAATTACTCGCTTGTGACGGGTAGGTTCAACCCGCTAAAAACCGCGTTGAAAAAATAGCGGGTTAAGCAAAAAAATCTCTTACACTGAAATTGAAGCGTGTAACCCGCATAATCAAACCCGCTCATGTAAATTGCCTTACTGTCACAATATGGCAAGTAGTAACGTGGGTATTAAGTACTAGGAAAATTCCAGCATACATCAAGAATTAGTCAAACGAAGCGCTTGATATAATAATTTCCGGCTTAATAAAATTGTAGCCGAGGAAGAAAAATCAGCAGCCAAAAGGAAAATCAAATTCGGAGAAAAAAGGAAAAAATGAATAATCAAATGCGGTCAATGACCGACAAATGACCGAAAAAGAAAAACCTAGGCTACAACAGACTGATAAAAAAAATCGCCAAATAATTGAAATTGATATTTAAGTTGCAGATTTTATCAAAACAAATGCATTTATAATGACGAAAATAAATTCAGAAGATGTTGCGTCATGCCAACAGTTAGATTGAAGATTTCTGGTACTTGATTGCGAAATATATTGGTTTTGTGACAAAAACATTATGACTGACTGCCTAATCTTTCAGCTACAGCAAGTACTCGTTCAGATTATGATTACCATGAAATGCTAACCACACCGAAACATAATTGATTAAAAATCCTTTTTCCAAACCGACAACTTTGAAAACTAAACAAGGCTATAGGTTGATGAAATGACACTGGTGTTTTCTATTTAGGTTATTCATTGAAAAATCATCGCTTTAGTGGTATATCGACTTGTTAATCGTGATTGACTCAAAAAAGTTATTTGTGGAAAACGAGGCATGTCCTAAATATACAATTTAATCTAAATATGCAAACTACGGTATTTATATCACCAATACTGGTATAATTCCCACGACATACTACTATATCAACCTATGATTTTAAAACTTAATTGATTCGTAGGCTATAAATTAATTACTGGTGTTAATTAGACTGTTTTGAGACTAGACTTACTTCTTGTTACTTTCTCGCTGGAAATGACTCTCAAATATTGTGAAAGTTGGTCTTCGCATCTAGGCCTACGACTAAAACTTGTATGAGTGCGCTTTATCAACTTCATTTAACGAAAAATAGTTAGACTTGTAACGATTTCAACTACCAACATTTATGATAAATTAAATTTGAATAGCTTAACGCAGCTGGCACAACAAATTGAAAAATCTAGTTACGACTTAAATCTTCGCCATTTTAATGTTACTAAAGATTAAACTTTGGGTTTTGCATTGTCAAAATATTGGATTTCTTACGAAAATCGACTAGATAAAAGCCTAAGTTTTCGGCACTTCGGTAAAACCTATTAATATTGAATGAAGATAAAAAAAATCAATGAAATCGAAAGTTTGTTTGCGATGCCACGGCTATCAGTGGTTTTACGCGCTTAGCTGCCGAAGACGTTACAATGATAGGTACCGGTATTGTTTTTACAGCTCACAAAAATCAAATGAACGCAGCATCTTGAAATTT
The DNA here is from genome assembly GCA_964006365.1 of Trididemnum miniatum. Taxonomy (NCBI): domain Eukaryota; kingdom Metazoa; phylum Chordata; class Ascidiacea; order Aplousobranchia; family Didemnidae; genus Trididemnum; species Trididemnum miniatum. The sequence continues at coordinate 7,192,686 of OZ023247.1, read as the reverse complement.
TTAGAGCAACATTTTTATCGAATTTCTTCAGATTACGATATTTGTATCCGTAAAAACGACTCTTCTGCCAAAACAACCAATTACCATAGCATTTTTCCAACCAGATTTATATAAGCAAAAGTTAAGTCTAGCCAGAGTACTTACGGGTGAAGTTTACAGTTAGATTTTTGCCTTTTGGTGGAAGCAATGACTTGGAGGTTCGGGCTTAAGCTCAACCTTTCGGGCTTAAATCCAAATTCGTAAAACAAGCTAATTGCAATTGGTAGTCGCTTTTCTATTTTAAGCAACAACACTAAAGCAATAAGTTTCTACAACACTTGTGACTGCTAATGACCGACGTAGGTCTACCGGTTATTTCAAAGTAATAGACTCAAACTATGACGGTATGACCACATGTTTAGATTAAAAATAGGCCCATCGAGTCTGGCAAAAAATTGGAAAATAGCTCTTTGATTCAATCTTTTAGTCTTCTGGAATTCCTGCTAACAAACTAACCCCGTGAAACCCTTAACCAACTAAGTACTGAGAAGCATGTATGGACAATGATACATTAACTATTTTAGGTATGACATTATGTTTATATTCATAAGTGTTTATACAAATATTGGATTGCTTTCAAAGTACGACATATTTTTACAACTTTATAATAGAAATAATTGCACTGTACGCAAATTAATTAATAATTTCCTAGACTCTATTTTACATTGATTTAACATTAGAGCGCTGCAGTTATCGCAACCTTGTACCGTCACAATATAATTTTTATGATTGATTTCAAATATATTAACATCAGAAAGGCCCAACGATTATGTTGCTACGCAATTTCTTAAGGAGTGCAAAGCTAGCATCAGCTGCACCTGCAATTTGTATTATATAACTGCTACATTATATAACTATTGTAATTTAATACCATGTTTTCAAGCTTCAAAAAGCGTAATATTTTCTACTTTCCCACCGCACAGAAATAAATCTGGTAATCTATTACTTTGCTTAGAACTAAGATTAGTTTTTCATGCAGCTTACTGAACCATGCAGCTTGCAGCCGTGGCTGGCCTGATGTAACCCTAGTTCAACTATCAGTACAATAAGACGAAATACACTGATGAGACATGCAAGCTCGAAACACTGCTAACTGTTCATAGCTAAGTACTCCAAGGAAAAAACTGCACTTTCACATTAGGAATAATTTTATTTTTGCCGTAGCAGCAGCTGTTGCAACAAGTCACAATAACAATGCACCAGGGAAGATACGTATTTTTCAAATCATACGGAGTAAGTGACTTCGGATATCATCAAGGATTTACATTTCTTGCATTAATGATTACGCACCAGAGTGCAGCAATCGGAAGTTACGTGAAATCGAGTGTGAAGTCTACAGGCTAGTGACAATGAGCAATTCTTTGATCATACTCAATTTGGATAAAACGCAATCACAAAAATAGCGACATGATCTTTTGATACCAGCTAACCTCAAGAGAGATGACGGCTAATTTTAATCTAAACTTCCAAACATATCAGTGAACTCTATCTTAACTACAGCTGATAAAATGAAAAACAAAAAACATCCTAAATACAAGTTTTAGTTGATCATCTCCGACTTAGTTTCGGTCAGCGAAATCGACAACCCAACCTCAAGGCTACTTCTCAAAACCAGGGATGCGATTCAACCAGCTCGCATGGGTTCTATAAAACCATCTTCAAGAAATTTCATTAAACCAGGTTAGTGGCCAGCATCGCAAATTTATAATTGTACCATTAGCTGAAACATAACCGGCTAACGAAAAATTTTGAATTCCCCCACTTCTTACAACTGTAACAACTACTTTTACAACTATGATGTTAAAGTTCTTGCAGCTAGTGGCGTAACGAGAAACTTTGGGCATAATTTTCACAGTTTTTTAGGCGCATTTTTTTTTCGACAGAACAAATTTAAAGCTGATGGAGAAACAAGAAAAGCTCTAGGGGGGTTCGGGCACATGCTCCCCAAAAAAATTTTGAAAATGTGCATGCTGTAATGGCTATTTTAGTGCTTTTTGAATAACTTTTACGCAAATTTTGTTAATTTTTTGACTCTACTCGTTGGTGCTTGGCCAAATATGATGCATTTTGTTTGCACACTTTCGATTACGCGTGCTTAAGGCGTAAAGCTTATTGCTATTAAAGATGTTTGAAATCATGGAAAGATTGTATACCGGTACATCAAAAGAATTTTTGAAAATGGCTGGTGGGAGGATGCATAGCCTACTCCTCACCATACACCTCTGTATCCGCCCCTGGCCATAAGCTACAGAAACCATCAAAAACGTCTGGCATATTTCAGTCACTTGGACCATTAATTATGTTTTTTTTACTAAAAGGCAGAGTCAAAGGGGGAGGGGGGCATGGTCCAATGCCTCCCTCTCTAAATACGCTCCTGCTTGCAGCACTGTACCAGTTTTGACCAACCCAAAAATTGAACCCCCACAACAAATCTGGTGACACAACTATTATTGTCAGTACTTCCCGCCTTTGTTGCAGGAAGGCTCGAGCTGAGGTTAAAAAACAATCACAGAAAACTGCGAAAAAACACTCATTGCATCTTTTCCTCATCCTACATTATTTGTCAAACGCGTGCAAAAAACGGCATGAAAATATTTTCAAGGCAACGAACACAGTATTAATTATCCAATTCAAATCACTTCAAAAATTTAAAATTTCTTTCTTCTTGACGTCATTAACCAAAAGATTTTTGGCCCATGACAGGCGCATTTCTGACAAATTCTTTGAAAACCTTAAAGTGTTTTGTAAGTAGCTTTTTTATAATCACAGGCAGGAAAGAAGCCAGTGGAAAATTGAGAGGGAGGGCTGGATTTGGACAATGAGAGGCGAGAGACCCCCTTTTCATTTGCTTTTAGTGATAGATACAAAAAAAGATTTTCATACGTCAGAGAAGGACGGAGAGTGCCCTCTCTTCTACGCCACCAATCACAAGTCTGAAGAAATACGGAAAAATAACTAACTGTAAAACAAATATGCAAACTAAGCTTGAAAATGTCTGTTGTTTAGAACAATGACAAACTTAAAAGATTAAAAATTGACACAAACCTTGATGAAGGTAGCCTACCTAAGGTCAGCAATAAACAAAAGTGTGATCATTTACTTCATGATGGTTTGTAAACGTTAATTAATGTATTATCGCAGAAGTTGGTACTACAGTAAAGCAAGATTGAAACTGTTCTGATCGTGATTCGAGTTATCAATATCCGATATTTAGCTAATTCTTACTGTTTAGTCGTAAAATGATCTTTATGACTTGGCAAAATTTCCCAATAAAATTTACAACGATGCAATCAAGTGCAGGATTACGATTCCATATACCACCTTGAAGCCCTGACGGAGAATTAAAGTGCGTGCTAATTACGAAATTCAAGCTCTATTTGTTCTAACCCAAGTTAAAAGCTCATAAATAAATGAATAACTGAGGTTACTATTAAATCACATTGAATTGAAAATTTAACAGTAATAATTGAGGGAGACTGCGAAGTGAGCCTGCGCTTTTCGAGTCAGTAGCCACCCAGTATCTATGTCATATACGATAGGCTCCCGCCATGAATCAAACCTATCACGAGGGATCAAGAACCTGCGCGCGATACCGCTGGCATGTCGCTGAAAAATCTCACAGCTGTATTATAAAGCTCAATCAAAAGCTGACAGCTGGCCATAATCAAATACAGAGTAAGATATAAAAAAAAGCTAACTGATGTAGGCCTACTGCAACCAACAAGTCAACAACCATGCTGCCACTTTACCAAGTTTTAATAATACCGTACTGTAAATCCTATTTCTGAGCAATTTACTAAAGCAGCAAAAACTACAGCGACTCTACCTACACTAGCCATATTGCTGCAAAGTCATACTCCACGTTGATTCAGGCATTTTAACGTTTCAGTTGATAAGTAATTTTAGTTGCCATCAATAATCCAAATGCCACAGAATCTCAAAAATACCACCAATACGTACGTATGAGTTAGCAAGGCTGGGAGTTGAAAAGCTTCTTGAGTTCGTTAGAACGGTTTAGTGTCAATTAATATCGTTCGTAAGCTGACTAAAATACAACAAAAGTGTCATATTTTAAAACTTTCTAGCTAAATATATCTGCCTCTCGGTTTGTTTTGGCTTAATTCATTGCAAAACATAAGGATTTGAAAGGTTCGTTTATTTTTAAGCCTTCGTTCACTCAAGTCAAAACTTTTTGTGGAGTACAGAGAAAAGGGTTTCAATTGTTATCAGCTATGCAACCGTTGTAAGTCAAGATTTTCGCAATTTTATTAAAACTTGTTTTTCATCAATTAGAGAAGTTGAAACAACTTTGAGCCGTCGCGAAAACTAAAACAAAACTACCACGGACTCCAAAATCTTTTGAATTTGCGTAAACACACATCCCTCCAACTCAAATTTTACTGCTTCTGATTAAACATTTTAGACTTAACTTTCCCAAATCTGTGTTGAGAGTTTTAACCTACCAACCCCGAATACAGTCAGCCTCTACATCTACACATCCCGGTATTGCCTCGATCAGGCTGGCGCCAAGGGGGGGCAGGGGGACCTGGTCACCCCCAACCGACATGCTTGGCCCCCCCAATTAACAAGCTTACTCTCTTGAAGACAGCGGCTTTTGTGCTTAATTTCTTACTTTGCCCCCCCCCCCCCCTTGATAAACGCTTGGCTACCCTAAGTCGACTGCTCTGGCCTTGATGATAGTAATTTGTAATATTTAACAATAAAATCGAATACTTGGTTAATATATATTAGCTTGTCAACCGAAAAATGACAATAATGTCTTACTGCGTCCAATTTTTCCGTTTCATACCTGCAAAAAGCAAGCTAACGCCACTGCTGTAACCTTTGTTCAAAACTAGGCCTATAATTTACTTACTGCAAATGCTGCCAACTGTACCTTCAGCCGCAAACGACATTTATCAAAAAATTTGACCAGATGTTTTGAACATTTCCAGCCAAGTGCAGTCTAGCATCGTGGAAAAATTCACTTGCGTTGCACTTAGGCCTCATCTCAACACAATCTTTCAGTCACGACAAAAAGCATCATGAAACATCGTGTAATTAATCATGTTTCAGCATAATTATTACCTTATCTGTTTTTGAAATACTAACTGACTTAGGCTTGTAACAGTGAGATGTCAGCTTGTAACTGCGTTGCATTAAAACTGAAAAATTAAATGACTGAGTCATGGATGCAAGCCCCAAAATAACCCCATCATAAACATAATCAGCTTAATTTGCTGATTCCAGATGACAGTCACGCTCAGTTTTTTTAAAGGTTTGGCTTGAGGAACCATTAAGCAATTTATAACGTAAAACACAACTTTCTACACTATACTGTACAGGTAGAAGCAGATTTTTAAAAACAGCTGGACAATTTTAAGACACCATTTCTGTTTCTCAAAACGTTTTAAAAAATTCTATTCACGCTGAAGCGTAGGTTTCAGAACACTATTACACTACTCACGCTGAAGCGTAGGTTTCAGGTTGAATAGTGCTCATTTTGTAAGAAATAAACTCTTTCAAAGCATTTCGACATCTACACCTTCAACTTCGACATGAAAAAAACTTTTTGTCTGAAGATAATTCTATTTGCGAACGTTGCTTAATGCCCCGTACCTTGTGGGTCTTCTCGTTCGACGCTTACTGGATGATGAGCGCAGTGCTCTGATCAACGTAACCATCAATTGTATTGTAGCACATCGAAACTTGATTTTGGTGGTAGGCCTACCGCAGCCTACTTGATCACAACGTCTGTCCACTAATTTAACTCCAGCCATTTCGGTCTACAGCTACAACATGCACAGTTAACTAGGTGTAATTATTGCTATCTTGCGAGCGCACTTTTGCCAGTTTGTTACGTACTCTTGCTCAACAATTTATAGCTTTGCCTGCTCGAAAATCCATTCTAAATATGGGACAAAGCCTTCAAAAATATCCTAAGCATCGAAGTAAGAGTCAAAACAAAAAGAAACGTCCTTCAATTGATCAGTTACAGCTATCTGCAATTAAATCAACCTTGTCCGCAGCTACTACTGCTGTGCTGTTTCATTTAAAGACAATGCAAACAGCAAGCACGGTGACGAGGTACCATCCCATTCATTTCTAACGTTTCGCTAATATTTAACTACAAACATATGACTTCAAAACAACGAGTGAAACCAAGTATCAACTTATACAGTACTACGCATATGCTCACTATTGACTGTAGATTATGACAACAAAATTCTCGTTACCGGTATGGCATTTTGCATGCATTTCGAAGGATATCCTTTCAAGATCGCAAGCGCTTTAAGCATATCCGAAACATCATCTGCCTTTTCGAAGTAACTTAAGTTTCTAGTTTGTTAATTATCGAGACTTTAACTCAGACATGTATACCTACTGTTATTATTAGCTCTCTCAAAGTTTTAACATCAGCAAAAACAAAAAGTTTCAAGTGCTATTATACAACTAAAATAGCGAAACACTTAGCAACCGCTTATGAGTTACAGTATATCACGATTCTAAGCGAAAGGCTGTTTACAATAATATGGAATTTCCGAATGCAAATCTACAGGTGTTTTAGGTTTACTACCTTTTTTCCAATGTCCTTTGAATTTTATTACTCTCATGCGCTCTCCCTTTTTTAAAAATATAAAAGCATTTGATTTTAATTTTATTTTTACTACCAAAGTGCAGCCTGCGCAATTTTCTTTTTTTTAAGGGGGGGGGGCAAATGATAATTAGGTCATAGATATCGGCGTTTAATAAGAATATGTAGAGCATACTTCGAATTGGGGCTTCGTCAAAATGGAGGCCAGATTTACCGGCCCTCTTCCGTTTGTGTTACTGGTTTCAACGTCCTTAAACAACTTCCCTGCTACTGAAGTAAGGGTGTCATTTTTAGCATTGCTGACAGCCAGTGATGGGCACGATAAACCTTTTCGTACTGAAGCGATAACGATATAATCGATAATTTCAAAAATGCCCTGGGCGATATCGATTAATCTCAATTTCTCAAAGCGATATCGGTAATCGATAAATTATCGCCGATAAATTTTTCCGATAAACGTTGCGGTAAAATTTCGATGGGCTTGACGAAGATTTTTTTTGTAAATCGTAATGCGAAAATGTTTTTCAAGATTTTTCAAGAAGAGAGAGCACTTCACGGACTCTACCATGGCATGTAACAAAACAAAGAGAGATTTTTCAAAAATTGCAACAAGTCTTAATGAACATCGTGTGTTTTTTCCATGGCGCCAACTTACTAACTTTGAAGTTTGAACACTGTGTGCGTAAACAATCGTTTATCGCGATAATTTATCGGCGATAACAAAATATATTACAAAAGCGATATCGGTAATCGATAAATCAAAACTATTTTGAGCGATAACGATAATCGGTAATAAATTATCGCCGATAACTATTGCCGATAAATTATCTCGATAAATGCCCATCTCTGCTGACAGCATAGAAAGTTTTAAAGCGACACTGAAAAGAAATATTGGCTCGATACTTGGTCGAATGCTGGAGTAATGGTAAAGATTTAATTTAAAATGTGTAACTACATTTGTCGAACTAACGCATTGCAGGTGAAACAAAGTATAAGTTTGGAAATTCTAATGCGGTTAAATTAATATTAAACTCTAGCGCTTATATACAAAACCGGATATTAATGTTAAAAGCCATAAAGTCCCGGTAGAGGAGGACAAAGTAGTTCATTACGTCAGTGGTATCATTAAAACGAGCAAACAAGGGTGTTCCCAAACGACTTGAATTTCGTCATATCCAAAATAGTTATCGAAATGACTTCTTTTTCTTGTTCATTCTGGATTAAACAAAGTCAAGCTGGCTCCTGCTGAAGAACGTATGCAAGTGGGTATAGTTGCAACAATCTCAGAATGGCTGTAACTCTTGGGTCGTATGTGATTTCGTAGTAAGCTCTGACCCAACACTCGCTCTTGAAAAACGTTTACAAAGATACTGAATATTTACCAGCGCAGTACCATATTTAATAAGGCCGTTCTGCGGTTAATAAATTGTCTCATCCGTCACCTAAACATGAATTCGGTTAAAGTAAATCTCAACCGTTCCTTACCTTTCTCTGTTCATTGTCTGTCAAATACTGGGGTTATTTCATTTCCCTGATACACTCTGAAAAGTTACGCAGCAGTCTCAAAGAAAAACGAATTTGTTATGGTGAATAAATGTAGCGCACAATGCCACTACAATTGTAAAATTACTTGCATTCCTCTGTAAGGTCACTTAAACTGAAATATAACTCTCCTAATTTGACATCATTCGTCACGGATCAGTGCAAGCTGGGAAGGATATTGCGCAACATTACGAGGGAAAATTATGCTTGATGTTACCGGAGAACCGCAGTCAATAACAGTGGCGTACGCAGGATTTTTCAATAGGAGGGGTTCAGTGACGTCACATCGTGATGACGTAAGCACACTACAATTACAGTGCCGGTAGGTCTAGTTCAGAGAAATTTAAGTGCATCAGGTTGTAATGCTTTCAGTTTAAATTATTGCGGAATTGCAGCTAACCATGATTAAGCTATATATTGCCATAACGAACCAAACAACCAAGATATTTTATTTACACTTTTGCTTAATTCTTTGCGCTTCGTTTAAGGAGAGAAAAAGTTTTACAGAAACTTAAGCTGACAAGCCGTGGTAAAAATTTACTGAAAAAATTTTTGTTGACCCCATTTTTGGACCATATAGGAAGGTTAGCTCATTAACGTAGGCTAGCTTCGCAACGTCACAAACAGGATGCAGCCAGGGGGGGGGGGGTAAAACAGGCAATTCCTTCCCTTCAAAAAAATCTTTTTCAAGAACCAACATTAATATAAACAATGCATATAAACATTGATATAAACGCAGTTTCTCCCATAAGTGTCTTGAAAAGTGAAGATTGGTAGAGCATGAGCAAAAACTGCTCTTCCTACCGAAACATTTTTAAACTAAAATAAATTACGCGCGAGAGGAATCTCTAATCATGCGATTAAAGTCCAAAACAGCGTCGATATTATCAAAGCATTTTTCACACAAATCACAGCGTCAATATCATCAGATACTCTCAAACACATAATAGGGGTGTCTGGGAAATGAGACAGTTGAAGCACTCCAGCTTCTGAGACAGTTACGGTGCGTAAAAACAATTTTGCCTACCCTCCCCCCTTGTTCCACCCCTGGGCCTCTTTAAATCTTTCCTTGGTCTGGTCTTCCTTGGCAGTATTTTTATTATATTTTTAACTCTTAGGGCAGTGTCAATTTAGTTTTATATTTTTCAACAAACCGGCCGGTTGCAGCGCAATGTTAAAGATGTCGCAATCGATGCGGAAAGTCTCAGGTTCAATTCCCAGGCCAGTCAAATCGGACACAGTGTAGCCAACGGCTCGCCACCACTGCGACGTTCTTCGGAGCTGCGTTGCCCAGGCGCAAAAACCGCTGGGTCGGGCCCCGCCACTCGTTACCTCGCGTAGGTACCACAGCAGGTTCCATGAAGCGAGTAGGGCCTACAATGAAGATTTGATTTTTTGAAAAAACTTTTGTGTGCGGCCGTTGGCGACACACTGCCGATTTGACCGGACTGGGAATCGAATTTCAGACCTTTCGTACCAATAACCTGTGCCCTTAACAACTGAGCTAACGGCCGGTACCGGCCCAGAAATCGAACCGAAAACCTACCGCGCCAATAACAATGTCTCTAACCACTCCGCCAACTGGCTGGTTTGGTCGACTCAAAATTATCACATCGCAAGCGGAACAGCTGCCTGCGTTGCAACTATTCTCTTCCAAGAGTGTTATCTGTGCTGAAACCTTCTCTTATCCAGCCATAGCCGTTGACAATAATGGCTTTATGACATCACAACACCCACTCCAGCGTTGACAGTGCCCATTGACTTTGTCCAGGAGTGCATTTCGGGTTAGTCTTTGGTTCAAGCGCATCGCACCAGAAAAGTTTGACTACTGGTATTATTGCATCACCATAAAAGTTTCTCAAAATTATGTGAGGAAGATGGATAGCACAGAAAAACATTATAGCAAATTCGGATCTCTCTTTATAAAAAAAGGCGGATCGTTTCAAAAGGAGATGTTTTCATTTCTTTTCCAATCGTTAATGAGCGGGGGGTCAACAGATCAAAACAATACATGAACGCAATACGCACGCACAGTGAGAAGCCGCTTTTATTTTGGTTTAGCCTACTATAGCAGTGCTATTCAAACTTTTTAATATAGTGTGCCGGCATGGCACTTTCTGTCATTTGGCGTACCTCTCAATAAATAGGAATGAAATGCCATATAGACAATTAAACATAGTAATGAAAACCTAAAAAAGTATGTGAAAAAACATTTAAAACAAATAATTGCTGTGACCACGGTGTAAAAATACGTCTGATCAATACAAAATAATATTCGGCATATTCACTTTTTAATTGACCGGGTACTGGCAGTCAACTTCGCGCACCACAGTTTTGGTGGCACTGTACTGCAGGCCTATCCTAGCGCGGCAATCAGTCAAATTTGTTAAAATTTCTCAACAAGCCTTCAATCAACGACAAACCTCGACAAACTACGTAACGTCTATAGCTAGAACAGTAGAACCTGATAGGTTGTTTTAAACATTTACAGCTATAAAGCACTTAACCTGTTAGATGCTAATCAATATATAAGAAGACAAATATACGAAGTACTTTTTCAATAACTTGCTACAGTTACCTTATAACTGTTATAAGAGATTATTTTAATGTATTAAAAGTTTGTAACTTTTTTTGCTCTGTGATATCGGCCTATAAGTTACATTATTGGCAGGTTCTTCCTAATTCGTCGATTTTGCAGTGGAATGAGGAAGCATAACGTTACGAGAAGCTAAGATGTCAAAGGACAGGCGAAATCGATCCATAGTGAATGAATAGGAACTCTTAGTTTTCCCTTTTCCGTTCAATTGTCTTACGTATAGCCTACAAGCTAGTGGGCTATGCAAGCCCAAAAAAATCAAATCAAAGCTAGATACACGTTTGTTTTTACGGTTAAACTTATCGCTAATCAATAAGTCCTGTACTCAGCAGTGACAGCGTTTTCTTATTGCGATACAGAATGCAACCACGCCATTGATAGGTGCAGTGATCCTAAAGTAGTTCCAAACCCAAAGCTCGTTTTACAACTAAAAAGATGTTTTACATTCATAACTACAATTTAGACTTACATAAACCTGCTGTTTCGTGATCATAGCACTTTCTTACTGTCACGATGTTTTAAACTTACCGGTTCACGTGATTTACCCAAGTCCTAGATTACGAACTTCTTGTTTTGTCTTTTCACGTTGTAACTATCTCTGCCGCTGTTAAGTCGGGGAGCTTATCATCCTCCGAAAGGTTTAAAGATAGAAACGTACGTAAAAATTTTCCAGGGGGCGCGTAAAGAAGATTTACCACAAAAAGGCGCAATTTTTTTAGGAGCATTTGGGCGATGATGGCTTTTAACGTGTAGCGATGATAGCTTTTAGCGCAATTTTTAGGCTTTAACGTGCATTGATACACGCTAAAAGCCATCTTGCCCAAATGCTCATTTCATACACGTTAAAAGCCATCATCGCCCAAAATGCCTGAGAGGGCGAGGCAAGAAGTCCCTATGCGTAATCCGCCGGTTAGAAGTCACACTTGGTAAAGCTGCATCATTATTTTGAAAAAGCTATACTTCATTGAAACGCTAAAACTAATTTTCTCCTGAATTAACGCAAAAATTTTTAAAGTTTTTTCCCGTGTTATTTAAAACTAAAACTAAACCAAAACAAACTTAGCTCTATCTGACTTGGTTTCTCCTTATCCTTGCCTTGAAAATTAAAACAAAAAAGTGCAAAACTACATTATACGAGACATTTTGTTTTTCACGTTCAAAAGTGTTCCTTGATTATTCTATACTGCTGTCACTGTACTGCTGAATCCCTTCTGTTTTGCTTTTGCTCTTGATGAGTAAGTGCGCGCAACAATAGAACAGCACGTTGAAAGAAAAAAGCTATGAACAAACATAGTTGTGCGACAGCTTGGAGTTTTTATTTGCTATGTGGGCGATAGTCATTCTCAGTGTGGTGTCATCATAGTTGTCAGTTTTATCTCTTAGAATTAAAGTTCAAATAACCAAAAAAAAAGCGCTATAAATACCCAAGTGAATAAAGCGTGCGGATCTCGTTCGATTCCTAGTCGGATTAAAGCCAATGGTTTGAAAATTGGTAGCCCATTCACAGCTTCCTGCTTTACGTTTGGCGTTACGGGACAGCGTGGAGAACAAGCCGGGCAGCAAGTTCATTTGTGCCGTTGGAAAAGGGATTCTCCGATTTTTGAGTGGTAGACGAGTGGACGGCAACTCCAAAGCGAGCCTGCAACACTTTTTCGCAACAGGATTAAAAATGTGCTTTTGAAATAATATCAAAAACGATTAAAAACTCGGAATTCCACTTCTAATTTTTATTTGAAATTTACGTTTTTTCTCAAAGAGTTTTCCTGTCCCTCACTTAGGCACGATGAGAAAATATCCATAGCCCCCTTTTACGCAACTAGATGATAAAGTTTACGATGCCGTGACACAGGTAACAGCATGCTTAGGCTACTCAATCATGCGGTCATTACCCTTTTAACCACAGGTTTAATGCATTGTTATTTATGTGCATAGTCATTTACGCTAAAAAAATCTAGATGCCAATTACCGTGTATGACCATCAGGTGGCGAATATTGAGTCGATTTGTTCAAGTATGATATTTTTTGGATCCACTTACATAACAATGCTTTCGACCTCACTTTTCACTGCTAAAGAATTTGTTGGTGCTTTCGGGAAGGAGTAGGCTGCAATTACCTAAACCTTAACAGGAAGAACCAGTGGCGTAGCGAGAAATTTTAAAAGAGGGGGGTAAGGGCATAAATTACAAAGGCCATCAAAAGAGTCTGGCATAATTCAGTCACTTAACAACATTTGTTTTTTTTACTGAAAGGCCAATTAAGTCAAAAGGAGGGGCACGGCACAATGCCCCTCCCCCCACGAACACACAAATACGCTCCTGGGGAAAACCAATCTCTAAAAAATCGTATCTTTCAAGCCATTGGCATTATTACTTCTGTCAAAAATTAATCCGCAGATTCAATACTTCAAAAACGCAGAACTATAGCCTATTAAATAAGCTTTTAAGTTAAAATAACAATAACAAGCTATATGTTATGTATTGGTTGCATATTTATCCTCTTATCACGCGATCAAAGCGCTATACCAACTCGCTTAAAGTTGCCGACCTCCTATCTACCACACCAAGATGAGGGAATCCCGCTAAGTAGGCCTACCTTTCCCAACGGCCCGACAGGTAAACTTCGTGGCTTGTTCTCCACACTTCCCTTTATTGCTGAACGTTAAGCAGGGAAGTTGTGAATACCAATTTTAAAGTCACTGGATTGACCCGACTCGGAATCAAACCTGAGTCTACAGCTCCAGGGGCGGTCGTTCTCACCACTCGGCCATCTGAGCTATTCAAACTTTACCTTACACTTTTAGTCATTTAAAAAATGCGCGGACTCAATGCTATTCTTTCAGTTTGTTATTGCCTTAAGCTGCGATATCATTAATATGATTTAGTTTATTCCGCCACGTTTAGCAATTGTCCAAAAATCCATATCTCTATGCTGTCATTCAAAATCAGTCTTCCATAAAATTGAATCCACTGTCAATGGAATGAAATGCCACGAACAATAGCATGAATCTGTAAACTTTACTTTAAACCAATGGTGATTTTTCCAACACGACCCAACGCACAGTGCAGCCGCTATTATGAAATACAAAAAAAAAATTAAAATTGCTCTGCTGTTCTCTTTCGTCCAAGTTATTTAAGTTTTTGGTGGGAAAACTTTTCTAAATCTTTGGTATGAAAATTTAGTCGCAAACTTTAAGTTTGACATCTTCTGTATTTTGTTGCATATTTATCTTCCTATCACGAGAAAGCGATCAATGCGCTATACGAGCTCGCTTAGGAGTTGCCGGCCATCTGTCTACCACACCAAGATGGGGGAATCCTGTAAAGTGCCTTTCCCAACGTCACAACAAGTAAACTTGCCGGTTTGTTCTCCACACTGTCCCTTTAATGCTGAGCGTCAAGCAAGGAAGCTGTGAATACCAATTTTAAAGCCATTGATTTGATCAGACTTGGAATCAAACCCAAATCTACACTTCCCGAGGCGGACGCTCTCATCACTCGGCCATCTGAGCTGTTAAACGTTTCGTCATTTTTTAAAGCAGTGGTTCTCAAACTTGTCGGAAGTATCGAACCCAACAGGTGTCATGCAAGCATACATCGAACCCTTAATTATAACCAGGAGCGGATCCAGAAAATTTTAGAGGGGGGATGCAGTTTTGAATTAGGTTGAATGTTAAATGAGTGCAAAGACGTTAGACGTCTAAACCGGAAAAGGGCATAAGCTCTTTGAAAATGTTTCACGTCAGGGGCGTATTGAGAATATTCTTAAGGCGGTGGAGGGTGGCATAAAATTTTTACATTTTTTAAGCGTATTTTTTTTCCAGAAAGTTAATTTGAAGCAAATTGAGGAACAAAAATATGGCTCTAGGGGGGTCCGGGGGTATGCTTCCCCGGAAAGTTTTCAAAAATTTAGACACTGTAATGGCCATTTTAGCGCTTTTTGAACAATTTTTATGGCAAATTCTGTTTAATTTTTTTGCCTCTAACTCTAAGTCCTTCACCAAATATGATACATTTTGTTCGAACATTTTTGATTTATGCGTGCTTAAGGCGTAAAGATGATTGTTATCAAATAGGTTTGAAATTATGGAAAAATTGTATTCATCAAAAACAGCGTTGAAAGAGTATGGTGGGGGGATGCATCATTCCACGCAGAGATAGTCATTTACTACAACTGTATGCCTTTTTGCAAAAACTTATTCTGATCTTAGCCGAACCCCTGCTACAGCCTCACCGAACCCCTGGGGTTCGGTCGAACCCAGTTTAAGAACCACTGTTTTAAAGCATTCAGCGCTACTCACAAACATTTCTGCGAAGTAATTGCTCATTATCAGCGATGGCGGAAGCATTTCTAGAGTGGGAGGGGGGGGGCCAAAACTAACGACCAGATTTTCTTCACCTACAACCAGGGCCGGTTGTGGCATAGCGAGAAATTTTGAAAGAGGGGGACATGATTTCCCCATTTTTTCCAGCATAGTTTTTTCGGCAGAACTAATTTAAAGCTGATTAAGAAACTAGAAAACTTTTAGGGGGGTCCGGGGGCATGCTCCCCCGGAAAATGTTCGAAAATTTACATGGAATGGTATAATGGCTATTTTAGTGCTTTTTGAATAATTTTCAGGCAAATTGTGTTTAAATTATTTGACTTTAATTCTGAGTGCTTTGCCAAATATGATGCATTTTGTTCGCACATTTTTAATCATATACGTGCTTAAGGCGTAAGGCTTATAGCTATCGAAGAGGTTTGAAATTACAGAAAAATTGTATGCATCAAAAACATTTTTGAAAATGGCTGGTGGGAGGACGCATATTCCTCAACCGACCCCTCTGGATTCGCTTCTGGCCATAAGCTACAGAAACCATCAAAAGAATCTGGCATATTTAAGTCATTAGTATTGTTCTTGTGTATTAAAAGGCAGAGTCAAATGGGGAGGAGGGGGGCATGGCACACTGGCACCACCCCTAAATACGCTCCTGAGGGCCGTATTTAGACAATGAGAGGCCCTATGCTATTTGATCACTCTGATTGGAAGAGTAAAAAAAGGTCTTCACGTCCTCAGATGTCCCTGTTTTCACTGAAAATATCGGTATAGTGAAGAGCAAAAAAAAGGTATAGGCCTACACATCCTCAGATGTTCTGTTTTCCGCTGAAAGTATCGGTGAAGAGAAAAAAAGATCTTCATTGTTCGTGATGAGGCCCCCCATTTTCTCCGACTCTAGGTTTCAGCCTGCTTAGCCTATACGCAAGGTTATTACCGGTCCACACCAAAAAATAAGCACGCTGCTGTTGCGAGGACGAAATAGCAGGTTACCAAAACGTCCGCAGGTTCCTATTTTTTCCGCTAGAAATTGGTGAAGACCAAAAAAAAGAAGGTCTTCACGTTCGCAAATTCCGATTTTTCCGGTGGTTCAACAACTTTTGAAGTGAACGTCATGACATGATTAAGGAACGCTTTTGTTGTTTTCCAGTCAAGCTTTGCAGCCCTCTGAAAACAGTCCCGTGCTGGCCCATGGCCTTCAAGTTTGGGAACCACTGGATTGAGAAATTAAAACAAATTTCAAAATGCTGAAATTAACTAAGGAACAAAAAATAAACATATTTTTCTTCCATTTTTCGTTCATTTAAAGAAAAAAGCATTTGAACTAAGACATATTAAGCACGAGATTGAAAAATAAGCACGTTTAGTAAGTACATTCACGTTTTGTAAGACATTGCCCTTGAAAATAAACACATACATAAGAAATGAGCACGAAATGGTAACCCTGCTTACACGTAAATCCGGCCCTATGCCTTCAATCCATATTTAGCCTGTCAACATGTGACATGTCCAATTTATGTGGGCTTCAGACCCACGGTTCTTGTTTCTAGTTTCTGTTCCCCCCACCCCATGAACAAAATTTTAAAGAAAACATCTGTGGATATAAGCTCTTTTCTGGGTTTTAATTTTGATGGTAGGCCTATGAAGTTTCAAATACATTCATGCAGAGGCAATATTGTAGAAACAAACGAGTAAATTAGGGCCCCCCAGAGCCCCCCTGAAAAAAAAGAGCTCCCCCTGAGAAAAAGTTCCGCTACCTATGCTCATTATGCTTCGAGCCTTACAGCCTACCAATATTTTTCAAATGCCGGTGGGCCTAGTGTGACAAAACCGGTCCGATGGCGCAGTTGTTAAGCAGACGCTATCGGTGCCGGAGTGCTGGGGTTCGATTTTTGGGCCGGTTAAGTGGACTAAGTGTTGCTGATGGCTCCTTGCCGTTGCGCTAGTGAAGATTCAATATTTTTTAATGGGATAAAATCAACCAAAGTGTTGCCTAACATTATAATACAAAAGAGAATCACATTCCAGACGTCTCGAGACGCAAGAACAGGATGTTTATTTAATACTAGGATATTAAATATTCTTATCGCATTCTCTATTCTTGAACTTGGTTAAGTGGTTGCAAGGAGACAACTCCGATCAACGATTTTTCGTTGTTTTTCTGAACTTTTGTTATTCAGTTTCATTTTACGTTTTTCCGGTCCACTGACCAAATTTACTTGTGCCGACTAACTATAAGCCTGCTTCTTCGGGCCATTACAATCTGTGCGCAAGAACTTGTTGCTAAAAAAATACACTAGGCTACCAGCACATTACTTCCGAAGTGAGGCAATCTAAAAATTAGGTCTCTGTCAGAGGTTCTTCTGTTGTTTTGATCGAAAGTTTTAAAATGTGTTTAGACCTAAATTTTTGTGTCAGAATTGCAGGCACAACCTTGTTCACTTGACATTTATTTCCATTTTCAGTTTCTTGCTGGCAACTGCGCCAATACCTTTCATGTCTTAGAAAAGAAACAGGAAGAAAAAATAAGAAGTCTATAGTATTTTTTGACGCTCGCCTCTATGACACGATAAAGAGGGACTATTCTAACCTTGGCTTTCAAGCGGCTCTATTGTAGATGCTATTAACGAAAACATTTTTGCAAGGTGTTGTAAAATAATTGAAGGTGTTGCACAGCACAATAAAACAAATTTATTTCAATGAAATAGCAAATATTGCACATAAAACAAATGGACAGCATTACGTCACTCATGAACATCTTGGACAGCAATTCAATGACGTAATAACTGCAACATAAGTCTAAAAATATCACAAAAACACAAGAGGCGAAAATATATCTAGAATTTGCTGCTAATAGAAGCTATACTCAGTTTATCAAAAATTGTTCAACAGAAGAACTTGAAATAATCAACAAAAAGTGACGTCATTTCCCAATTAGTCGAAGGCTTAACAAAATTCTTCCGAATTAGTCTACACTGACGAGTCTCAAATAAGATATTACTACAGTAACACCAAACCGCTCAAAAGTAAAAGATACAGCGGTAATGCAATAGAACTTAAATAACAATAACAAAGCAATAAAACATAGTTCTTTTCATTTCGCGGGACAGGCAAAAGAAACAGGCTCTTGGACAATGAAGATACACACAAACGTTGCATATAGCATAAGCTGTTTGCTAACCCAGGAGTTAACCTTGTTAACCATTTACTTATATGCAGCAATACACATCAAGACAGGCATCATGCCATGCCAGTTTAAAGCAATACGATATAAATAAATTCAAAGCAAATACAGTGTTGACATGAAAAATAAAAATGATTAAGTAATAAAATATATGGCGCAATTTTCTCAGAGGTACAGTAGGAAAATAGGTTAAATTGACTAAATTTGCTCAAAGTATTTGGCGTCAAAACGTTTTGTCAACGGACTATTTGTCGGCGTCAAATTGGTTTAAGAGTTTGGTCATCTGCAAAGAAATGTTAATATTAGTCACATTTTTTAAAACAGAGTTTTAGTTGAGCCTAGATCGGCAACATTATAACAACATTAGTTTCTAGTAAAGTCTTGAAACTCGTAAGTACAACGATAAAGGTGCGATCACGCAAGTGAGACGTTGAGACCTTTCAGACATTGTGCAGATTTATCTGATTGTGACATCACATCCGCACAAAGTCATATCACAATTGGATAAACCTGTCCGAATGTCTCAACGTCTCAGTTAGTGTGATCGCACCCTTTATTCTTTCTTGTAATTCTGAATCAACTTGAACAATTCCAGGCCGTTAAAATATCGATTCAAACTGCTGGATCTGAGTTCGATGCCCCAGCTGTGCATTAAAAAGGTCGGAATGTCTAATATCTAAATTATTCAAGAAATCTCAAATAACTTAAAAACTCACCGCTTTTCGTAATTCTTGCCACTCGTGACTGACTGTTAACCATCGACGTTCGGAAGCAGTCGTTAAATTTCGGACAAGCGATTCCACTTTAAATAAACGGCGATCAAGCAAATGCAAGGCTTTCGAAGACGCGTCACTGTACGGATTAGTGACGTCATAATCACTAAAAACAATGAAAACGTAAAAAATACGGTAGCAAGCAAAAACTATAGTTTTTAAGTCCGCCTGGGAGGCTGGTAGACTGGGTTCTATTCTCAGTCGGGTCAAACCAAAGACTTTAAAACTGGTATCCGCTGTTACACTTGCTAAACGCTCAGCAGTTAAGTATAGCGCGGAGGATGAAATGAACAATGTGTAGCGCGGAGGATGAAATAAACAGAGAATAAAAATATGTCAGTAAATTCTTGACAAAATTTAGTCCTGGCGCTAAAGGACCTTTGTAGTTATAAAGCGCCGTAAAACCACACAACATTTCAACAGCAATGACTAATAATGAGCACAAATTCCTTTGAACAATGCATCAGTCTTGAACTTCTACAAGCCATGAGCGCTGACCTGATATTCTTTTACAAATCGCTGCAGTTTTTCAAGACTGAACGTGAAAAGAGAGTCCGCAGCGTGATTTGAAGTTGTAAAACAAACCACACAGAACTTGTCACCAGTCGCAAATAGTGTATTGAAAGAAAAATACAGTATCTTTTGCTTTCATAACGATAAATTTTGTCAGAGATGGATGGAGTGGTGGTTCAAGACAATGCTATCGGTACGGAAGGTCAGGGGTTTGAATCCCGGGCCTGGCAAATTAAACACAGTCCCCAACGGCTCGCCACCACTGCGACGCTTTTTTCAGAAATATGTTGCCCAGGCGCTAAGTCGCGTAGATGAGCCCCGCCACTCGTTACACGCTTTGGCGTAAAACCCCAGTACAACAAAGTTTTAATTTTTTTTTTATTTGGTTGGAATAGTGTGTGGTTAGGGTAGTACATGGGTAGTACTTTTATGCTTCGTACAGTCGATCAGGAATCAGGTGTACATGGCATACCAGTCTCAATGTCTATGCTTGGCTAAGAAGTGTCTTCTCGCGGCACCACACGGGCAACGGTTTCGACTGACCGGCTAAACTACTTCAGCAACCCTGTTGCCTTGCAGGGCATGCCTTTTTAGGCAAAGGCTAAGCCCACTACTTACAACAGTGGTTGGCGTCGGCAAGAGCATTAGGCCATAAAATACATGCTCCAATAAAACCTCATGAAGATGGAAAGAAAAGTTTCGGCCCCCAGTCCCCGGCAGTCCTTAAATGAGCAGGGGGTGCCAAGAATTCCCGGGTTAAAAATTCATAGAGAAAGTTGGAGTTCGATTTGGAAGCTAGAATGTTGGCAGTATATCTGGCAGAGGAACGAAGGTGTGCGAAGAACTGAGAAAGCAAAAGGTGGATGTATGTTGTTTGCACGAAGTGAGATGGAGAGGCGAGGGAGCTCGCGTTTTTGGCGTCAAGGGAAAAAGGTACAAACTATGGTGGAGTAGAAAGGATGATAAAACTGGAGGCGTGGGTATATTGGTAGTGAGTGAGAAAGATCGTGGGAAATTATGGAAGGAACACATGAAAAAGATCATGAATGTGGAGAATGAATGGGATCAGATGGTAGAAGCAAATATGGTTGAAGGACCAGTTGAAGGAGTAACTCATGAGGAGGTGATGGAAGCTACGAATAAAATGAAGTTGGGAAAGGCAGCTGGACCCTCAGAAGTAAATATGGATATGATAAAAGCGAGTGGAACGTTTGGTGTTGGAGTAATGAATAAGCCTTGTCAGAGAGTGCTTGATGGGAAAGGTATGCCAAAAGAATGAAAACAAGTGTTGTTGTTCCAATCTTTAAAGGAAAAGGGGATGTGATGGATTGTGGGGTATACAGAGGAGTTAAGTCGCTGGAGCATACAATGAAGATAGTGGAGAGAGTGTTGCAGAACAGAATAAGAGGATTGGTAACGATAGATGACATGCAATTTGGCTTTATGCCTAAGAAGGGCACGACTCATGCGTTGTTTATTCCGGCATTAAGTGACGTTGTTTATTCTGGCATTTAAGTGTCTGTGCTATCGAGAAAAGTGATGGAAGGGACATTAAGAAAGAAAGGATTGGCAGAAGTGTTGGTGCAAGCAGTGATGAGTTTATGTGAGGGTTCAAGGACAAAAATCAGAGTTGGATCAGGGACATCGGAAGAATTTGGGGTACGAGTTGGTGTGCATCAAGGGCCTGTGCTATCACGCTGATATTTGCTATTGTGGTTGATGTTGTGATAGAAAATGCAAGAGAATGAAATTTTATACGAGATTGATCTGGTGCTGATGAGTGAAAGTTTGGAAGATTTGAAAGAGAGGTTTCAAAGGTGGAGAAGTGCGTTGGAAGACAAGGGATTGAAAGTAAATGTTGGAAAAACTAAGATGATGGTTAGCGGAACGGAAGCAGAAATTGCACTGAGCAAAATAGATCCTTGTGGTATATGTGGGAAAAGGGTTGGGTCTAACGTTGTGTGGTGCAAACAGTGTACGAAGTGGATACATGGGAGATGCACGAAAATGGAAAAGGTGACCTGCAGTTCTGCCAGAGATTTTGTTAGTAGAAGATTCACAGATGTTGGAGATAGCACGGAAGAACCAGCGGAGGTATCATGCGATGAGGAGGAAACTGTGAAGGTATTTTGTTATTTAGGTGACAGGTTGAATGCTAGTCGTGGATGTGAAACTGCCGTGACCTCAAGAGTAAGGACTGGATGGGTGAAATTTAGAGAATGCGGAGAGCTGTTACGCGGAAGAAGGTTTTCTTTGAGAATGAAAGGGGTGGTATATTGTACTTTTTTTTTTTGGAGAAGAATGGCAATTTTGAGAAGAACTGAAAGAGCGATGATGAGGTCAATGTGTGAAATAAAATTAGTGGATAGAAAGAGTATGGACGAGCTGATGGAGATGTTGGGTTTGAAGGAAACGTTGGATAGAATGGCAAAGGCGAATGGAGTAAGATGGTACGGACATGTGATTAGAAGAGATGATGATAATATACTGAAGGCAATGATGCTGGAAGCGAATGGGTAGCGAAAGCGAGGACCGTTAAAAAATAACATGGAGGAGGCAGGTGGAAGAGAATGCGAAGAAAGTCGGGTTGAAGATCGAGGAAGCTGCAGATCGAACGAGATGGAGGAAAGGAGTGAGAGCGACTGCGGAAGGGATGAGGTGTATCCGGCCACCTTCGATGACGAGGAAAGAACCGGATTGAAATTGGATATGATGATGATGATGGAAGAGTGTATTAGATTTATCCAAACTTACGTAAACGAATCTATAGAGATTTCATCTTTTGCGTAATGAGAATGAACTTGTTCTAATGTTGCGATGCGATGATACATTGCATAATTACTCCATAACAGTAAAATGAATCTAAAAATAAATAGTTTAAAGTTAGTTTTAGCAAAATAAGCATTTCTGTGGCCGGCCGAATGATGTATTGGTTGAATACAACGTCATTGGTGCTGAAGACTGGGGATCGATTCCTGGGCCGGTCAAAGCGAAACCTTGTCGCCAACGACTCCCTACCGCTGCGATGTTGTCCAGGCGCTAAGCCACGGATATGGATCCCGCCACTCGTTACACGCTTCAGCAAAACACAGCGAGTGCAATGTGTAATGAAGATTTGATTTTTTTACTTTTTCTTTTTTAACAATCAACATTGTAATGTTAAATCCTATCCACTTTTAAAGTTCGTTAGCTAACCAGCCATCTTACCACTTTTCTAATCTAATTAGAAATTTGTTTCATTAAGCTCAAATTCCATTAAAAATATTTCCAGTGGAAAACACCGTTGTAATTGAAAAAATCAGGCATTAAACTGTAACATCAATTACACGTACCAACAACACCTAATGTAAGCTAATACCTTCTTTTCAAAAGTGAAAGAACCGGATTTACTATCATTCCAATTCTTTCTATTTCTATTTCCTAAAAATGTCGTCTGAATGAAACTTACATCATGCAAAGAAGGCGAAATAGCCATTTTCCATTGGTGATTTCTACTTTGTGTTGATATTGTTTTTCATAGTTGGTGCTAGGAAAGTTTAAATGCGTAGACTTAGATGTTTGGGTCGGCAAAACATTGACTGATGGTTCTGTGGTTGGGGGATCTGAACTCGAGGTCTTTGTGTCTGTAAAATATTTTAATTAAAAACAGAAGCAATGACTACCAACATCGGCAATTGAGCGAACACCATGCGAGATGAATGCAGCCTGTCAAGAAACTAAAGGATTCGAGTGATGTTGGAAAAATAACCTAGTTCTTCAAGCTGGAATCTTTGTTGCCTTTCCTACTTTGACAAAGTTAGATTGTGTATTTTTCTGTAAAGGCAATTTTCTCCGATCAATTGGATGACGCTGACCAGCAAAATAGTAATGGATCCAAAACAAAAAACTAGGAAAGATGTAGTGCACCATTCCACTTACAGTAAAAAGGTGTAACCGAGGCAGAGAGTTGCACTAAGGTTAGAGGCTGAGGCTACGATATACAAGCTGAGAATTTTAAAGGTTTTATTATGCAAATCTGCTTAGCAAACTGAAAGTTTGAGCATCAGGGGACAAAGACAAGGAAACGATTCGAAATTTGTAGAATGAGCATGTCAGAAATGCGACCGAGACGCATCTCGTACATGCGATTTCATCACTTTTCCAAAAAGATGAATTTCTGAACGGAATTTTTGAAAAATGATGAGCTGGCAAGCAGGTATGTTTATTGTTCACGCGTCTGTTCACGAGCTTACCAGCATTTGTTGTTACAGAGGTGGATGAAACATGTTGAGATAAGGAATTGGATGTCTGCGTCACTCTCCGCACCGACAGCGTGCGCGGACGATGTCTATGTGACAAATAGGAGGAAAGGTGGCGATCTGTGATAAATAATGTTAAGAATAAATACTATTTCAGAAACTTTTAAGTTTCATCAGCTCTAAAAATTTTAGAAAATAGTGTATAGCTAAGCGAGGTGAGGCAGTTTCTCAACCAACTAGCTAGCTTAGGGGACGGGTGTTTGTCTCTTTGTCGAGTAGGCAAAAAACTGATTCGAACATACTTGTCAGGAAAATCTACACTTTTTGAGGAGAGTAAGGAACCACAAGTGTTGAGGTCTAGCAAGTGGGCTTACTGAAGGCATACGAAAAACAATTGGCAACCACTGGCGTGTAAAACGAACTAAAAACGCCTGAAAATTTTAAAACGCTTAAAGTTTGACTTGCCCAGTAATTGAAAATTCTCTTCTGTCCCTCCGTTGACGTTTTTTTCAATGAAATTCTTCACCAATCCCCATGGAGTTTTGTGGTATTTCATTTCAGCAGTTACACTGTAAATGAAAAAAATAGAAGCGACTGGCACAAGTTTGGATTAAACCGTAGCCTATGCAATATGCTTATTTCTAACTGTAACATTTGCATTGCAAAACATTAAATTGCAAAAATTTGCCCATGTAAAAATTTTGCAAATTTGGTCATTTCAATTTAATTGCACCTAGATTTCATGTGCTATTTTTTTCTTACTTTTCATTCTAGTTCCTGCTCAAAAACCGAAGAAACAAGGACGTAATCAGTCAATATTCGTCATTGAAAAAAATCCCAGACAGTCTGCTCTATTTTCTTTTCGTTTATTTGCTTGTTTTGTTTTAGCGACAGCGGCTGCGTTAATCTTTAATCTTGCTTTTTTCTTGTGACATCAAGTGCACATCTCAACGTACGTCGTTTTGCCGCCGCTACCTCATTTTTACGCCTTGGATAGCCATTAGGTGACCACTTTTACTTCTGCAATGAATCTTAAACTACGTCAGTTACCACTGTATTAATAGGTTGCGATAAAATCGATTAAGAATTATAATCACAATCGAATATCGTGCGCGGTATCATCAGCTTAAAGAAGATATCACGTTCACGACGATGCACATCTTACGCTGATCACGACCACGAATGACAAAACAAATGCAAAAGCACCGTGCGCAAAACTAAACTACACAAAAATGCCAACAAACGAAACCTTTTCTCTCAGAAGTGAAACTAATGGTAACTGTAGTTATTTTTAGACAAAAAATGTTCTAACTTTTATTCGAGGGCTGAGTCTTTCATGCTGCTTTTACGTACAAACCATGTAAAATAACAATAATAGGTAAACCAACCGTCATCTTTGTACTGTGTCGTCATAATATCCTAAGATCGGAACGAACGAAATGAAAACAGATTACAATAAATTTCTTTTAATCACAGAAAAAATACTATCAAGTCTGTGTTGCCAACAAACGAAACTTTTCTCCGCTTAACTTGAAACGCCAATGTCGGTCAGTCCCAATTCCCCAATGGTGTTAAATTAAGCCTACTAGATGGGCTTAAAGTCTTCCGCCAAAAAAATGGGTACCATAGTCAAGACTTGAAACTGCACAAGAGCAGGTTGTTGATATAGTGGATGCAGCAACAGCATTACACATAGTCGTTATCAAATACTTGTATGGCAGAGTCGTGAGCTTTACCAAAGCTTTGACATGTTAACTTGCGTTTGGCTAGTTTCATTGCAAGAGTGTTTCGTTAAATTCTAAATCAGTGGGCTGCAAGAAAGCCCATTCGACATTCCAGCGAGTTATTTTGGTGATTAAAGGATTTTCCCCCCAGTGCTTGTAACACCGACGAACTAATCAAAACCTTGTCGAATATAATAGCATCCAGTGCATAGCACACTACTTACTGTAATTCACATGTCGTCCGTGTGAGCTTCCGAATATTATATCGCATAATCGATGAGAAATACTCGGAATAAGGAGCACCGAAGGATCGGGCAATACCGTCTACTGAATAGCGATACCCGGGTTCCGATTCTTTGTTTATGATCTATAAAAAATGCAGACGGTGATAAAAAAATTAGGTGTTAGCAGAACCAAGTAGCAGTCTCAAGTCTTTTAATCGAAACGCGGCCTGCAATGTGAGGAGCTGCCGCAAGATTTCGCGCAGTCGATGACTGTAAAATGGAAGAGCATGATGCAAAAATAACGTAGCTTGCCGCACATCGCGTTGTCCCTTATGGTAAAAGCAGTAAGTGCTTTGTACTATCCTCTTACAAATGTTTTAACAATATAATCTCGGATTTTAAATCAATGACTCACAGCACCTTAATACATAAACAATGGCTCAGTATTAACATAGGAAGCAGTTCGTTTACACAAATGCTGTGGCACACGACAAACTTTCCATTAGAAATTAACATATTCTGTTGAGGTAGTGTTTTGTTTGAGCGGGTTTAAGCAAGGCTTATTGAAGAACTAGGATTACAAGTTTAACTATGTTAAAGATAAGCTATTGCATTATCATAATAATTTACTGACTTGCAATTCTTCGAAATGCGAAGATTTTGGTACCAGGAGGTTTGATAGCGGCATTTTAAAACTTATATTTCGTATTTGATTTCCTTCATAATCATCTCCACCTTCTCGCCATTTTTCAATGGCAACATCTACAAACAAAATCAGCATTGATAAAAAGACCATCAATGCAACGAGACTTATGGATCAACCTAACCACACAACTTCAACATATTACTGTATCCTTGAAAAATACTTTTAAAAAATTCAAGCGTAATTGAGGGAGAGTGCGAAATGAGCGTGTGCTCGAGTAAGCAGCCCTCCAAAATATGTGTCAAATGCAATCGGCTCCAGCCCTGAATGAACCCGACATGAAAGACCTGTGGCAACCTGCGCGCAGTACCACTAGGTCGTATCGATGACAACCTACGATAAAACCTTACATAAAAAAAACTGTAATGAATTATTGCAGCATTAGCATGCTACTTCAATCGAAATAAACCTACTAAAGATATAAAAAACAGTTCAATGATATGCCAGAGTAGCCGAAAATGCACTTATCAAGTAGCTTACTGCACGTCATTGAAGTATTACCAACAACTCCAGAAACAAACAAACAATTATTTTAAATGTAGCTATGATGGTTGTACAGTTTGCAGAGTGTGCATTGATAACTTTACCAGTCAAGTTTTATCCTGCACTCTGTTGCTGCTAAGCACTAAGCTAATAATACCCTTTTATAGATATTGGGTAAGTTAGAGATTCTCACAGCTACGCTAGTACCCCGACGCAAATTGCAAAGGCGAACGTTGCACTCTAACGCAAAGGCGAACGCTCAAGCCATTAAGCCTAAAAGAAGCCAAGGTCCAAACTTACTATAACATCCTTTTCCTTCTTGGAATGCTTTTGTGAAGCCACATTTATCGTCGAATAAAATTTGAAACAAATCTTCAGCGGAAACGGGATACTCTTTAAGAAGATACTCACGTCGCAAGGCTTCTTTTGCGTGTTCACACGGCTCTGTAACATAAACGATGTTATGAAGCATAACACATTAAGTAACATTCTCGCTAGAATCTTTGCTTCATTCACAGCAGTTTGTTAACTGTACCACCTGTTCTCACGCACTATGGTTGAATTTCATAAGCATCGGAATTCTTACAACTACATTAAAAGTTTTTGTTGTTATACGACATAGGTAAAGCATGTGATCAAAAGCAGAAAACTTTGCGTAATTACCATTGTCTTCAACTGCATCTTGATCAAGCTGTTTTTCTTTTTCTTCAGAGCAAATCAAATCGATTTCCTGAAAACGAAAACAACGTAAATTTTTCAACCAAAACTAAGTTCAGCTTTTTGTTAAATCGGCACATATGTAGCAAGCAAAATAGTATTACACACCAAGCAGCCAGTTAGTGCCGTACCGGACAGCTGGATTTGCTTTCCTCGCTGTATTGGTCCATCTGGGTCGATTTAGATTCTTCCTGCTGGGAAACGTCGCTGATAGACAAATTGCAAGCATCCTGTCTCGTCTATATTAAAAAACACCATTATTATAAACAAAAATAACTCTACTTATTGCAAGCATAGGTTGTTAACTTACATTCTTGTGTTTCTTTTTTCCTTTTACTTTGGAGCTGGTGGCAATACCATCTTCTAAAGCAAAGATTTTGGTGTTAAAAAATATTCAGAATAATGATGTCTACTGAAAATACAATTAAGCAGGCGGATGGCATAAGAATATTGCAGATTTCTTCTTTGCAAAACTACTCGCAAGGATTTACAATCAGGAAAGGGTTTATTGCTAGATTATATTACAGATATCTGGAACCTTTTACATTGGAATATGTGACCAACCTGGTTTTACGTAATCTTCGTCCGAACTGCATCCCAGTTCCGCTCCATAATTGCTATGGACGTTACTCCAAAATTCGTGAGGAGTCATCGGCTAAACGCAAAGAAAAGTTAAGCCAAGGTTAAGTCATTACCAGCAATGTTTCATCATTTTCTCATTTCAGGATAAAGAACTGTGTCCTCGTTGAGAACTAAATTGTATCCCAGGATGACAGTTTACAAATCAAACAATGCAAAATATCCACGGTTTTATTTCATAACTGGGCAGTAGAGAGAGATAGCAGGCCTACAGTACATCAAAAATGTTTATCGTATACAAAAACGATGTATTAACTTCTTTACAGACACAACTATTGTCAGTATGCGCAGAGAAATTTAGACCAACTTCCAATAGTCGTCTGCCACCCAAACTAACCGTTTTTGCCCTCACCTTTTCAGTCAATGCATTCTGCCAGAGCTTGTAAACTTGTTTAAATGTTTTGTCTCGTTGTGTAAAGGACGTAAAAGTAAAAGCCTTTCCTTTACCCTTTGTTTGAAATTGAATTGCGTTTGGAATTACTTTAACAGTTCTTTCTTTGGTAATTTGTTCAACATCTTTAAATTGTACCACAAGCTGCAAAGAATATAAAACCATTACAAAAATGTAAACAGAAACTCAAATTTAGTTGCAAACTTACCGTAGTCTGCCAGCTTAATATGTTTGAATGAAAACACACGTAGTTTTGAGAGATATACATTCGTCCTTGAACCAAAATGTCTTTCATTAACGCACAGGTACAATCTGAAAAGATCAGCTGAAATTACAACAACAAAGCATAGATAACAGTACACTAGTAAAGACTAACTAATTTTCAGCAGTGTAACAAAATTCACACAATGGATGCATTATTTTCATTTGGTAATTGCAATAGAAATCGAAAAAAGTGTTCAATCTTATATTTCGTCAGAAATTTCAATTTTCACCCAACTACAAACAAACCAGATGCATAAATAAGCAGGTCAAAGTTAGTTGATGCTTCCCCATAACAATGAGCTAGAGCTCATAGATTATGAAACGTATTGTCAAATGCTAGAACACATCACCAAACAATATCACACAACAACATGTTTGTCTTAAAAACAAATTGCTTAACCACATATACCATTGATAACGTTCAGCGCTCTTCTTACCAACTAGTAGACGCTCCGACTCTGGAAGCTGTTTGAAGTGTTTGTGAAAAAGATCGTTTTTTTGTTTGTAAGAAGAACTTAGAAGCATCTGCAAAATACAAAGCGTAAGTTGTTTTGAAAGTCTAAAACACTCAACCAAGAAATCTTAAGAGTTTCCCATCATAAAACAGAGCCGAAAATTATTAGCGTACCATATGTTCCAGGCGTTTACCCGATTTCGGGTCTAAAAATTTTCAACCCGTACAATAGATATCAAAAGCGAAAAATCCGCATTTACCCGCCGCAACAACTTTTGTTCTAAGTCAAAACGTAACGCGAACTAGCTACCACGCAATACGCATTCAGACTCGCACTCCGTAACTCAACGATAATCACTTGGACTCATCCAAACCAAAGATACAAAAAATAAAAATCAAAAACTATGGCGTATTTATTTTAAGACTCCTTGCACTTCTATCGGAAAAAACTCTCGTAAATGACGTAATATGTAAGGATGAAAAAGATGGTAAAATTTTAATACCATTCTTGGAAAAAACTTCCGACATTTTTTGGTTCAAAAATGTTCTACCTGACTGTCGTATGAAAAGGAGACTCTTTTATTTGTTTCGGAATATTTTTTCCGATCCCCATTCCACTCGGCATTAGGAGTTGTATCAAGATCAGAAAAAGTTTTCTTGATCTTCTTTTTCATCTTCATAAATTTATGGACGGTGATCTTCTTTTTTGATCGGCGTTTCTTCCCAGACTTTTTAACTACGAAACCAGGTTCGTCGTTTAACTGATCAATCTCTTCTGATTGAGCAGTTACTTGACTATCCCAACTCTCATTACTATCATCACTTTTATCCGACTCCGAAGGATATGATCTTCCGTTCGATTGGTTTCCGTTTACAACTCGAAGGGCTCCATGAGTGGAGTCGTTAAAATCAGGAGCTGTATTCACCATACTAAGACTGCTTGATTTAACGCAAATTGTCTATTGATTAATTATTAAGGTCAATTTAGCTAATATCTGCACTCTGCAACAATAACGTGTAGTAAGTCACCTTCTCAGTTAGTAAACTAACGACTTAACCACTCGTTTGCTCTTGAAGTTGCCAAATAAAACTGATTTTTACAACTCATATTTCAAGTTTCCAAAGCAACTTAGTTTACCGCTATGCTGTCATTCTCTTCTTATTTTTAATTCAAAAAGATAAATCGGAAAAAGTTTGAACAGAAACTCACCGGAATCTTGCCAGATTTACAACCGTTTTAACCTGCGCCTATTTAAATTAAGTCTAGTTTTATCCACTGCTGTATGTAGCATAATATTACTGTTCCAAGCCAGAACTAAATGAACTATTTTGGGTAAAGAAACTGGTTTCCTCTCGGTGAACACTTTTTGAAGTAGGTTCTAATGAATAAGCACGAGGTTTTACTGCAGAACATTACCTTTGCACACACAAACTGATGTTAGTACCAACACGATCAAACGTTTTATACGAAAGAAAAAAAAACTAGCGCGGAAGTGATGCAATCGGAGATATTCCGTTGCCCTAAGCCAATGCCTGTCAACCTTTTTCGAAAAAATGGTACACATTTACAAGGTGTGCTAAAAGCACAAACCAAATGTGTTTTTTTAAAGCGTAAAAAATAGTAACATTCATGGTTCTGTCTATTTTCAGTGCCACTTCACTATACAGTTTTACCTTGGTAAGGTGAACTCACCAGAACACTGTTCTTGTTGGTACACTCTTCCCAAACTTTGGTACACCCTATAGGGTTTAAATGTTATCCGTGCTAACTCCGGCACAAAAATACTGTACCAAAAACATTAGCACGACCATCTAGAGCTAGCGCATGTTTCAGCAAAACTTTCATGAATTTATGGTCAAAAAAATCCTTCATGATAGTATGCCACTAAAAATGTACAAAAATCTGCACTTAATTCTTGGCAATAAATCCAAAAAAATCATCGTACAACTACTATTCCTAGACTTAAATTTGCTGTTAAAGGCGCCTTGAACTTAAGCTGCAGCTTTCTCACTGGTAAATAATTGTAATTCGCTGTTATCTTAAGGCATACGCAAAGATAATAAGAAAATTATAAATGGCTCAACAACACGAGGCAAAATTCTCATGCTTCTAACGTGCGAATGAGGGGCAGACTGCAGAAGTTGCAAACGAAATAACTTCGTAAAACTTTGTAATTACGCAAACCAAAAACATTTAATTACCAGAAGCAATTCAGAGTTTTGTAGAACAAGAAACGCTGATGGGAAAAA
Source organism: Trididemnum miniatum (assembly GCA_964006365.1). Lineage (NCBI taxonomy): Eukaryota > Metazoa > Chordata > Ascidiacea > Aplousobranchia > Didemnidae > Trididemnum > Trididemnum miniatum. Next base: position 7,161,042 of record OZ023247.1, on the reverse strand, counting down.
ATTCCGTAATCATGAGAGAGTTAATTTGCTAAACTATAAAGCCAGTGAAAACAGAAAAGACTTTTTATGCTTTTTGATCGCTTTATTGGTTTGCTTACAAATCAAAATCTAAAATGAAATCTTCATTATACTTGAGTTATTATGGGGACCATCTCCGCGGGTGAGCGCCTGGGCAACACAGCTAAAAGAAACGTCGCAGGCTCGCAGCGATGGCGAGCTGATGGTGATGCTGTGTCCGATCTGACCGGAACAGGAACTAAATCCCAGACCTCCCATTCTCCTAAGTCGATATCTTTCACCACTATGCCAAGAACGCTAATCTTCTAACTCTTGGCCTAACCATTGTAGTAGGCTACTATTGCTACTGAAATAGGCTTCAGAATTTTTAAAAAACAAGATACATCCATTACGGAATAGATACTAATTTTATTGAGTTGCTACAAAATATTTTCAACCTCTTTGTCGTCTTAAGAACTGAACCAAATAAAACTCTTTTCTGTAAAAAAAAGTTTCTATTCTCACATGCAAACCAATTAGTTTCTTAGCTTGTTGGATGAATTTAACCACTGCAAGAAAACTTAGCAAACTAAAAATACTTCAGCATTTGTATGCAAATGCAATTTCAAACTAAGTAGTGTGTACTAGAAGCATTTTCACGTGAATATACGAAAAGTGCTGACTAACAGAAGAACCATCAAAAATCGAAATTACCGGCTACTGCAGCTGGTACAAAAATTCTGTGTCCCCCAAGTACCTTCACTTTGCACCCTAAGTAACTTACTGTGCTCTATAGTCTATAGACTTTCTGTTAAGCGAAATTGACTATACTTCATTATTCAAGTCGCTAATTGAAAGTTGCGTTTTTTAAGCACTAAAACGTTCTTATGAATAAGGGATAATTGGCCTGCATTTCCGTGAATTCAAATAGTTAAACTCGCTGTTAAACCACGTGAAACTCCTAATCAGTAGACCACAATGTATATTGCTTCGTATAGGGCAGACATGTCTGTTCAATCATAACACAAGACATTGTATTGCTGTCACTAGATATCTAAGCAGGAGTAACAAACAAAATTCAACCACTGCCGGGTCAACGTAACACACTTATTTCATGCTTACCTCCAAAGAATCTCAGTAGAAATAATATAGTTCAAGTTAGAAACAAATTTTTAAGTCGGAGCACACCTCTACAAACTGTTTTTTTTCTCTTTTACAAGGACCAACACTCCACTAATACAAGCCTGAACCAACCAGTCCCAATGAAAATCAGATAAAAGAATCGCTATAGCGCCAGTTAATGACAACCCGAACAAGTTTCTCTGCCGCAAAATGGCGCTAGCAACAAATCAATTTTTCATAGTCATAAAGCACATGAGTTTGCAGCACATGGAGTTGGCCGAGTGGTTGGTGTATTGGGCTCCGAAGCTGGAGCGGATTAAAATATGGCGGGGCCCGGGACATATAAGAGTGAAGTCCACAATTTTCGCCCAAAATCAAGTGAAAAGCAAACAAAAGTCACACCCCTCAGATATCCAATTTTCTGCCCAAAATCAAGTGAAAAGCAAAAAAAAAGCTATCACGTTTAAGCGCGGGGACCCCAAAGTGTGGGGCCCGGGGCAACTGCCCAGTTTTCCCATTGCTTAATCCGGCCCTGATCATACAAACCTACGCTGCAATTATGTGGTTTGGAAAACAAAAAAAAAAAACTAATAAAAAAAAAGGTCAGCATATTAAAAAAAATATTTAGCCGTTTTAAAAATGGTAAGCATTCTTCCTTTTGGCATGCTAAATATCGCAGCAAAAAATAAGGAACCACATAAGTGATTGAGCAAAGCGTTATTATTTGATGACAGTACTTAGCTTCGGTTCACACTGAAAACAGAGAATCGGTTGAGTAAATCGTTTTTAAGACAAGGCAAAATTGAGAGACTAGAAATGCTTTTTCTTTCTGTCCAAGACCTGACTAGTTTGACATAAAACTCGCTGTCACATAACAGCGACAGCAAGTTTACAAGGAACCGGACAAGCAGCTACAATTCAAATGGAAGAATTGAAAGCAAACTTTTACCGTAGATAGGTTGAAAAATAGTACAGTCCGAGAAAGAAGAGCCAAGGCCGTGGCCAAGCGCATTATCACGTTTTTGAGAAGTTATTCTACTGCAAAAGCCACTGAACCAACCTACACAAAAATCAGCACTCTTTCCGCCAAGCACATGTTGCGCTATCAATACTGTAGAAGCCACTGAACCAACCTACACAAAAATCAGCACACTTTCCGCCCAGCACATGTTGCGCTATCAAAATATACGGACTTGAACCTTGTCCTTGTCACGTACACTTGCCGAAAAAGCCTTATTCCTTTAAGCGAAGTACAGTAGCCTAATGCTGATACTATCAGTGAACAAAAAAAGTATCTCAATACTTCCACAAGTTACCGGAAAAGGTAAAAAGGTCGAACAGCACCACCTACTAAAAAAACCGTTGATAAACCAGCAATTAACTCATAAAATAAAAACACTCCGAAACAAGCCCGAAATAATGCAACATAAATTAAACCATTATTGATATAAAAAAATAACACTTACCGTGTACCATGAAGACGATCTCTGAAAAAATAAACAAACGTTCAGAGTTAAAAAGTAGTTGACACGAAAAAATGATTCACAGCAAAAATAAATAGCCTTTGCTTGAATGTTAGTGCGTTTTTACGAACAGCGGCTTTCGCAACCTCCACCAAATTCATTTTGAACCCGCGAACGCATTGTCGTGAGATTCGCAACCAGTGTTAACCATTCAGCAGGCTGACAAACCTCCATATTTTTTAAACTGCCAAAACAAGTTTCAAATCTTTAATACTTCAAAAGAAAACAAATTTCAGTATCAATCGTGGTAGCGAAAATCGCCGTGAAAACGCGCTCCAAAAAGACCTAGTAGGCTACTTCCCAAAGTCCATTAGAAACAAAGCAATTCTTCCAAAAAAAAACATAGCAAGGAGTTGTTACCGCATTAAACGTAAGTTACATTGCATCAAGGTAACCTATAAGTACGTCCGTTTTTGGAGGAAGCAGTGTATCTTAACCGCTTCTTTATGCAAAAATTTCACCATTTCATCGCATCTTCGACCTACTAACACAAACAAACGTTCCTTAATGGCAAAACGGCGATAGACAAACGTCTTATCGCAATTTCGGTTTTAAAAACAGAAACTTAGCGTTTCACTTTCCTCCGACCACACAAACTTTTGAAAGCAGATAGCGCACAGTACAGTACACCGTACCAAAATCTCGAATAAAGATGTGTTTACCGACACGCGTGCGACAACACCACACAAATTATAATCAGGAGTGGGCAATTTTTCTAGTCGGCGGGCCATATGTTGTGGAAAAATGAAGTCCTAGGCGGGCCGGACTGTCGGATGAATCGTATTCAATATCTCAAACAACTGCCAATATAAGGGCCGAACTGATTGGAAAGCAAAAAAAGGTCTATTTTCCACTGTAAAAACAAGGTCCTCGGCTTGACTCACGGTAGGAGGTTATATTTCTGCAATTGCCGGCGGGCCACAGAAAATGGTCTCGCGGGCCGCCGTATGTTGCCCGCTCCTGATATTACAAGTGAATGTAAAAGGCATTCGCGTAATTGCTAAACAGTAAAATAAAACAGACAAGGTGCGATAAAAAATTGTCGCTTGCCACGTATCGGTAAACGCATCTACAAGCAGGTTTGTTGGAATATTTAAAAGCTCCTTACCCTTTTCTTGCGAGCTAATTGCTTGATTTGTTTTTCCGGATTTTTCATTTGGTCTGTAGCCGTGACACTGAGTTTTGATTTTTGTTTTGTTCGAACTAGAGAATTTTCCTGTAAATATGAATAATGAATAAGAACAAAAGCAACTGGATTGAAGTAAGTCACATTAAAGAGAAGTTTTTGCACATTTTCAATGCTTACCTTGCTCGAAAATCTCCTAGTAGCTGACTGTGGTAAAGTCAGTGACGCAAAACTCTGATCGTGCAATAATGTTTGGCGGGAAGACGAGACTGGAAGCGAACTAGCTGACGAAGATTTTGGAAACGGCCTATCTTGGTATTTTCCATTGCTCGTAATAGAAGCAGATGTTCTAATATTTGTCAAGTTTTCATTGGCTGCGAAAAGTAAAGCACAATGAATCAAAAAAATTCATAAATGAATTATAAATAACAGAGGTTATTTTTAAAGGATTCTTGATGCAGAAACTTTACAACCATTGTTTCAACTCCCACCTAAGCTTCGATGCTGCTTTCTTTGATCACATTCGGTTAAAATTCTGCACAGGCAAAAAATAACCGAAATTGTTGAAAACAAAGGCAATTTTTAAACTGGTCATGTACCGTGTGTGCACAGCTGCTGCTTTGATCGCTTTTTCGTGAGAGAAAGATGAAAATGAAAAATGACTATATATATTTATTATACGGGTCTCTTAAAATTGCCTTTCTAAGAAAAAGTAGATAACAATTCACTCATACAGAACCGAAATAATTCTCTACTTGTAGCAATTATCCATGGTAACAATTTACAAAGCGTTTAAAATTTGAAAATGAGATTGAAAACGTAGGCACAACTAAATTGTAGGCACCGACCGGTGTGCGATTTTCGTTAAATGTTACACCAAACGATGAGTTATAAGAAGTCTGCAAAACACAGTCACATAATTCACCGGCAAATTGATTTTCGTCAGGTACCTCCCGGGAGTTTTGAAGCAAATGCGTGATTTCTGACGTTGAAGATCTTCTTTTTAATGTAGTCTGCAGCAAAATCGAAATGGAAGAAAAACACACGAAAAAAACACAGAACTCCATTTAAAAATAATTTCAATTCGCAGCAAAACGAAATGGAGAGGAACTATCAGGCCATTTTCAAAATATACATACATTTTGTTCTGCCCTATTTCGTGCGCAACAACGAAGCAGATCTCAAAGATGCGTTTACCGATACGCGACATGCGACAATGCGATTACCATTACAAACTATACTGACCTGCATCAAGCAAGCTTTGATGTCGTGACAATCAAACGTACTAGTCTCATTACCGTCATCAACGTTCCTTTGATATCAGGCGATGAAGCGATAAAAGTTGTTCGGGTACAACTCGTTGATTTTGCGTGGTTTTTGTCGCATTGTCGCACCAAAGTTCAACGTCAAAATAGAACAACCAAAACAATCAGGTAATCGCGTTGTCGCCTGTCGCGTACCGGTAAACAAACACACTTTTACTTTTAATAATTAAATGGTACCTGATTTGGAGAGAATCTCTTCTGAACGGGAACGTTGGTTGTAGCATGAAATGGTTCTCCTTTGATGAAATATTTAACTATTTCACCGTCGCCTTCTTGAATCTCGACTATTTCGCTACAAAACTCGTCACTGGAAATCCGTAAACTGAAACAGGTTAAAGCAAAAACGGTGAACTTGGCATAGAATAACTAGATAAAATTTAATTGGTTCTTCCAGCAAATATTCTTGTACGCAATGTACTCACGTACCTGACTACACGGACTAACAACATCAAAAACACAATACGTAGGACGTACATACTCAAATGGCGACTAGTATTCACCGCCTTCCTATTTTATTTTGCTGCTTCAACTGACTGCTTGAATCATTTAAGCGAAATGCTTGCCGCAAAGCAAACAGGCCAAGTGCACAGCTTGGATAAAGACTAAAACATGATCTTTGCGGAAAAGACGTTTTGTCCCATTTAGCCTGCGTGGTTCGAACGTTTGCTTTAAAGCAGGGGGGTCCGATAATAGGCTAAGCCATATCAAAAGATTTTAAAAAATGATGTTCATTGCTACTTAGCTGAGCGCTCATCAATAAAATGCAAAGAGAGAATGAAGAGCGATAAAAACAAATTGCCAGTTCTTAGACCTGGAGAAACATAATCTTAGTTCTTTAGTAGTGAAAAAGGGCTGTAACAATCTAGCATTACATTTTATAAAGACAAAAAATTCAGCAAAGTTTGTGTGGTAAAATCTGATTAAATTTTGTATTAATAAAATTCCACGCGTCTGTTCAGAAGCTATTCCATGCCTAACGAATAAGCAGACTGTGCAATTGCACGGAACCTAAATTTTCGCCTAAGAAATTCAAGAACAGTATTTTGCATTACGGTATTTTTCCAGTTTGCATAGAGCCCCGCTTTGAGTATAAGGCAACTACTGGCTTCACGATTCTATTGGTTTAAACGAACATGCACATATTACAATACCTGGCTATGTCGCTTGATGAATGTGAATGAGATATTACACGTTTACGACTTGTAGGTGAATGGCTTTTTGCGATCGCAAAATCGATTGAATTCTTTTCCAAGCTTTCTCTAAAAATAAAATCCATTCAACAATTATATCGATCACATGAAAAATCACGCCATTGACTGAAAACAACCGACGCTTAGGTCTAGTTAATAAAATAAAAGAGGATCAATTAATAACGTAAGTTACATGCCTCTATGAAGCACTGTCAATTCGGTCGCTGCAATACACGAACATTATTCAAAGTGAGACGACAACCATTAAAAATGTCCCAGTTTAATTAAAATTAACTTTTTCGTCCTCATTCGGTTGTTTTTTGGGAGACTTTGACCTGATAGAGCCGCAATGACCGAGCTAAAACTCTGAAAATGTTGATATAGCGAAATGACAGATAATGCCATTCTGTAATCGTAAATTCGAAGATCTACCAATCATCTTCACGTTCTATTTTCAGCGGCACAAGCCAAAACGTTTGGCAAACAAATAGCTTGGTATGATATTGACTGATTAAATTAAGAAATCAATATATAGTGAGCGGTTACTTAATACATAAAGCCTAATGTTTTTCTCGTGGTTTATTCAAGCTAGGAGCTGTCACACGAAAAAGTCTTGCTAGATTTTGTTAAGAAGTCCTCCCTCCAATTCAATGTCAACAATGCTATGATCATCAATCGATCGACAACCATTCATCTAAAGCGGCTTTAATATACTTCAGCATTAAATATTCATTGATTAAAAATATACCCACCCAACAAAATTACCGAAAAGTTAGAATACAAGTGCTATTGAAGTTTTTAATGCTATTGCTTAGCATAAACTAGCATATAAAGTATAAAGTTATCCCAATGACAACACAGCATTTTACTAAAAGCAAACAGTTGAACCGACGCTTGAAAGATGCTTTGCCAGGACATCTTTTCGCCGTCACTCAAGTCTCAAATAAATGATGCCCTCAAAAAGGTTCTGGCATAAAAACGTCCTTTAGACTCTAACCGGGGAGCGTAGATCCACTCCATTAAATAACAGGTTGCGTTACGCCATTTTCCCGATTTGACAAAATTAAACCCGCTAGCACACGAGAATTGATAAGGAATGGCAAAACTTTGGCAACTTCCAACAACTGAACCACAAAAAGGCCGGCCCAGGTCAGAAAAATGTGAAACGCCGGAGCATTTCTGCTTTCCGTTTTTGCTTTAGGCAAATCGTTTAGTCATTGGGCAAACCCAATAGCAATTTAAGCCGGCAAAGTGGCAGCAGTTTATGAATTTACCATGTTCAAGAACTAAACTCCTAAGTTCAGATATCTGCTGTTAAGTTCGACCAAGTAACTAAAAACACCTCTTTTACGCAGCTTCAAATTGTCGGGTGTGAACCTTGATTGAATTTTACGCAACGTATTATATCTGCAGGCATATTTGCGGTACTGCAGTAAGTCAGAAAAATAGTGATTACCGAAATCGGTTGCAATTGTTGATTGCTTTTCAGTAGGCTACAGTGCCCTTTCAAAATCTATTAGATTGAATGCAAAATTTATAAGAATTACAAACTTATCACACAAAACTAGATACCTAGGGCCCATAAATAAAAGTTATTCTTGCACCAACCATCGGTAAAATTAACTGAGTTGGCCGAGTGGTTGGTGCATTGGGCTCCGAAGCTGGCTTCGCGGGTTCGATGCTCAACTAGGTCATCTCCATGATGCATGTACTTCACTACCACAAAAATCCTAACCTGCAATTAAGTGGCTTGAAATAAAAAAAAAAAAAACGGTAAAATTAACTTACTTCGCCCTCAATGGTGACATTCCAGTTATGAACCTTGCAGAGCTATATCGCTGCAATGAACTTCTCAGCATTGATGATGAAAATAAAAATCTTTACTACAAGCTATGAGACTGCAAAGAATCTCTGCTACTGAAATTTCTGCCGGAAAATTCTAACATGCCGCTCTATTTAGCAATTTCTGGCGAATTTACTCTCGGATGTTCTTTTTTTAGTTAACAATCTTAGCTAATTTATCATGACTGGCTTCAAACTGCTTAAAAAAATTTTGTGCTGTAGTTGCTATAAACGCGCCACTAAAAACCAGTCAATTGCACGCTGAGATTGTAGATCGATTCTTTTTTCCCACACTTAAACTTAAAAAAAAATTACCACCGTTCCTTGATTTTCCAAAAAAGCTTAATTGTATTTCAGTAATTCTGACCTTGGCTGTTCAACCTATTAGCATAAATTTTTAATTGCCCATCATAAAACATTTATAATAGAAAAATTGCGAAGTCGCATCAAAAAGACAGCCCTTAAAAACAATTAACCACAAGCTCCTTTACATGTTATCCGTGAGTAATCGAGGACAGCATTATGACCAAACTATGGGCCAAACCAAAAAATTTTAATTTTTAGCGCATTAAGACATGGCAGTAAATAAAAAAAAACCCTTATAAAATTATCTTCTGAATCAAAAATAGACCACTCGGAGAGCATACGTAAAAGCAAATGTATACTTATGAGGTAAAACGAAAATACCATCGAATAATACAACATCGAAGGAGAAAATTTGACAAGCCAAAAATAACATGTAGACCTACGTACACTTTCGCTTGTGAATGACGCGGGCAACACAAGTCAAGGATACACAGACATAGGTTGGGCCAGATTACGATAGAGAAACGTTAATTTGGTGAGTTATAGTAAATATTTGGTTTGAATTTTAATGGATTTAATTTAGACGGTCACTTGATATGAAAGACAAAGGTGTATACTCTGTACATATTCTTGATATGCTTGAATCAAACATACCACGATATTTCTTCTTAAATTAGATTAATCAGTTTAACTTTTGGCCTAATAACTCTCCAAACAGTTTCATTTCAGCAAACGGGTAAAAAAATCGAAGGCCAAAGCATTACCCAACAATTATTTCTTGCGTAAATTTAACCTAATTTTTTTCCTCACGTAATAGTAGAGAAGACCTTGGCAATAGTATTTGGCTTAAATTACGGATAGGTGTTCTCGGCGCAAATTGTTACACTTATCGCTGGTGACGAGATGCTAATAGATAAACCAGAGCGGGATTTGATGTTAAGTTGTTGGTTCGGACTCAAAAATTAAAAATACTTTCGGCTGAAATTCCTAATCTGATTTCAACTTAGCATAATTCTTTCTAATTATTATTTGAAGCACTGTTTGAATCCGGGATAGGAAGTTGGCAACGGGATGCCATATTTAAGCCTATTCGCTGGATCTGCAAACTGATTTTCCGACCCTGCCGTCCAACGGCCCTTAGCGCTAAAATGCATCCTATTAAAACCAAATTATGACGTCCATCAAGAACTCAGATTATTGTGAGCAAACAACAGAACGACAGCGTAATGCAACTCATTAAAAAATGAGAAGCTGAGTGGGTACACTCACTACGCTGTATCTACCGTGAATGACAAGGCACGGACTTTTATTTAGAAGTCCATAAACAAGGCAACAATTTTGGGACATATTTAATACGAGTTAAAACATTATTCTGTGTGGATTTACGCTAACGCATATTTTCACAAACATGTAAATCTTTATCGGCAATATTTCGCACAATCCTCCCCTCAAGAACTTTATTTCCAGCTCTCATAGAGCAGCTTAGCTTAACATACACTATCGAAAATTCCCTGTCACAAAAGAAAAGTCTCACAAGATATCACCACGTGACTTCCAAGCTCGCATGACTACCAGATGAACTTTTCCACAATCATCTTTGATATTGCTTATAATCAATTTCTAAATGTGATTAATTTTATGAAAGCAATACTGCAATGAAAGGCTCAAAAAAGACCGCTAAGTCTAGCAACGAGTTCCGAGTCGAGAAACGGTACTGAGGTATATTTCTTCTGCAATGGTACAAGAATGTAGCGTTAAAAGTGCTCAAAAGCAGTAAACGCCCTTCTATATTCTGAAATGTACCAAATAAAGAAATAGACACTTCAATTTTACTTGCTGGAGGGGGTTTTGCGAGCTTCTTAAACCTGTTTGAGGAACCAATCTATCATATTCCTGCAACTGTTATTTGATTTAACGAATAGCTCAATTTAAGCTGAATTCGTTATAAGTGCAACCAATGCAAAATATCAAAAAGAATTACTAAACTTGCCATCACTGCTAGTTTTCTAGTTAGGCCTACAATGTCACTTGCACCACAGAGGCATACTAACTACCGCACGTTGCAAAAACAGACGATGCATCCTATGACACGGAAACGCACTTTTGTTTCGGAAGCAATTGAAACTGAAACCCACCACACGGTTGAGCCTTGAACGATGCCGATGAAGAAAATCTTTCAAAGGTTGCAGATATAGTGGCATTGAATGGCGTACGTAGAGTGGCACGTAACAGCACGCCTTCCCCACTACAGTCTTCCTCCACCACAAGTTAAAAGTTGTTAACGTAAAAATTCCCATGGAAATTGTGCTTTGACATGAGAAATTTCCGTTACGAACCCGCTGCTTTCTTTAAAAAATTCTGCTTACAGGCGTGACGGCACTGAGCGTTGGGACCTTTGTAAATTACCTACAAGCCAAAAGTTTTAGCTCGGCAACTGACAAATGGCATATTAAATCGTGCAAACTGAATTCAAACTTGGATAGGTAAGGAAGGTAATAGTAGCGCTACACTGCACAGCAACATATTCGTGATTATAACAAGTCATTAGTTGCTTTAACATGAACATGTTTTAGTTGTTAAACGTTGTTATCGGCACTTACAACATCGCCTGCCCACTTCAGCTTGACGTTCACAGAGCGTTAATGGTGATTAGCAAGCCGAGCAAAATATCCAACTCACGAATTTAACGTACCGGTAGTTGTTTAATCGTTATCAATGTTACTAGTGTATCGTAGCCTGGCCAAAGTATCATCAGCTACGGAAGAACCAATGCAGTTTCCGGTGAAGAGCAGCAGCCTTTACTGAGGAAATGTACCTACCGTACAACCACAGCCGTAAAATGATGTATGGTACAGCATCGTTTTTAAAAGGCAATGAGGTAGCTTTTACGAAAGTGCCATTTGTATCGTAAATTAATGACAAAAAGTAAAAAACAGCAGAAAGAGTGGATCGATAAGTTTACTGCCGTATATACAGGCAAAATTGCAAATCAAAGAGCCTAAATTCTAACCAGCGTGGGTTTGAAAAAGAGGGACCAGGGCCGGCGCCAAGGGGGGGGGCAGACCCCCCAACTGACATGCTTGGCCCCCCCCAATTAACAAGCATACTCTTTTGATGACAACGGTTTTTGTGGTTAATTTCTAACTTTGGCCCCCCTAAGTCGACTGCTCTGCCGCCGGCTCTGAGAGGGACGCCCCCATACCCAGTATTATTTTAAAGGTTTGGCTTGAGAAACCATTAAGCAATTTTGAAAGACCGCTGGACAATTTTGAGACCATTTTGGTTCCTCAAAAAAAGGCAGTGGCTGTTTGTACGGGCCCGCACAAATAAGCGCATGGTATATTCTACTATCGCTTCAAGCTAACCCCGATCCAGAGAGTGTGACGAAGTAATACAATAAAGAAAAGTTCTTATTTGTTCGGATCCGTAAGAATAGCCACTTCGTTAAAAAAAAACACTGCCCATAGTCTACCCTTCGGCAGACTAATACGCGCTCGTCGTACATTCAAGAACTTGAAATTCCGGCGTACTTGGGTTGAGAAAACGGGATTCCCCTAACCTACCGGTGGCGGTGCACACCAACTTGTTCTCAAAATTCTCACGCAAATTTGAGGTAGAGTATTCCATAAATAAGAAAATATTATTACTACTAAAAGGGTCAGCTACGCTTATGCATAACTTTAAGAACATTAAACTTACCTTTTGTCTATTTTGGAATCACTGACAGCAGCTAGATTTGTTTTTGATATCTGCTTCAGCGTTTCAAGTACATTTTGCTGACTCAAATGACTCTTTTTCTGTTCTGCCTTAGCGCAGCTGAATTCCATCAAGGCCATATTTTCCTATTACAGCACAAACCTCATTGTCAAACAAAGCAAACAAAGGAAAAGCTCAATGTTGTGATACGGTAGTAGCTGAAACTACTATAGTGAGAACAAAAGAGAACCAAAGATAATAGCATTCTTCTCTTTGTTTATTTCTTTTATTCTCTCATCTTTGTGACGTGAGGATCACCCGATTATCGCAAGGCAAGTTAAGCGTGACAACCAATCGAAACGGAATGCCGGTAACCACGTGATGAAAAACGTGACGACTGCTGAAATCACAAGATGCTATTTGCGCTTAACGTGTTTTGTTCTCTTTAAATTTATTAAATCATCTCGAAATATACTTGAACACCTTGTTATATGAAATGATGTTTCTGACATCAAAACACTCTGCATATCGTTAAAATTCAGCAACTTTTGTCTTAGATTAATACAGTTACGAATTGCATTGATTCTTGTTTTTCAAATCACTAAGTTCGATTTTTTACTAGGCCTTAAGAGAAACATTGGCATAGGCATAAACCAAAAACTTTTTCAATTGTTCTATATCATCATTATCATCAGTCCTATTAAACCCTCATTATCATTCACATATCGTGGGTGATTTTCATCGTTGTCATAATTTTATTTCAAAAAACATATTTCCGACGTTGCATCGCACAGTTGCTGCTTCCACTTTCAATCAAACAATTTCGAGATGTATATTTAAACGATCCTCACAGTATTAACGATTTGTGCCACTCTTGATCCAATTCTAAATCAAAAATCATACTCTGTGCGAAGTAGTTTGTGTAGAAGTTTGTAAATAGGCTTTTTGTGCATAGTACCCGTACTGCTTTTTTTTTGTGTGTGTGTGTGTGTGTGTGTATATGTTCTTCCTCTGTAAAAAAAGTGTTAATTGCTTTTTCAAATTTCAGCATTTTTTCCTGAGGGTGTTTTGTTTTCTTCTTGCAGGTGTAGCAACCATGTGCTAACTAAATGTTTAGACCGTGTGAAGTTTTGGTTCGAAATTGTCACGTGTTACAACGTTCTACGTTTTGTTGCTACTTCCTTTTTTGGCTATTGTTAACATTAGCATCAATTTTTCATTTGTTGTTTCGCAGTTGCAAAATAAAAATAACTACAACTACTACTTTTTTATTTCCAGATGCCGGTGTTTCCATCAGTGGATCAGTTAGTTCAGGGTGGTCCAACTGCAGGTCCGCGAAGTAATTTTCTTGGCCCGCAATGAGTTAAGGTGATTTACACGTTAAGGTCTGAAAATATATACCTAATCTTTGTGTTTGTAGTTTTCGACTGAGTTTCAGTTTTTTAATTCTGAACAGTCTGCACCGCTTCGCTGCAAAACTTATGTGGTGTTTTATTCATCGAATTGCAACGGATTACTTTTTAATTTGTTGCAATTGTAGGAGCCAAAGGGCAGGGCCACGTCGGTAGAAAAGAGAACGAGCCGGAACCTACAAGCAAAATGATAAAACGCTCGACTTACACACGCTTGCATTAAAACTCTTGGCCGTATAGACTAGAGTCCAATCCATGATCGCTTTTACACTTAGCTATAATTGCTAAGTGTAATTATTAAAGTTCTGACGCGGGCCATTTTCAAAACTTAAGCGGGCCGCATGTGACCCGCGAGCCGCAGGTTCCCCACCCCTGGATTAGTCTATGTTCTAATTCTGACATGTGGCAATAGGTGTTGGATCATGAATGAGAAAGTGAGATCTCTAGTTCAAACAGCCGAAATGAGATTCTTGCGAAGAATTACGGATTTCACTTTGTTGGACAAGGTGAAAAGTGCAGATATTCGTGAATCTCTTAACATCAAATCGCTGTTTCTCCGACAAGAAAAGTCGCAAGTGCGGTGGTAGCCTATGGACATGTGACACGAATGTTTCAGGATGAACAGCCAAAAAAACTATTCTATTCAAAACCGATTGGTCGAAGGCCTATTGAGGCCGTCCCAGAACTCGATGGCAAGATTACGTTGAAAATCTTAGTTGGTCCCGCCTTGGCACCCCACCAGAACATCTACTTTTCGTCGCAGAGAATTGGGAACTACAGCAGCTGCCTTCGCGACCCCTCAACAATTCGCGAGTCTAGAAAAGTTAATTAATTACGATATCTGTGTAATGTGTTTGAAACAGAGTTGGACTCGAGCCGGGCTTTTCGGGTCGAGCTCGGGTTCGGGCCGCAATTTTTAAATTTTTTCGGGCTTATTTCGGGCTGATATTCAGCATGTTAACACGAAATATTTTTTTGTTTTATATATTTTTGCTGTATTCTTTATCTGAATCTGTAGTCGCCTCACACTGTTGAGGCATTGGAAATCATTCACTCCGCTTTTTCCGCATAAAATAAATAAGTTTTCAATTGTTTGCCTTCTACTTATGTTCACTTTTATGGAGCAGCATAGAATAACCTGCAGACCTATATTTGCACATTACATTATTTCGGGCCAAAATCGGGCTTTTGATTCTTTCGTCGGGTTCGAACAGTGGGTGTCGGGTTCGGGCCGAGACAACCCGCCCGCGTCCATCTCTGGTTTGAACAAAAGAAATTTCTTAAAGAAACATGCTTGTTTGCGCACAATCGAACTATTGCGTAGCCTAAATATTGAGGGGGACACTTATTCTTTGGTCCGCCCCCCCCCCCCCCCCCAAGCAAAATTATTGGGAGGTCCGGACTCCCCAGAAATCTACGCCTATGGTTACAAACAAATTATGCTGCAAATAGCACGCGAATTACGAAGAAAAATTTAACGGAACCACAGAAGAAACCGTGGCTGTAGTGGAAACACTGTACTTAACAAGAGATTATCGTGAAATGCGTTCCTGTTTACTCGCAAAAGCTGTTATGTATATATGATTCATTTTAGAAAAAATTGTGCAACTACTAAGCTTCTTGTAGCGCACTAGCTATCATTGGATATTATGCTGTATAAAACGCTCTGTCGATGAATGACGTTTGGCTTGGGTAAAAGAGATAGCGTAACGTATAGGACAAGATATTGGAACATAATTTATTAAACTTAGATCAGATGACCGTGAAAACTACCGCAATATTTATGTTTAAGCAACACGCTGATTTCAATCCTCCCGCCTTCAATGGCTTACTCCTAAGTTATAACCAATTCACGCCGACGCAACACTGGAAACAAGTCGCAAGTTATCCCTCGGTGGTGCACGACTACCCTGAACCAACAATCTATTTCTTTTCGCGGTCTATCTATTTGGAACCCTTTACCTGTTAGCATCAAAGACAAAAAAAAGTGTTAACACGCTTGCCAAAAATATTATATCCTACTTACTATTTAGCATGCAATCCTAATTACGATTGCGCTTAAATTTTGTATGTTGTTTTTTGCTGCTCCCCTCTCGTTTGTTTTTCAGGTTCATAAGTAAATCCAAGCTCAAGTCGCGTTTTGCAGTGATGTTTAAACGACTTCATGATTCACATTTTGATTCCTAATCGAGTTGCTTGTGTCTTTTCTTTGCTAACTTTAGTTCTATTAACCAAAATAGCAGGCTGGTTTTATTTCTTCTGTCTTTGCAATTGCATGTCAGTAAAATCTCTCCAATGTGTGTCTCTCATACTTTAATTAAGAGCATTTTTTAAGGATTTTTTTATGATGAGAGACTCTCATCTGTACTTAGGTTTTTTAATCCTGATATGTGTAGCTGCAGTTAATCACAATACTCGCTACAAACTTTCATCAGCTTTTACATTCTTACACCACAGGGTGCAGCAATCTCGCTGTACTTGCTTCCTGTGTACATTGGTGCTAACATTATTATCTGTTATTTGCTTTCATCGATCAGATGCACGTGAAACGTAGTAAATTATTGCTGCGTAAGAATGTAACCGCATATCCTGTCAAAAATAGTCGAATACAGTGCTTTTCAACCTTTAAAAAAGCGGTTCGCACTTTTTTATTTCGCCGAAATTTCATCCGCACTAATTAACCACAGTTATTGTTTGCAGCTATTTGTCTTTCCTATCTGTGCAGTAACAACGATTTGACATATAATCATGCACTAATATATGCCAAGCAAAACTACTACTATTCTACAAATAAAATTATTGTTACCGAAATAACTATGCTTTAGAATGGAGTCAAAGTGAGTTGAGTTTGTGCAGTTTCAGCAGCGATGGTTTAATCCGCAATGAATTGAAACTAGCCTCTGCTCTGATTTACTTCTCTTGCTAGAACTGGCATAAGCTGTAAAGACACTACAAAAATGAAAAAATAATTGTTCAAACAAAACTTTTTATAGCATTTTTATTCATATCCAAGGGCAGGCTCCTAATAACTCGTTTGCTGCTGCATATTTCTTGAAATTTTAGACCATTAGGCACAACGTCTTGCTCCAAATTTAAACCCTCCGCACTAGGTCATCAAGTGTATCGTTCAGCAGACAACTTTTTCTTTTGTTTTTATAATAACTAGCACATTAAACTCTTTTTCGGCCAACCAGGCAGGGGCTATTTGTGAAAGAACGTAAAGCGCTTGGACCGCAAGGTCTTTGTACGATCCGTTAAGGTTAAGAGCTCCCATCCAAAATTCAGCTTGTTTCCCGCGGCTGAAAAACACTTGTCGACAAAATCGTTCTGAAATTTTGAAAACATGACTCAAATGTCCTGGTCCGAGGGGTTGCTGTTCTCCAAAGGATTTACAATTCGCGGCTTTGATTTTAATTCGGTTGCCTGATGCTGGGAAAGTGCGTTTCAAAGCTAGGAAGCAGAGTGTGCACGTGAGAACTTGTTGCGTTAATGATGCGATGGTCCTAGTTCTGCTTTGATTCTTTCCACTTGCCTGTAGACATGCAAGTCTGCAGCGTCTTCAAGTTTTTAGGTTGTTGTTGCAGCTTTCATCTTCCGAACATTGAAGCTTTTCCTTAATTGAAGTGATTTTAGAGTTCGATTCAAATATATCAATTCCACATCCTTGTACAGTGATGTTGAACATGTTAAGCATACCGATTACGTCAAGAATTAAGATAAGCTAGCCTGGCAAGCCGAAACAAATCTTGAATCAAATGAGCTTTGTGATCTTCTTGTCCATTGAAGCACATTACAAGTTCCTCTTGCACCTTTCACACTCTCTTCATCACTCTTCCGCGAGACAGCCACCTAACTTCAGAGTGGTAAACGAGACGCCCTTCATCTTCCATTCCTTTGACAATTTCTTGAAACGTGCGATATAATTTTGCGTTCTTTGGTGCGGCACTGGCAATGCTAATCACATCGGCGAGTTGGCAGATATTCTCTTGATTGACAAGTTTTTTGGCTACCAATGCTTCGAGGTGTATGATGCAGGGAACATTCACAACCTCCGGTGCGTCTTGTCTTATTCGAGCAACAACGAACTCCAATCATAGCTTTGGCACTGTCGGTGGACACAGCCTTACATTTCGACCACATCACTTCATGGTTTGAGAAGTAATTGTCTACTTTTGAAAATATTCTTGAAGCAGTGGTGTTTGCGTCAACAAGAAGACGAAATACATAGTGATCTGCAAGTTTCTTATGTATACGTTCCTTGTTTGGGAAACGAACGCAAACAATCAATTGACCTTGGCTGGTAATATGAGTCGTTACATCCAATTGAAGCCCGAAGCAGGGCGCAGCTTGGAAGCGTGGCAAGAACAATTTCTTTGAGTGATGTAGCAATCATTGAACATCTCCGTTGCATGCTATTATCGAAAAATGCTAGCTTTTCGCTTTGGCTGAAGCCGCGGTTCCTCCACAAATTTGCTGCGCTACTATCCCTAGACACGGTTTTATGACACTTACTGCCAGGTAATTGGCTTTCTTTGAGACGTAAGGACATGAGCTATTTTTAGTGATGATACATTTTTAGGTTGATCAGAGCGTGTCACCATGCACTGCTCAAATTGATGCTGTTGTTCAGCAACTTGTCGTGTTTGCTGTTTGACGAATGATGCCGACTAATTTTTGAGTTCAGAATGCTTATATCTCTGTGCCTTTACAGTTTATGCTTTTCCATTGAGGAATTGTTGCATACAACTTGGCAGAAAACACAGCGAGCCGAAGGGTACTTTTCGCCTGAATCTTTGACGAACCCCAGCTCAGCAAATGCGTCGTTTCATTTTCGCTTTTTACTACATTGTTGAAGGCCGGATTAAGACAATGAGAGGCCCTATAGGCTATCAGATTCCGTTTTTTTACTAGAAATCACCAATTTTGACGAAAATTGAACTACTAAATTATTAAGTAAGAAGAGATATACTACTTTCATCCGCACTCACCCGCACCTCGTTCGTCATCCGCCCCGCAATTTTTTTCATCCGCACAAGTGCGCACCGTCGCACGGGTTGAAAAGCACTGGTCTAATGCAAACACTTTTTTTCTTTTTTGCAACTATGCTACCACTACAACCGTCTTTTAAAAACCATATGCATATCTTGTTTTACGCCCTAGCTCTATAGGAGTTTCACATACATCTGTTCAGCAGTTTCGACACTGTCTGGAGTTCACCTTCGGATTCTATTCGAAGGATCATCGTAAATTACTAGGCATAGTAGGTACTTACTTCGCTCTTCATGTGGTGTAGGAAAGTAGACTCTGATGGCACTGTTGTTTAGCATCGATTCGTAATTTGTTTGCTTATTTCGTTCTGGTTTTGTTTTTTTCTTGGTGTCAAGGAGGCCTTCCTTTTCTTTCGATACATTTCTACAATTACAGTATTACAACAACAATTATTACAGCGATAGCAGAATCAGTCAGAACGGTATAAGCAACTGTAGTCCAAGCCAGCGCGTTATATTATGACGTCTTTACTTATGATGTCATTAAACTATTACCCCCCTTGAACAAAACTTGTCCCCCCTGTAAAATGAACCTCGTTACGCCACTGACCGGTAGATATTTCTCTGGCACAAAAAACGGGAAAATATGGCAACTGAAAGACTTTTCTTTATTAAAACCGCGGTAGCACCTCTATATATTCTTATTCTGGCGAATTAGCGGTTTGGCTGAAAAAATTAGCTTCAATAACCAGTCCGCTGACATTTTGAACGTTAGCTGAACAGCTAATACGCTAGTGAAAAAATCAGCTTCGCTGATTCGCGGATTAGCGATTTGTGCCCACCCATGGCTACAGTAGTCTAGTATCTTAAAAAGTGCAATCACCTAAATACAATGAGCCAAGCATTTTTGAAAAAAATGCGCCTGTAGCTTAGCCTGGGCCAAATTGGACAAAGTTTTTTAATATTTCTTGAACTTTCCAGAAAGTTGTGGTTGACTGCAAGAAACTAAAATGTGGAAAAATTTTTTAAAAATACTGATGCCTTACGGTCGGACAGTGCGTTTCTATGGCAACTAAAGCCGATTTTTTCCTAAAATGATATTAAATCAAAAGTCACTGTTGCTGGTCAAAATCATCGCATTTATATCTGCCTTAAGAGAGAAGTTTGTCCAATTTTTTACTTGAAATAGTTGTAGACTTGCCTAAAAAGCAGTATTTTTGGTGTAGGCCTACAGGAAGACCCTAAGTGTTTTTCACGCAGTTTTAATTATATGTAAGCATATACATATACATAAGGAGAAAGCACAATAATATTCTACTTTTCACATGTAGAAAATTAATAGTAAGTTTAATTAAGCGTTAGAATCCTAATTCAAGCAACTCTAATAACACTATATTTTTAACTAATTATGATCTTACCTTACTTTTGTATCAGCCTTAGGATTAGGCATAGGTTATGCCCAAAATTTCTATGATTTAGGATTTCTATGATTAGGCATAGGTTATGCCCAAACTTCTTAATTAACTGTGGGTAGGTTTAGGATTATGCATAGGTTATGCCCAAAATTTCTATGATTATTATTGTTATTGACTGTTTATTATTAACAGATAGATAGGTTTGACAGGTTTTGAAAGATTTAACCATAATAGAAGGATCCGCAGGAACAATTAAGACGGTATAGAAGGTTGCTTTCTTTTAAGTGTCTTTGGGTATCTTTGATATAAAAATGTTGCTTAAGTTTGTTTGTTGTGTGGATGAAACGCAGTTTGGAGGCAGGAAGATGCTTGTTGATGAATTGCTGCATTTCTTTTTCGATTAGTGTGAAATATTGCCGAGATATGGTAGTTTAAAGGTGATGTAGTTACAAAATTGCGTTTGAGTTATTGGACGTTGGAAAAATTTTTTGATCAATAATTGTGTAATGCACCTGTTTATAAAACTAGCAGGATATTTCTCGCAAGGGTTGTTTAGATTGATTGCAATTAATTCAGTATGGATTTGCATGTATGAAATCCAGATCACAAAAAAGAGTTGAAGAGGTTGTTGACTAGATTGTGTTTCTAGCGAATGGGAAAGAAACTATAATATTAATTAAGAAGTTTGGTGTGGGTAGGTTTATGGTAGGTTGCCAACTGGTTTTAATTGCGGAGGGAGATTTTTCAACAAAACCGTCAAGAAAGGCTAGAAAGTTGTTTAATTCTATTTATTTCGTGAATTGGATTTGTCTGTGTATGTTATTCAGGTTATTGAAAAAGATATCAACAGAGGTCGGTTCTGTGAAGGTGGCAAAGCAGTCATCTATGCGTTGGTAAAAGAAACTAGGTCGGTGATCTAGTTCTAGGGCAGTAGTCGATGACGACAACCTTTCTGTATCCCTGGGCCAAAAACAACCAACGGTCATGGCGGGCCGCACGTTCTTTTCTAAGCCAGCACTATTAGCTCGTCATCGCGAAAATTACAATAAACCTATGGAAGATTTATTTTTTGGAAGTCGCACTCCAAAAGCGTGCATTTACGGTTTACAAGCCAGCTTTTGGGTGAGATAGACTACGTCAACGTCTGGCAAGTTAAAAGAATTCGGCCGGCAACCATCTCTTCCATGTCTTAAAATCTACAAATACTTCATACGTTTGTGCGGGAAGAGACCGCGGGCCGGATAAAATTCGCTAGCGGGCCATGAGTTGCCGACCCCTGTTCTAGGGGGTGATTTTGAGGGCTTTATCAATGGCGTAGTTCATGGTAACGTGATTCATCAAATATCCAATTGGCGAGCCTATTGTCACGCCGTTAAGTAATTTAATAGAAGTTGTTGTCAAATTGGAAAGCAGTGTTTTGGACAGACCAGGTTAAAAACTTTTTAGTCAGTTTCTGTTGAGACCATTCCGTTCATTTCAACGGTCTTTGAAGATGCCGACTAATATAGGTTGTATGGTAAATGTGGATGAGATATTATTGTTGAAAAGACTTTTGAAATCAAATGATGTGGTTGGCTGATATAGTTAGAAGGTTGAAAAAGTCGGTGGGGTTAGCAGGGTGCTACCTTAGGTCACTAAGAAACTGGAATAGTTAGCGAGCACGTTCGTAATAATAGGATCCGCAGCAGTAGAGTAGTGGTGTTATAGATACAGGGGTGCAAACATCCTCCCTGGATTTGTACTCATGAATAGATGTCCCAGGTTTGTAGAGTTTGGGTACGCTGTATAATGAGGGGTTGTTGTTGAACTTGGTTAAAGCAAATGCAACATCAACGGAAAATGTCTCCGAAAAACCATTAGCTGCAGAAAACTGCTATTGAAATTGAATAATAGGCTACTTCGCTATGCATGTTAAAGCTCGTAGCAGAGCGGACTTTGTACTTTCTAATGAATTGCAAGGTATAAATGTCAAAGCAAGAAAATACTTATTACATTAGGTAAAACTCACGTGAAATCCGTTAATAAGGCTACCTGTGCTTTATTGCCAAGAATTATAATTCAAAACAAAAGCCAGGAAGGACATTGCCTTGTAACTTTTTATCTTCACCCTGGCCACACAGAAATTTAACTAGAGTGTGACGTAGCTGTCCACGTCCAACAAAGGTTAAAATTCTCTTAAAGGATATTTATCCGGAAGGATCACCACTACTTTTCAAAGTCAGTCGTTCGAAAAGACAAATGTATCTTTTCCGGAAGGCAGCTGATGAGTGGTAAATAGCCTGAAACAGCGCTGTACCGCTCTATGGAACGTGCTAGAGGTGTTTTCACCTTTCGGTAATGGAGACTGTTATAGCTCCTGACCCGGCAGCGAGAAGTCGCCATGACTTCCCTTTTAAGTAGGCCAGAAAGGACGTTGCTTTACAGCCTACGCCAAATAAAAGAGCAATTTTTCGTTTTTGCAAAATATCTAATTTTTTTTATAAGCAAAATAGAAGAAAAATTCCTTTTAGAGCAGATATAAACATGTTGCTTCTGAACATTTTGATGCAAAATTTAGCATAGTAGCTACAGTGGTTTTTGAGTTATGTCGATATAATAAATATTTGACTTCGGTTGCTATGGAAACGCGCTGTCCGACCGTAAAACATTATTAATTTTGAAAAAAAAATTCATATTTTGATTTTGCTTGACCACCTACAACTTTCTGGAAAGTTCAAAGGTTCTAGCATTAAAATATTTTTTTAGCCCCTATATTTGGCCCAGTCTGCTGGAGCTGTGTTCCAGAACATAAGTCGAATTGACAGTTCAAATTTTTGAACCCAAAACGAAAACGAACCTACAAATTTTTGCTTCTGCGAACCTGAATCTGAACCAAACCTAAACCCGATAATTCAGTCTTTTTGTTTAATTTTAACCGGAACTAAACCAACAAAATCAAACGACGATAAATCTGAACCGAAAATAAACCGCTGAAAAAATATTTTGCTTTTTGCAGTACTTGAACCAAAACCGAGCGGTATTTCAAGTGATTCGATCAGTGATGGAGTCGAGTACTCAACTTTCGAGTACGAGTACCGCAAAAAAACTTCTAGTACGAGTACTGGTATTGAAAAATGTATTCGAGTACGAGTCCCGTAAACAGTGCCGGATTAAGGGTAAAGTGGGCCGAAAGTTGAGATTATCTGGTGGGCCTATTTTCATGCGGGTAAAAACCTTCACGTCGTGAAGCTATTTTAAATCGCAAGTCACAACTCACAATGACGGTATTAAATTATTTCACTCAAATATTCTTATTATTTCTGTTTATTCGCTAACGTGTGCTTGGTGAAATCAAGTTTAATTCTTTTCTGGATGGTTGCGGTGCAGCTTAATTTGGTTTTTCTACGCAAAACAAAGCTGACGTTGCTGGTGCTGCTCTTGAAATGACATCACTAATGATAAGAAATACGTATATTTGCAACGATCTCTTCCTATTTTGTTATCAAAAGAACGTTAAGAAAGCAGCAAATTAGTTTTACAACCAAAGCAGTAAGCACAATGAGCACTTTGAAAATGTCGCACCGGTAAGGCACTTAATAAGTTGTTAGGCCTATTGTAATTCTTACTGATCCTGACATAAAATTCGAGAAAATACTGCTTCAAACGATATAGCGCATCAGGTATGCTGCGAATAAAAGATCCTGGGGCAGTTAAGTTACGAAGATTACAAGGTCGATTTTAGGAAAAATAGGTCCAAGCAATTTGTTTCCGTAAAACTTACTCTAGTAATAATCTAATCTTAGACCTAACTTTATCCCTAACGTAACCACAATCCGTAACTATCACCTTTAAATATTGTGTGAAACTGTGAACCTTATGTCGAAAAGCTGAAACGTTGTTGTTTCAAATTAAAATCCACCTATTGCATTTGCGTTATAGCCTACTTCATACACAAAATACGCAAAATACAGTCCATGAAAAGTTCAAGACAGTAACTTTTCTCGCTTTTGCATTTGCGAAGTCCTGAATAATATTGTCAACGTCAAGTGACTTAGCAATTTCACTTTCTATGGCAAGACGTCCCAAGTCTGCCAAACGGATTTTTAAAACCGAAAATGATCGTTCTCCGGTGCAGTTCGTAACCATCAAGCTCAAACATATGCGAAGATCTACCTCAACATTTTGAAAACTCTCCGAGATGACACGGCTATTTTTCAAAATCACACGATATGGCCACAAGGCCACACATTCGTCACTAAGTTTTGGCATATTTACATCTTGAGCAAAAGAAATAAGCTGGATATACTCGTAAGAAAAATTGGCAGGTAAATCAGTACCAAATTTATCACATACGATATTTATGCTCTGCTTTGTTGTATCAGAAGCAGGAAACTTGATGGATTCTTCAGTAAATATGAAAAACGCGTAGGGAAGGTTTTCCTATTTTTGTATTCGTTAATGTAATTCAGCGCTTAGCTTGTCGATGAGTGCATAGAAAGTTTGCGCTCTAAACTTATCACGGGGTTCTAGCCTTCTGGAATCAATCCAATCCCTAACTTGATCCCGCTTGTTGCGTTTATCGGACGTATAAAGTGATGTACCCGATAATGCTTTTCCAATTGATTCATACGGCGCGAAATTGTTTCTAATTTGTTGAAGAATTGGTTTTAAGCTTTTCAGCAAAGCAACAGCAGAGGTTACATTACATCCATTCGAGGTGATTGCAATGCAGTACTACTCTTGTCGAACTTTTGCAAAATTTCGTTCCACGTTGCACACAAAACATCATTTTCTAGTTTTATCATAGCAGTGATGAGGTTCTTTGCTTTGGATTGCGTGGTGTTTTTTTGCAAAGAATCACAGGCAAACTCGCGTAATGTGGCAAGGATATCATTATACCCTGCATTCAGGACAAAAACAGCTAGGGCATTGGCATTCCATCGGGTTGCCGAAGTAGATTTGGGGACGCTGATATGTTTTGTTTCTAAGCAATCTTTGAGGCGGTTCCAACGTAAACATGACGCGGAAAAAAAATTGAATACTCCTTGAACTATCCCAAAAACTGAAACTGCATCAACGCAAAAATTTACGGCAGATTGAC